>NW_004624751.1:25967736-26002760 GCF_000247695.1 Heterocephalus glaber
CTTTCTCGTTGCTGTAGGTGATCCAGAAGTCTGTTTTTGAGACTTGTTTATGTGTCTTCTCATTTCCATGGGAGGGGGTGCTTCTGGCACCCACGTGGCTCACCTTCTCTGCCCTAGGAGCTTGGGATGGCAGTGGGGGAGCTTTTTTCCAGGTGCTGGGACCGGCTGAGCTTTTCTGCCCTAGGAGCTTTTCTGCCCTAGGAGCTTTTCAACCTCGCTGCACATTTTTCTTCTTTTCCTTCCAGAGTGGAAAGGTTGCTTTTTGGATCTTCTTTCCCTTTTTAAAACTAAATTTGCAACACTTCTTTAATACTACTTACTATAGTTCCCTCTTACCTTTTCAGTGCTGAGATTCCAACTTCTCACTTCTGTTTTATAAAGTCTATTCATCAGCTGTGATTGCCTTCACTTTGAAAATAATACATATTGGGCAAGTTCTTTGTCAAACACCACACTTACCAACCATTACACATTTTCAAGTGCTATGCTGTTTCTTGGAAGTACTGGGGTCTCTGAGGATTCTTAGATTAGCTTTGTTAAGTCTAATAATAATTTCTTATTCTCAGTAAACTCTTGTCTCACACATGTTATTGTGACCTGTAACAGATACTGCTAATTGTTCCCCAGTATCTATTTCCTCATTTATTATTTGAAGCATAACCCCCTACCCACCTTTCCTAACATGTTTTACCAAGGAGTATCTTTGTTCAGATAATGATTATGTATCCTAGACTATTTTACAACCAAGTAAAACTATTTGATTAATTTTTGGCCAGTCATATTTTGGAGGAAATGATACTCTGACCCGTCTCATATCCTTCAAAAAAGAAGCTATTTAGCTGGGCATAGTGGCACACAACTATAATCCCAGCACTCTGGGAATCTGAGGCAGGAAGATCACAAGTTCAAGTCCACTTAGCAACTCGGTGAGACCCTATCTCAAAATAAAAAATTTAGTCTGGGATATAATAGCTCAGTGCAAAGGCCCAAGGTTAAATCCCCAGTGCCAAGAAAAGAAAGATGTTTGTCTTTATATTTACTGAATAAAAATAAGTGACAATGAAATTAAGCCAAGAAATACTTGCTACATGAGTCTTTAGATGGCCTTTTGCAGAATTACCTGCCTTAGCTGAATTGGCCTCTTTAGGGTCATAAGATCAGAGAGAATCAAGCTTTTGTTTTATTGAAGCTATTGTATTTGGGTTTGCTTTCTTTTTAGGAACTTAGTTTGTATTCTATATTCTTCTATGTTGTTTAGTATTCCAACCTGTTCTCCTTGGTCTTTCTCACACTGATTAAGGCATGAAACAAAGCTCCTTTACCATGATATTGTGAAAATGTTGCTTATATCAGGAAGTGGTAGAAGTTTATTGAAAATGTGGGAGTAATTTCCAGGTGTGGTGGTTTATGCCTGCAATCTTGGCTCTCTGGGAGGCTGAAGCAGGATGATCCCAAGTTCAAGTGTAGCCTAGGCAGTTCAGCAAAGCTTTGTCTCAAAATTTTGTAAAAATTATTTCTTCTAAAGGGCTCGGGATGTAGCTCAATGTGAAGGCCCTGGGTTCAGATCCCAGTACAGGCAAAGAAAGAAAAAAGAAAAGAAAAGGAGAGTAGAGAAGAGGAAAGGGGAGGGGAGGGGAGGAGCAAATAGGAAAAAAAGAGTGGAGGGGAGAAGGAAAACTTGGGAGCAACACTGAGGATCTAGTAACATTAAACACAGCACACTGATACAGAAAGCCTTATACAGAAGATTAGATGTTATTCTTTATACAAAAATTTCAGTCATACCTGCTGTCATGGGTTGAATTGTACCTCCCAAAAGTTGAGATACTAACCTATGATCCATGTGAGTGTGACCTTTTTTGGAAATAATGTCTTCGTAGATGTAATAAAGTTAAGATGAGATAATTAGCATGGAGTCTAATCCAGTATGACTGCCATCCTTATAGGAAGTGGAAAACACTATGTGAAGATTTGAATGCACAGGGAAAAATCCTATGTGACAAGAGAGACAGAGGGTGGATAAATGCAGCTGCAAGTCAGCGACTGATGGCCACCCCCACAAGTTGGAAAGAGGAAAGGCAGGATTCTCACAGCTCTACCCACATCTTGATTTTAAGCCTCAAGAACTGTAATACAATTGATTTCTAATTGTAATACAATTAATTCATTAATTAATTTGTTTTAAGCCAATCATCGTGAGGTATTTGCTGTGTTAATTAACACAAGAAGTGTTCACTGAAAACTACTTTCTTCCTCACATTCCCCAGCCTCCCCCCTCAGATGCCACCAGTCTCTCTCTAAAACATTCTCTCTTCCCATGTTAGTTTAGATCATGACTGTCCCCCAAAGTCTGCCTGAACTCACAGGTGGGGCTTTTAGATGAATGAATCACAGGGATGACACAGCTGACTAGCTGTTAGGAGGTGGAGCCTCCTTTCAGGAGAAGATTGGCTATTGGGGGCGTGGCTTGGCCAAATGTGTCTGTCTTCCCTGCTCCTCACTTTGCACTCTCTCTCTCAGCCATGAGGAGAGTAGTTTCTTAAACCCAGGCCCTTCCACCTCATGCCATTTATGTATTTTAGCCTGCCAAACACAGACTACAACTTCTAAAACTATCAGCCAAAATAAACCTGTCCTCTTATAAGTTGCAGCTGTCAGGTGTTTTGTCCCAGTGATAAAGAAAGTCATGGGACACTCCAACTCACCAATGTTCTAATCTGGTAACTGAAAAAATGACAAACTGGAGAATACGATTTCAGTTTATAAATCCTGAGAAAAATTTCTTGAGTTTCATTCCTTTCATCTCATTGGTAAAAGCAGGAAGCATCAATTGCATCATAATGATAGTGAAGAAAACATTTAATTTCTTCAACATATCCTCAACTACATTTAGCACATGCTCTTCTTTTGTAGCTGATGCCAGACCTACAATATACTCTATTGCCAAATTTTCTGAGTTCAAGTGTAATATATATTCATGCTACACTAATGTAGTCATGACATAACTTGTATTTGGGAAAAAATCAATTTTTTTCAAAGTCCAATATTTGGTATGACTTTTGGCTTCCTAAATAAATGTTAATTAAGTTGACTTGAACCAAGATGAATTGGATTGAACTGAAAGAAACTGAATTAGGTTGAATTTTTGAATTATGCTTCACTTTTTTAATGAAGTTTGACTGTAGAGCTAAGTTAAAATATGACTATAAAATATTCTGATTTTATCAAATTCACACTGCTATTTAAATGATCAGTTCTGCTATATTGCTACTTTGTCATTAGAATCCTAAATGCTGGAGATAAATCTATAATTTTAATCCCTGTTGATTCCATATATTAGATACTGAAATTAAAGGGATGAATATTATACAGTGTGCTCCTTAGAATGGTCAGTTTCCTTCTTGGATATTTTCTGATCTCCATTTTTGTGCTGGTGAACAAAGATCACAGAATCCCTAGGCTTTAAATGCTGACCATGTCAAAGTTCTATAATCTTTAACCAAGTAAGACTAGAATATAGTGGCCAGTTGTGGTATGGAATGGAGTGATCAGTTATAGAAAGAGCAAATGTGTGATATCTTTTTCATTTCAATATGATACGATGACAAACCTGGAAATCCACCTTTCCTTCTGACCATGTTAGCTTCATTTTGATAGGCTTTTAATAGTATGTCTCTCTACCATATAAAAAGTATATGTAAATGTGCGTACATGGAAATTTAAATGTTAGTTACACTTGTCATCTCCATTTTCTCATCTCTAATCATGCTTAATACTATTGTTATTTATAAGAATACATTTCCTCACAGGAAAGATTCCATCAGAGTCCTCTATGGACGTAACTGTTCAGTACAAGAAGCATACATTTTCCTTCTCAATGTTCTCTTTCCATGCATTTCCTTCCTTATCCATTCACTCAGGATCTTCTTCATTCCCTGTAGCTACTTATCTCCTACAACCTGGCCTATAATTCTGTTTATCCATGTCTTCCTCAGTCTTCATCATCCCAGTTTCTCCAAAAGTTATTCCTTGCTTCATCTTTGTAGAACTCTAATTTTTTACTCTCACAAATGTTCAAGAGTTGTCCAAATATTCATTTTATTTTCAGATCTCCCACTAACACTTTTCGAGTAGATTTTTGTTTCTGATCACTGCATCAGTTTTTACAGAAATCAGTGGTGACCTCAATGGCCAAGAAAAAAGAACACTTTTTGGGTCTTAAGGTGGCTGGCATCTCATTCACATTCAACAAAATGGTTTCCTCCTTCTTTAAATAATTTCTTCTCCTTTTTAAAAATTAATTTTATTGGTACATTTTAGGCATACAATATAAGGACATTCTTCATTGGAAATTTGCATCTTTACATAATCCATCTTGGTTCTTATTTTTTCCCCATTCCCCTGCCCTCCCTTCAACCCCTCCACCCCTCTCTGTTTACAAATACTTTGCTTACATTTTTCATTTTCTCATATTAATTCCATTCCCTTCTTTCTTTTACCCTACCCCTCCCATTTCCCCTTTCCCTTTGGCCCTTTTCTTCCTATTTCACATTATCTATTGTACCTTTTACTCTTTATTTACACTTTCAGCTTCTCACACTAGAGAAATTTCAGCATTTACACGTGTCCTATTTATTTCACATATAGTTGTGACTCAATGTGCATCCATTTAGCTATAAATGTCTCTAGTTTCTCATTCTTTATGGCTGAGTAGTACTCCATTTTATTAAAAAACCACATTTTCTTATCCAGTCTCCAGTTGATGGGCAATTGGGCTGCTTCCAAGTTTTCACTATTACAAATTGTACTGCTATGAACATGGGGGAACATATATCACTGTGGTATGATTCTTTTAATTCTTTTGGGAAGATACCCAGCAAGGGAATAGCTGGGTCAAATGGGACTTCCAGTCCTAGTTCTTTGAGGTATCTCCATACTGATTTCCACAGTGGTTGCACCAGTCTGCACTTCCACCAGCAGTGGAGCAGGGTTCCTCTTTCCCCACAGCCCTGCCAGCATTTGTTATTGGTTGATTTCATGATAGCAGCCATTCTTTCTGGAGTGAGGTGGAATCTCAGTGTTGTTTCCATCTGCATCTCTCCAATGACCAGTGATGTTGAACATTTTTTCATATGTTTATTTGCTATTTCTACTTCTTTGTTTGAGAAATGTCTTTTCATTTCAGATGCCCATTTTTGGATTGAGTCTTTAAATTTGGGAGGTCTGATTTTTTTTAAGTTCTTTATAAATTCTAGATAGTATACTTTGTCTGAGGAACAACAGGTGAAAAAATTTTCCCACATTGTGTGTTGTCTCTTCACACTGTGGGTGGTTTCTCTTGCTGTACAAAAGCTTTTTAGTAAGAAGAGATCCCATTTCTTGATTGTTTGTGCTAGTACACAGGCAACTGAGGTTTTGTTCATAAAAACCTTTTCCTACACCAATGTCTTCAAGAGTTCTATCTAACCTCTCTTCCAGCTGGTTCAGTGTTACTGTTTTAATATTTAGATCTTTAATCCATTTTGATTTTAATCCATTTTTGGTCCATGGTGAGAGATATGGGTCTAGTTTTAATCTTTGGCAAGTTGAAATCCAGTTTTTCAAGCACCATTTATTAAAGAGGCTCTTTCCTCCAGTGAGAGTGTTTGGCTCCTTTGTCAAAGGTGAGGTGGCTGAGTGTGTCTAGAGGTGTTTCTGCATCTGCTAATCTGTTCCACTGGTCCCCAGGTCTGTTTCTTTGCCAGTACCATGCTGTTTTTATCACAGTAGCTTTGTAGTATAGTTGCAAGTTGGGGGTTGTGGTACCCCCTGCCATGTCTCTGTTGCCTAGAATTGCTTTTGCTATTCTAGGTCTCTTCTTGTTCCAAATTGGAGGGGACAGGGTGTGTGCTGCTGGCCCCTGCGCAGCTCACCTCTTTGGTGCTGGAGGCAATGATATGGTGGCCAATTATTTCTTCTCATGGTTTGACCCAACACTTGGAGTTATTTCCTTCTTTTTCTATTCTCTTTTTATGTGATCTTCCCACATTTCTGTCTTGTTTCATTTATAATTATACATTCATATAAGGAGATGCCCCATGGATTTCAAGAAACTTGTTACATCCAGAAGTTGATCAAATGGAAGAAGTTAAGACTACATAATCAACTGCAAGGAATAAGGTACTAGCATAGAGAAAAATAAAAATAAAAGTTTTAGAAAATAATGACAATAAGAAGAAAATCTAATGTGCACAGGGTAGGGACATAGAGGAAGGGAATAAGAGGAGATTGACAGAGAGAACAAGAATATGAATAGTGAAGTAGCTTTTATAATGATAGTGCATGTTGTTACCCACTTGTAACCCCAAACCTTTGAGAGGCTGAGGCAGGAAGATCACAAGTTCTACCCCAGTCTGGACATCTTAGCATTTTAGCAAGACCCTGTCTCAAAATAAGAAGTATAAAAAGGCAGGAATGTAGTTCAGTGCAAAGGCCCAGGGCTCCATCCCCAATACCACAAAGAGAAAAAAATAATTAAAAATATAATGTCTTTTCCTTTCCCCTTGATCTATCACATGGTTGATCAGCAATGAACTCTAATATGAAATGATAATTAGAAACAGGGCCTGTATTAGTCAACTTTCTTGTCACTGGGACACAATATCCAATACCCACAACTTGAAGGAGAAAAGGGTTAATTTGGATCATAGTTTTAAGGAATTCAGTCCATGGTTGGCTGGCTTCAAGGCAAAAACATCATGGCAAGGCAGATGGAAAGGCACGGAAATGCAAGGCAAAGCAAAAATGCTTATTTCATGGTAGCTGGGGAGCAGAGCAGGAGAACAGCACCAGAGAAGAAGAGGCCCAGGATCAGATACAGCACCCAAGATTACATTCCCATGACCCACTCAGACACACAGGAAGTATGCTTTATCATTTCACTAGACAGAGTCCAAAACCAATCAAGCTGACATTCCACCTGTTATGGCTTGTATGTAGATGTCCCCCAAAGCCTTATGGGCTCATAGGTGGGGTTTTCAGAGGTCGAATCTAGGGTGTGGAAATATGGATTGAGGGTGTGTGGTAGCTAAATTAGTCCACTGATTGGTTTAGCATAGTTCTGGGTATGGATAATGGGAAGACTCATCCTGGGTGTGGATGGCACAACCAATAGGATCATAGCCTGAATGGGATGGAAAAGGAGGCTGGCTGCTTCTGCTTTACTGCTTCCTGCTTGCCATGCCATGAACTTTTTCTCATCTGCCATGTCCCTCTGGCCTGCCACCCTGCCTTGGAACTAGCCAACAATGGACTGAAACCTCTATAAACTGTGAACTGAAGTAAAAGTTACCCCTGCTCCATTTTTGTAGAACTCTATAATTTTTTACCTCACAAATTTTCAATAACTGTCTATGTTCTCATTTAATTTGTCATTTCTCCTTTAACTTATGGGTGTTGGGTATTGTGTCTTAACTATGTGAAAAGTAATCACGACACCCCTACCCCCACAGAGACACAAAATTAGGCTAGTGAGCATGAAACAATGATGGGAACCTACAGAAGGTGATGATAAGCTACATTCTGCAACAAAAGAGGCAAAGGAACCAAAACCAACATGTACCTATATCATCTAATATGGAAAAAAGGGTTTCACTGAAGAATTATCAATTATAGAAGAGAAATTCATTGTATATTGATTAGGGTAATGCTAGCATTTGAAACAAAGGAGTCTAAAATTCTACAATAGTGCACAGACAAGACAAATTTGTTTTTTTATTTATAAAAAGACCAAAACAAATGTTCCTGATCAGTGAATGTAAAGCTCTCTAAAATCAAGGACCCAAAATTTCAATCTAATTTTTCATATTTTACCTTCTCTATCTTCAAATCATGGCTTCCATAGTCACCGAGCTCATGTACATCAAGCCAGAAGATCTGAGTATGGAAGATTATTCATGGAAGATTTCATGGGCCAGGTGAAGAAGTGGTACATATATGTTCCATCTACATTTCAGTGATGAAAAAATAGTTACATGGCCATATCTAATTCCAAAGGAATCAGGGAAATATAGTCTCGCTACGTGCCCAAGTGGAAAGGAAAACAGGCTTCTTGAACAGGAGAGGAAATAGGCTTAAGTCTCTGTCACATAGTCGAAAATGAGTATTCATATGCTTTTTAAAAATTGCATTTTAAGTATAATGTGTGCATCTTGGGCCAATGATTTATTTGCAACACAGCACAATTTAAGTTGCAAGGCAGTGTTATGATGGGATGCTGCCCTGAAAATGAGCCCATTGAGCTCATTCCTGTCTTCTTCAAATTGAGGCATCCTACACTGTTCTGCCTCACGCGTTGGTGCAAAACAGCATGTCAAGTATATCAATTTCTCTGTTATCCATCACATGGTGCCAGTCTGTATAGAGGAATATTTCAGTGTGCCATTCTTTGATTTTTCCAGCTTCGGGTTAAAAAAAAAAGCCCTTGAACTTCTGAAAAAATAGCTCTCAATTCTCAAGGTCTTAGGACTTCTTTGCACCTCAGAGACATATCTGTCAATGGATTAACTGAGAAACAAAGAAAGCACCAGGTATTCATTAGCTCTAGAAGGAAATTACCTTGCCACTTCTGCAGTTGCTGTCATTCTCCTATAGTGATAGGAGATCATTTGAAACCAGTTTCTCACTGAGATGACAATAAAAGCAAGTTAGACCTGCTGATGGATTCTCTTTTTTATGTGTATTTTTGGCCAAATGACATTTACCTCTCCCAGAAAACAAGACTTTTATGTTATTTTTTAAAATATATTATGGCTAAAGCATAAAATTATAGGTATACATTTATTGTAATTACCATATCTATGTTTTTAGATGAACAACTGAGTAGCATGCCTTGGACAGATAAACATTTGAAAACATAAGATGAGTAAATTAAAACTCAGAGTAGCATACTCCTTGAATGAATAGTACCTGTAAATGAATTTGGGGCATTTATTTTTCTGCAATTCTAAATGTAATATGATTCATAAGCAAAGATCCTTGATATTTTCATGTAGAGACTATATTTACTAAATATAATATATTTACTATAGTATGCTACAATAAGGAATAATAAAAGGAAATAAATTTTGGAGATGGGGAGTTCAGTGGTAAGGAGAAAATATGCTTACAAATTTCACAAAAGGAATCCTTGGCTTATAATTATTCATTCAATCCTTCATTCAATAAATCTTTTGGGATCCGGTAGGATCTTGTTAATCAATGTGTAGTCTGCAAAGTACCAACATAGGCATCCCTTTTACCTTGTTAAAAATACACCATGTTAGAATCCAACTCAGATTTCCTGAATCAGAACAGGTTTTTAACAAGATCCCCAGGTGATTTGTTTGCATATTGAAGTCTGAGAAGCACTGCATTCACAACATTCTATGTGCAATGCACATAGAGTTCTTCACATCCACAATCTTTGGTCAAACAGCACTAAGCAATTAGACACAGAACCTGCAGAAAACTGCTGTAGAACCGTGATTCTCAAATGGGAATGATTTGGCAATGTCTGGAGATGTTTTGAATGGGTCCCACGAAGGGAATGCTACTGGAATTTAATGGGTACAGATCAGAGGTGCTGTTAAAATTCTGACAATGTATAGAAAAGCCCCTACAACAACTTATCCTGGGCCCAAATGCCAACAGTGCACTAGTGAGAACCAGAGGAGAGTAGTAAATTGTATCAGAAATGATCTGGGGAGTCTTGGTTGAGATTACTGGTCCTCTCCCCAGATCTTCTAACTATAGGTCTAGTGGCTGAGGCCTGAGACTTTGTTTCTATTCCATTCGTAGATAATTCCACTACTGCCAGTCCACAAGCCACACTTTGAGAAACATTGGCCTAGAGTGCCAAGTGATGGTACTTGACCCCTTGTGGTCTTTTGCTGTGTCCTCTTGATGATTCTGGAAATTCCTGTCTCCCAATGACCTTGACCTTCTTAGTTAGAGCTCCCTGCGGTGCCTTGAGATAGAAGGATTTAATTGGAATTAGGCAATGAGATCTTTGTGAAAGTGTTGCTTGGAATAAGAGTGAGGGTGGAGGCAGGGCTGAGACCACAGAGATGATACAGTGCTATTGTCATTTACAGATGATACCAGATGGCAGCTAAATTCAGAGTCCAGACTGCCTGAGGGGCTTGCTAATTACAAGAGACTTCAGCTGCAGGAAACACCCTAATCACCCCAATAGCAGCTGGGCACCCCCAGGGAAGACCCCAGTGCCAGTGGAAATTTTTGTTTATTATAAAGTAGAACTTGAAGGGTAAAAATGACAAGTTCAATTTGGACTATATATAGAAAAGAGAGGGAGAAGGAAATGTCTTTATGATGTGGGTGGCAAAGAACCATGAATTCAGACAGGTAGGTTTGATTAGATGGAAATCAGAGCCCAGGAAATGATGAGCTGCTGGAGCCTAGGCCAGGCCCTCAGGTGCCCCCCATCCAGGGATCCCTGCAAATGTAACAAAGATTTCAAGATGGAATTTGTGGTTTCTACTTAGCACTGGTTGTATGCCCCTATTTGTCCTACCTTTAAAAAAATAAAATGTTGGTTTAATGGCTTACAAAGAAAGGAAGACATTTTTTGCTTTGTTTAACTAGCTACTTGTCTTTCTTGGTTGGCAACCAGCTCGGAGATAAATTTGCTCACTGGGCAGCATTTAGCAAAGCTGTGAGTGAGGGAAAAACAGCAGGGAGGGGAACAACTACCCTAGCAGCTGTTTCTCGGCTACACAGCAAGTTTTGGGGTTTGGGCCAATTTTACAATGTGCACCTCCCCTGGAAATTTTAACAGGATTTTCCGTAAACTGGGAGTGATTTGGAGAAATATATGTAAAATAATTTTTTTTACCCTTTAATATAGTCGTTTAGAAAATTTTTGAATGGATTTCATTCAAGATTTGATTTTACAATAGAAACGTTAGTAGGAAATAAATTCCAAGTATGTGCACATTTGAAACCACTTCAGACTATTTTGAGGCTCTCCATTGTATCCTGTAATTTCTTGAAGGATGTAGAAAGTACAATATATTTCCAAGGAGAAAACAGTTATTAATAGTCCCCTTCAAAAATGCTGTTCTCATTTTTCCCATTAACACAAACTGCACACCTGGAAATGTTTGTCTGCCTTGCATCTCTCTCCTGCCTCTGCGATTCCATCAAGATGCTAGCCACACCTTGAGTGAAAGGAGAGCACCTACAAGAGGGAAGGAAAAGCCTCCTATGCCGGCCATCCTGCATGCAGGTGCAGATCTTTCAGATTCTTCAAAAATTTGACTACTCATGAAACTTATCTTTCTCTTGTTAACCCAGACCAGTGAACTCATACCTCATAGCTATACTAAAAGTCAGTCCCCTTTCCTATAAAACTGATCCACCAGATAAGAAATTTGGAAAGCACCACTCTGACCTAACAAGTAAAAGCTAAACAAACTGAAAAAGAAACAACTCTTCTTAGATCCATAATAAAAGTGAAGTCACAGAGCGAACCACTGTCCCCTAAACTAGCTAGAGCAACAGGTAAATAGAAAGAATTAAAGCACAAACACCCATGATCTGAAAACTCCATGGGAGCCAGAGCTAGGGGAAGAGAACCTGAGCTATTAGTGTTATAAGATACAATAGCAGGGAAGAAACAGAACCCACATCCCACTGACAGTATTTTCCATGATACAGTCCTTCCCTAGTTCCTGCCTACCTCCTTCCATTACAAGTACACTGAGCATTTTACTGTGGCTATTAAAACATTAAATTTGTAATATTTGAAATTTGGTCATGCTTTACATTGTATGTGAACCTGTCTCAGTTTATGTAAGTTATTCCTAAATATATGCCAAGTTCTTTTATGGATAGACACTTTCTCCAATTAAAAGGTAGAACTTGTTTGTTAACTGATGAATAAAAAAACTTCAAGCTGGTGTGGTGGTACAGGCCTGTATCCCCAGCCCTTGGGAAGGCTGAGACAGGAAGATTGCAAGTTTGACCCCAACCTGAGCAACTTACAAGACCCTGTCTCAAAATTTAAAAAAACAATAACAGCAACAACAACAAAACAGCATTAAGGTCTCCCATGAAACCCTTACTGATAAATTCTAGAAAGCTTTTTATCAATGTGACACCAAACTCTGTTTTCTTATACCATTTCCCCTATAAATCACACTATGCATACAAATTAAATCTTTCACTAGTTCTGTATATGGACAATGTGGTTATGTTCAAATGACTAGAAAAACTGCAAGCACGGTCAGGCACCATGTAAGAATGGACTGTATATACAACAGTACCATAAGACTATGTTAACTGACAGTAGCTATCTTAATTTGCATAAGTACACTCTATGATGGTTACACAATGACAAAATTACCTAATGACACATTGTTCAAAACTTGTCCTCATTGCTAAGTGATGCATGATTACTGAATTGCTGCTGCTATAAAATTCATGTTACCTTGGAGATTTTAATATTTTGTTAGTAAAAATACAAAGCTCATAGTTATCCGTGGTGTTTATAAATACATCACATACATACATCAATATAAAAATCTGGATTCTTGAAGTTAATTTTGTAATTATACATACAGTGAAATTTTTACAGTTATTGAGAGAATAACCTGTAATTTCTATGGTTTGCCACATGTCTGACGTAGTTAAAGTATTGGGCTGGAATGTGTGCCTGTAATTCCAGTTACTCTGGAGGCTGAGTTAGGAGGACTGCAAGTTCAAAACAGCCTAGTCAACTTAGTAAGACCCTGTTTCAAAACAAAACAAAAAAAAAAGGCTAGGTATGTGGCTCAGATTCAGTAATAGAATGTACTTGGAGTTTTTCCCCAGTACTGGGAGGAAATAGTATTGGTCTACAATGCAACCAATAAAAGCTAAAAATTTTAGCCTGTGTTTATTTTTCAGTTAAGTGATCTGCAAGTAAGACCTTGCCCTTGATTCAAAGGTACAGATGCATTTTCAATCTCTGTTCCCTTTTTGTTCACTTGCCTGGGGCAGACTGAGTGAATCCTGGCTCTGGAACTTACTGGATAAAGTTGTCGAATGAATCCACTCTACATCTGTCCTTTGCTTTGCCACTAAGAACTTCATAGTCTCCTTCTAATTAGAAAGAAGAACACGGTAAGTTTTACTTAGCCTGAGAAAGAATGAAAAGTCAGAATAGTGACTGAAGAGGCAAGAGAAGTCATTAATGGTGCTAACCTCATTTATCTTTGAGAATTTATAGTAGCTAAATAAAGTTCAAGCATATAAAAACAGTTTTTAGAATAAAACATATAAATAGTTTTGTAGAGTTCCAAAAAAGTTGTATTCTAGCCATTCCTTCCAAAGAGAAAAATGCTATCAGGCTAATAGGCATATCATATTTCTGTGAAAGAGAGGCTGGGGATTTGGCTCAGTGGTTTCGTTGCCTGCTGCGCAAGTGCAAGGACCCAAGTTCAATCCCCGGTACCAAAAAAAAAAAAAAGGCTCAAATTACATTTTTCTGTGAAAGAGAAAACTTATAGAAACTAGGAAAAAGAAAATGGAGATGTACCAATGTCTCAATCTTAATTCACCATTCAAAAGTATTTAAGAATTCTGAACAGTGGCATGGTTCATAACAGAAATGAAAAATACTTTCATAAGGCAAAGTGGGATAAAACAGTAGCTCAGTATTAGTAATGTTCCCCAGAGGCTCAATTTTCTTACTCTTCTAAATTCAAATCTTTCTTGCAGTCCATATCTCTGGATGTATTTAGTGTTTAACTCTTTAGGCCTAAGGATAATTCACCTTTAAAAGTGGAATAAATTTGACCTCACATACATATATGCAGTGCACAGTTTTATAGCAAAAAAATAATGAAAAATACTATGAAGAGTTCTTATATTGCCATTAAAATATGAAAGGAAAAAGATGAAGGAAGAAAAATATTCTTTAAATTCAAATCATCCCATAATTATTTTTAACTATCTTCTCCTGAAGTCCTTCCTGGTGTCCTTCTAAGGCCTAGTGTAAACTTCCTGTCCTCCCACCGAGGTAAGTCAACCTCACTGCTGTTTCTCCTGACTTGGTTTTCTGTTTTCTTTCTAACTCTTTGTCTAAAGTCATGAATCATATATACGGCAATTTATATTGATATAGAAAAAACCCAAATTGAGACCAGGCTCAAAAAGAAAAATGTTTTAAATGAGTTTCTGAAGCCAGGTGCCTGTTAGGAGGGTACAGGCTTCAAGTTTCAATCTAATGCTGTCTAAGTGCTTACTATCTGTTGGGCATTCTTCTAAATGCTTTATATTAATTCACTTCATACTCAAGAATACCACGGAAATGAATACTATTTTTACTCCAACTTACAAATGAAGAAATTTGAGATACACAGAGGTAAAATGATTCTATTAACTAAGAGCTATAGCTGGATATCTGGAAGCCAGTGATTCTGAAGCTGAGAAATATACAGTGTTTGTTTTACTCATTTATTTGTTTTTCATTAACTGGACAAAGATGGAGAAGAAGATTGGGTATACAAGACTATAAATGGCTAAAAGGAGATATATAGCAAACTAAAACTTCACACTCCTTAAACTCCACAAGACAGTTTTCAAGTTCAGTGTAAGAACTTGTGACAAATAAAAACAAAACAAGTGATTTTTATCAGCACTCATTTTTCTTTAGGATGAAGTTCAAATAAACTAATTACATAGTTCCTGAAGAGCTATGGGGTCAGCTGACTTAGGTCAGTTTCCACATCTATAAAATGAGTATAGAAATAAATGACTCCCGCCTAGTCTACCTCCTAAGAGTTACTGGACAAATCTAATCAGATAAAGTGTGTAAAGATCTACAATCACAAACAATGTGTTATAAGCTCCCTATAAACAACATTTAGCATTTCTCCATAAAAAGTTCCAGATTCACGGGGCCGGGGATTTAGCTCAGTAGTTTCTCCGCCTGCTGTGCAAGCGCAAGGACCCGAGTTTGATCCCTGGTACCAAAAAAAGAAAAAAAAGTTCCAGATTCAATATTTATCTAGAACATTGCCTGGGTAAGATTCCTTAATTGTTGTTGAAATAATGAAAGCAAAAAACTGGTCTTCGCCTTGAGTGTAGCTTCCTGGGTCCAGTGCAGAACCCTCAGGCTCCTGGCACAGATCCTTCACCCTGCCAGTGCAGACTTTCTAGCTTCCATCACTGACTTTGGGCCTTTCCAGTGCATATCCTTGATTCAGACTTGCCTGAGACATTCCACTGGGCTCTAGGCCTTCAGCTGGACTCATGCAGGACATTGCCATGAGATCCAGACCCTTGGCTAGATTCTTCAGATCTCTAGCACGTGGACAGATCTCTTATATTCTTCTGCATTTGACTTTTTGGGTGAACATTATAAAATAATCCTATAAGTTATGAGTTCTGTCAGGGCCAACCCTCCTGGCGGGCCCCAGGAGGGATCTGTTTATTCCATCGTGAGTGAGTCCCCTAATAAAGAAAGGATGGGGAGCCAAGATCCATGAAAGCAGCAGGAGCAAGTTAGCCAGAGATAGAGCTGCCCCTCTTTATTCCTTCAGCCCTTATATACTCCTTATCAGACATAATGAGACATACTGGGATACAACAGCTGTGTGTCCTTGTATGACCAAGTTACACATATGCAGTAGTCTATGCTGAGTCATGCTTACATAACTGCATCCTGTTATGCACATGCCCGTCAGAGGAGTCATGTCCTTAAGTATCCTTAGGTGCCCTCAGGCTTTGAGTCCATCAGCAGTGGTTCCCCACAAGTCCTCCATTAAATATTCCCTTGAAAATGCTGACTACAAGTTATTCTGTGTCTTTTGCCTTTCCATGCAAATTTCAGAATCAGTTTGTCATTATCTATGAAATAACTCTCAGGTATTTGATTGGGATTACATTGAATCTACCAATTAATTTGGAAAGAACTAACATCTTAACAATACTGAGTCTTCCTTTTCATATATATGGAATATCTTTCTATTTATTTAAATCATCTTTGATTTCTTTTATCAAGGTTTTGTAGTTTTTTTAATATAGATTCTGTTATCTATCAAACCCCATTCTTTTTTATTTATATTTCTTTAACTGGATAATCTCCATTACCTATATTCAGGTTTACTGTTTCTACTAGATGTATTTTGTTATTGAACTACAATAAATTATACATTTCAACTCCAGAATTGCTATGTAGTTCTCTTTTTTTTCACAATTTATATCTCTTCACTGATAGTCTCTATTTAGTGAGAACCATTCTCATAATATCCTCTAGTTCTTTAAATAGCATTTTCTTTTGTTCCTTGAACATAATTATATAGCTGATTTGAAATATTTACTTGGTAAATCAAACATTTGGACTTCTTCAGAGATCGTTCATCTTGATTGCTTTTTCTTCCAGTGTCTGGGGAATGCTTTCCTACTTATTTACAAGTCTCATGGTTTTCTGTTGGAAATTGGACACTTCATAATATAATGTGGCAACTATAGAAATCAGTCTAGGGCTGGGGATTAGCTCAGTGGTGCCACTGCCTGTCTCACAAGCGCAAGTTCCCAAGTTCGGTCCCCAGTACCAAAAAAAAAAGAAATCAGTCTCATCTTCCCCAGAGTTTGTTTTGTTATTTTTATTGCTGTTGTTTTTGTTGTATTTTTGTTTAATGACTTTCCCAATCTAATTGCTATACTTTGACCTGTGTGGCCAATGAAGATTCTGCTATTAAGCTTAGTTGTTAGCTAGTAATTTGGATATTTCCTTAAACGTTTTGATCCAGTAAGTTTCCCAGCTTTGTTAGGGCCCTTTGTTTAAGTATTTGGTTAACTTGGTTGGTTAACAGTACCACCTTAACCTTTAATTCTTGCTTGTACTGAGCATCTCATGGTCAGCCAAAGGTTAAAGATAGTGACTTCTTAGGATAAGCATATGCATGGCCTTTAAATCTTCCAGAACTACTTCAGAGTATTTCAAAGTCTCTTATGGTTATCTTATTTTTAAATTTCCTTTCAATTTGTTTATTCTACCTCAAATTCAAAATTTTACATTTTTATACTGGACAGATTTTTTGAAAAAATTTCACACAGGAAAAGAAAAATAACAACATGAAACTGTACATACAAAAAAAGGATGCTATAAGTCCAGAGCTCAGAAAAAAATAGGGGGAGGAAAATGAGAATGAAGCATTTTAAAATATCAAAATCTAACTGTGTTTATTAGGAGTCAGTTGTTTTTACCAAGTAAATGTTCCTCATATTCTTGCAAACTTTCGGTTAATTTCCAGAGTTCCTCAAAAGTTGTCTTTTGACCATTTTTACCAGTGTCCTCATTGTTTTATTAAGAAGCGTTTTTTCAGAGACCCTTCTTTCTGAAAGTCCTTTTGCTCCCACTGATTCTTATAGTCAAACAACAATACTTATATTGCCCCCAAAATGTACAGGATGATAGAGTGTATGTCCTTGGAGAATATGGAAGGAAAACTCCAAAGCTGAAGAAAGTAATGGAATAAGGTCTAAGCAATTAGTGATCCAATATTGCTTAAATCATAAAAACAGCAACTTCTGAGAGTTACTCACTTAATTATTTCTGCTTTTTTCATTTACTATAAGTTTCTAATAAAAGATTATTATTAAGAATTTTGGTCTTATCATTGATGAATTAAGAAGAAAAGGGATTTCCTCATCCTCATTGAGTGATTGACAATCTATATTTGACTAAGTGTTGTAGTGATAGTCTGGAAAATTCCAGAAGCAAAGAGAGGCAGATATGCTGTAGGCACCCAGGAAGAGCAAGCTGAGGGAGTTAATTCCTTTCTGTGTTGGTTTGTCTTTCATATTGATATGAGAAAAAAATTTGTAACATTCTGAGACATAAGGTCTGGATTTTTTTCTCACAACATTTATAGTCTTTGATTCTAAACCATTTTCACTTTTTTACATAAAGAAATAAAAATGCTATGCAAGGAGTTATATTTCAGATTTTCTTTTAAATTTGTCCATTTTGCCTGAAATTCAAAATTTTACGCTTTCATAGTGGATGCAGACTTTTTGAAGAATGGATACAGGAAAATAAAAATGATGATATGAGATAGTATATAAAAGGACACTGCAAGCTAAGGAAGTTATTTTTTAATGTTGATTTATCATTTCATATGAGGCCAATCTTTCCTATGTACCTAGGATACAAAGTTGAAAATTTCACAGTCTGTGTTTAAGGAATGCACAGCAAAACAAGAAAAATGCACGAACAAGCAATTATAACACAATATAAACAGTATCAAAAGCAGAGAAATCAGCCTCTAGAGCAACAGAGAGGAGAAAATAGGAAGTGGAGTTGGAGGTGAATACCTCAGAGGATGAAGTTCTCTGCTCCATTTGGAGGGTAGGTTTCTCCACATGCACATGCCCCCTGCACACAGGGCAATATTTCAGCTCCTTTGGAGTGGATCTTTGGACTTCTTCACTTTAAGAGGTATCCCTAGAGCTCTCCAGCATTCCTATTGAAAGAGGAAATTGGTATTGTAAAGCTTTAAAATAAAAATAAAATATTCTTTTAGTAAGATAGTTACCATCTTATCTTCACTACTTCTGAGCAACTCTGGCCACATACACACCAGAAATGATTATATGATTGCCTGTCCATGTCTTTTTGAGAGGAAAGAGAATGTGTCTTATTTTCAAAAACGATGGAGAAAGGAGATGGACAAATGTACTCATGGCCCTTTTTCTGAGCCAAGTATCAGTGTTTTCCCAAGTAAAACACCGGAGTATTTGAGATCAGGAATATTATGGTAATTATCCCTTTATTTTGAACTATTCTGACATGACTTCCTTCATTGGCTTTCAGAAGATAATTTGAAAATTATCTGAGAATAAATGTTTTATCAATATTGAGTCATAAAATTATCTCATTCATTTTAATATCTTTTTGATAGATCTCTAGTTTATACAAACTACTGGAATTTTCATAATGCCAGAAAGATCAGTATGTAGAGAGTTTGCTTTTAACTATTGAATCCCATAATCTCAAGATATTAAAATATTTTATACACTTTTATCACAGGGTGATGCTTCATTTCCCCTGTTCAATGTGAAAGATTTTAGTAGTTCTCCCTGACCATGGAGTGACACATTTTAAGACCTCTAGTGCATGCCATGACAAAAACCAGAGTAGTACAAAATCCTAGAATTGAATGCCTTTTCTTTCCCAACTAAATATTTTTCATGCACTGTGCCTTAATTTTTTTCATTTTGAGATGTGATAGCAAAATTAGTATGAATTTGTTTTTCCTTCTTTGCAACTTCATGAACAGTAGATTTATTCTGACCATTGTGACCTCAGGATATATTATTTTTCTTTTCTTATTAAGTCAAGAATTTTGAACTTTTCACTTCAAGGAGGTACTTCACAGGATCTCATTAGCATATTTAAATTGCCAGCATCCCTACTTTCTTTGCTTTGGGCTACTAAGTGGCAAAATAAGAGTCACTGGAATGCTAGCACAATCATGACAGTCAATCTGATAACCAACATGGCTACTAAGTGACTAATGGGAAGGTAGCATATACGGTGTGAATACACTGGACAAAGAAATGACGCACAACTTGAGTGGGGTATGTGGGGTGATTCAAGAGTTAATCACACTACTCAGAACAATATGCAATTTAAAACTTATGCATTGTTTATTTTGGGAATTTTCCAGTTAATAGTTTTGAATCATATTTTACTAAAGTAACTGAAACAGCAGAGATCAAAACTGCAGGTAAGAGAAAACTACTGTAGTTTGTTATAGTGAATTGTAAATTTGCCTAAGTGGTCAGGACCATTCCATCTCTGACAGTGAGGAGCACGGTTTATGAAGGCAGACTAGAGGTCCAGTTTGCAGCCTCGGCGGATAAAATTAACTTTCCTAGAGGGATCATAGTTTTCTCCTGTCACTACAAAATTTATTTTAAAATAATTTTCTTTCTTTGAAGCGCAATACAGGAATATGAGCTTCTATTCCACTCAGTGGAAAAGTTAGGGTTACAACCTGAGGAATAGGGATGCCTTGGAAGTAATGTGGAGTTCCCGGGTAACTTGAGAGAAAATGACAACTGAAACTTTCCTTTGCCCAAACTATGACATACTAGGAGAGTCAAAGGCAAGCCAAGATCATCAGGCACAAAGGGACATGGGAACAGAGGAAGGGAATCCAGGAAGCAAACAAACAGAAGCAAGTCCAGGAGAGAAACACACAGAACTTTGATAACTGAAGGATGTGAGTCTTCACTGGTTGTTTCTCTAAGTCTTCCCTATAAAATGATCTAAATGCCCTCTGTTCCCCATCAACCAGCTAATGCTTCTGAGGAAAGGTCAGCCTCCCTACCTTGCTGCCAATCTAGTTCTCATCAACAGAGGATCTGGTATTTCCTTCTTGAAGTTTTACCTTCAGGAAAACAGTAATATTTCTTACTCCTCTGATAAAAGTATATGTATGTGTTACTTTTTGCCTGCATGCTGCAGAAAAATGACTTTGGCTAAGGTATACAAATATATTTGTTGGGAGAATTTTAGAAAACTTACGTAAGTTGGAGAACTAGAATCTGAAAACAACAGAAATGAAGAAAGCTTCTCATTAGCACAAATTAATTAACTGTACCTTTGGGATTCCATCATGGAAAAGAACATGAGCCAAATCCTTTTGTTCCATTTTGTCTCTCTATCTTGGCCTTACCACACTCAGGGTTTGGAGCTCTGAACGAGGGTGTAGATAGTCACAATTCAATGGCTATGTCTATACCTTCCTGAGAAAGGCAGATGACCATTTTTGATAATCCACCATGCTTATACAACAGAGTTTACCCACTAATGAAAATTAGAAAGAATAGAAGCTGGCACATAAAATGCCTATCCACAAGTATAATAGCAGCACAAACTCTTCAGTTTGTTGACTTAAATAAAATTACTTTTCTTTCAGCAGAAATTTTCTGAGATGGCAGTGGGCAGTCAAGAATGCAGTTCTGAAAACCAGGGCCAGCAGAGTGAATGACATGAATTAAATGTCGTTAAGTGAATTAGCCTGGAAACCCACAGCAGTGGATTGAGTTAATCATTATAGACACATCCCAAGACAAAAAAAGCTGGGATAATGGGTAACATATGGAAGAACAGTGAACTCTTGTCCACTGCCAACTCTGGAGCCTCCAGTAAAGAAAAAAGCAACATAGTCTCCCCATAGGCTATGTTAACACGAAGGAGACGGTATAGGTTATGGATGGGAATGCTAGAATTGGAGATAAAAGGAAATACATATGTCAATAAATGGCAGAGAATACACAGTTCTTCTTTGCAGTACTATGCCAAATAATAAATAGAGAAGAATCATGAAAATAGAAAAAAAAGCATCATTTGTATATAGCATAGTATGTAATCATTGCTGCAGGTAAGAATCATCTTTGGATGCTAAAGTTAGGCATAAAAGTAGGACAATGAACAAGATTCCACAAATTACCTTACTACAAGGTACTTGCTAATTACAAGGAGAAAACTGTAAGCTGGCCGATGCCACCTTAACCAAGTGATCAAAGTTAATGTCTGCATACCAAAACAATGTACTTCCAATATAACTGGGAAAGGCACAACATCACTATTATATTCCTTTTTTATCACTATTATATTCTTATCAAGAATGCTAAATTTCAATTCTATTCAAATTCTATGAAATGACAGGGTCAAAATTATTGAGTTCATGAAACACAAATGAAAAGAGTCACAAATGTTATCAGATTAGAGTCTGAGGATGTGCCACCGAAGTACAGCCTGAACCATGTAAAAGCCACTAGTGGAATGTCTTAGTTACTTCCTCATTGTGGGAACAAAATATCCAACACCCACAAGTTAAAGGAGGAAAGGCTGACTTTATTCCACAGTTTGTATGGGTTTCGGTCCCTAGTTGGCTGGCTTCAAGGCAGGGCAGCATGGCAGAGGGGGCTTGGTCATGGCAGGCAGTCAGGAAGCAACACAGTCTTCCTTCTGCTTCCCCTTTTTATTCCTTCCAGGCTGCAAGCCTATTGGTTGGTGCTACCAGGCTTCCCTCTTCATTAAGTCCACCATTCACACCCAGAACTATGTTAAACCATCAACAAACTAATCAGTATCACATGCCCATGATCTAGTCATTCTGAAAAGTCCCACCTATGAGTGCATGACGCTTTGGGGGATATCTAGATATTAGCTACAACAAAGGACAACTGCCAAAATTCAAGTAAGTCTGAAGACAGGTATATGCTATTACATCAATATTAACTTCCTGCTTCAGATAACTGTATCTTGATTAACATGAAGGTGGAGGTATATGAGAACTACAAGTATTATTTTTACAACTTTTTTGTGTCTGTAAATTTAGTGCAAAAAATAAATGCTTACAATAGAGAGAAAGAAAAGGAAAGTAAAACAGAAAGGAAGAAAGCAGGGAGGGAGGAAAAGAGAGAAAACCTAGCTGTATTCATTTCTTATGCTGTGTTTGCTTCTTTCCATCCTACATCCCAGCCCTACCTCACCCAACAGTATGTGTTACTGAGACTTCATTTCTACTAAAACCACTACTGTTCTCCACAACAGGGGTTGTGTTATACATTTTAGGCACAGATGCAGTCGGGTACAGACCTGCCCTATCTTTGGAGTACCTCCTTCTCCAGTTATTTTCCTAAGGTTATTGCTGCTGTTGCCATATTGCATCAAGTCTTTTTCCAGTACAAACCAAAATGACTACCAAATGGGCCTCTCCATCCTCCACTGTTGCTGCTACTCTAACATTGCCAATACCATTACTCTCCAGATCTGGATACTTTAATTGATCCTGCAAAGTTGTACCCATAGCTAACCCTGCCAAAACAACCATTCAGTCTAGGCCTCAGTTTTTAACTGAAACAGCAATTTACCAAAGAACTGTTATTTTCAAATTAACACAATGACAGCATTCATCAATTTTTCATTCATCAAATAAAAAGAAACTCATTTAATTTTCTAAGTTGGAAGGTTATTTTTTATCTCCCTTTCATCTCATGATCATGAGTGATACATGCTTTTCACTACATCATTCTTCCATGTCTCTACTCCAGCTTGAGAATTAGTACCCAATTCTAACCACCTGACATATACAGAATCAAACTATAAGGAAATGATATGCAAAAATAGATTTATGCATATGAAGCCATATTTATTTCAAGTTCAATTATACTTAATGTACATCTGTCCCCAAAGAATTAAATTTAGCCTTCAAATGATATACACAATGGGAAAAGGTTTTGAAAAACTCATGACCAGGAACTGACATAATAACTTGCTTTGGTTTCTAATAGCTTTTCACTGGAGAAATGCAGAGGTATAATCAGTTACCAAGTAGTAATCTCTGTCTCAAGCACTTCAACATATAAATTTCTCCATGAACTCTTTCCCAACCACCACCTCAGAGCAACTGTCAAAATATTCTTATTTATTGAGTATGTTAAAGCCAAGAGGACTGATTTCTTCATGTCCTAGTACAGTGAAAGTTTCTTAATATATATGACATCCATTTCATAGGGATTATATTCAATAATGTTTTGAATTATTTTAGGACTTAGATTAAATATCATCTCAAAAGGGGAAAGGAAAGTGAAAATTGAGGACTGGTGGAAACTTGATGAGAACTTGGGACTTAAGACACTAATTCCCAAGATAATAATATACTTGAATTAATACAAATAACATTTGGATGTCAGGACTTTTCAAGTAATAAACACAAGCCATTCTCTGATTCTTTCAAATAGTCTAGTTTTGTTATAACAATGTGTAGTTAAGTAAAAGAGATTAGAAAGAACTGTATAGGCAGGTTTCCCAAACACTAGAATAATTTCCATAAACCTCTCACAATCACAAAGCTAGGTACGGTTGAGAGAAGAACTACTTTTCCATTTATAACCTGGCCATAAAGGCCTCAGGACCATTTCATCCCCCAGCAGCAGTCTTCCTATTCACATTACTCAGCACTGTTACTCACCTACTCTCTGTTGCTACTTTCTGTGTTCCGGCTGCTCCTATTGAAACGTTCTGTACTCTGCAATCTGCCACAAGCTTCTTGCTTGTTCACAACATCTGCTACCTCATAATTTTTACTGGATTGTCACTTCTCCTCCTTACCTTCTCTCTGCACAAAGCTGCATTTCTGTATCATGTGTGGGTTCACATCTCTCTCTTCCTTTGTATTTTACATTTAAACCTCCTGGAAGAGAGAATCTTGTCAGATTTGCCATTTACTTTTTGGGGCCAGTCTCCTCATTAAGACCCCTCATTAACACCCCTGGCTATTCCATAGTGGGCTGGATTTTAGCTGACATTCATTCTAGGGCTAGTTTAAATGTTAGTATTTATGGGTCAAACGGAACAAGACATGGAAATTCCTCTCAAGGGAACAGCAGGCATGACAAGTGTCTGCGGAATCTCAAAAGAAGTCTACAAACACATTTGTTGTATTCATTCCATTGTATTAGATGGCAACATCTCTAAATCTATGACAAAATTGCTTTAATTTTTCTATTCCTAAAGTTAGTTCTATCATCAGGATCATCAGTGGGACATGAGACCTCCATATAGGATCTGAGTGACTCTCAGTCACCCTAAACAAAGCATTTAATTGGCTTGTGGAGCATAGAGCTTCTCCTGCTGCTGTCATCAGCACTATGTGCTAACCAGCTCAGCTAACCAGCCCACTGGTTATAGCACAGAAACCACCCTCACACCCACGCACAGCCATCTCCAGCAAAGTGCATCTGTGATGAATGAGATTTAATCAGGCTTCTGGCCTTCCAGGTTCAAGATAACATTGCTGCTGTTGATAGTATCAATTTATAATTTAATTTCAGATCCTAGCTCTTAAGAGATAAGACTGTTTGAGGAGCTAAAAATCTAATCCAGTTGAAAGTACTGGACAGAGTTCCACAAATTCTGATGCCCACAAGATAGCCTGATTTCCTTAAAACTCCAGTAGAATACATTTTATAAACCTGAATTTCTAAACTGAGTAGTAATGAAAACAGTGACACAAAATTTAATATTTGCTTATCTGTTTATCTAGAAGCTCAGACTCACCGATCAGCCTGAATCTATGTTTTAAAAAGAAGAGAAAAAAGAAAAATACACTTGTTATCTTTACAAAACACAAGGAAACATGGATTCCTCTTAGTGTATCCAGAGAAAATTGATCCCCTATCTTTATTAGCTTAGTTTGCTGTTTATTTAAGAAAGCCATGCAGGCTTGTTGTCAAAGTTGCAAACCATTCGGAACAATAAACAGAGGTTGTTATTCACAGCTGGTTTCTTTTTTGAGGGTCTGGTTTCTGTACCTTGATTTAAGAGCTGCAGCTGTAAGCCCTGCCACCTTCAGCTCTCCTTGACTGCAGCCGCCCCTGCTGTGCTCCCTGATTGATGTAGGCGTAGACTAAGTTATCAGGCAGCTCCTGACCCAGCCAAGGAGGATAATTTTATTGCATGTCTGTTTAGCCTCTGTCTTGTGCTCTCTTGAAGGCATCAATTCTCTCAGGTAAAAAACACAAATAAAATTTAAGAAATTCTCCCTCAGGCTAAGAGGTTAGGAATCGTGCCAAGATTTCTCTGAATAAAGTCACTCTGCATAGTCTCTAATGGTCTGGCTATTTCTCACAACCATGTGCTGCTCTTTGATTAAAGGAGAATTAAAGGCACTGTGGAGTCACTCGGGTTTGATTGCCAATCATTTCTCTTCAGGTCCAGTGTCTGTTTTATAGGGTAATCCCAAGATTATCTTTGCTCTTCTCTTTCTTTTGCCATTTCTCGAAGGCACATGTGTGCAAGTGTGTAAGAAACCTGTGAAATAAATGACAAGCAACCATAAACAATAGACATTTCTTCTGTCCCTTTCTACAGCACCACACCCTCTTCCTCTCTGAACAAAGAAGTTTTGAGAAACAGCCATTATCCCCCAGTGTGGTGCAAAATCATTACATAAAAATTACAGGGTGGTTTAGCCAATTTCTCCACTCTACTGTGAATTCTTCAGAACTGTTATCCTAGGATGTTTTCTGAATGTTTGTTTCTCCTTATCCCAACTTCCTCCAAAGCATAAGGAGTAGTGAATCAGCTCAACCAAATGGCCATAGCAGTGACCACCAGCCCTTAAAATTCAGGCTTCACTCTCCTTTCTCAGGCCAAGTTTCATGTATATTAATCCTAAAGCACTGTATTCTGAAACAATGCAAATATAGGTTTTTTTAAAAATAACTTTCACCTTCTCTAAAAAACTGGGTAAGGATTTTTTAAAATTATTCACCCTTTAAATGTAAATATTTAATCATTACTGTGAAACATAAATCACTGCTGTAAAAAGCAGCCATTATTAAGTTTAAAAAAACACCAGAGGGGTGGTGGGAAACAAAATTTTTGGTAATCTCAAATCCTGATTATATTTTTTTAAATGCAGATTTACACTTGCCGATTTCCAAATACTTTATTAAATACCACTGTACTGACGTCCATGAAAATAGGCATCTGGTCTTGGTTTTAATCCTACCTCATTAGGAGAAATAGAGTGGTGCATTCTACCCTCTTTTTCTATTATAGCAACTGAGAAAATTGGACAAGAGATCTCTGAATTCTTCTCCTCCCTTCATATCTCATGAACATCAGGAAGGAACATTGTACTCTCTCCTGTTTCCATATGGAAGAAGTTTCAGAAGGGGTCACTTGGGCCTTTCCCTCACGGCCCTGTGATTAATGAATTTGGAAGCCCACACCTCTCCGACATCATCCTGACTATAGGAAGATTGAGTCTTTTAAGTCTTCAGTTTTCCAAGGCAGAAGCCTGCTGACTATGACCATTTCATTTGGAGTCAAATGTGAGCACATCTCATACCATATTCTTCAGAAAACTCTGTAAGTCATAAAGTGGGTAATTTGATGTTCATTTGTCTGACTCCTGCTTAGCTCTCTATATTGGTTCTAAACTTGAAGGAGTAAGGAAGAACTGTTGCATGTTAACCTCTCTGAAAAAAATCCCTATTAGGAAAGCAAAATTATTCCCCTCAAGAAACAACTAGAGTTGAGGAAGGAACAAAAGAAGGGAAGGAGTAAGGGAGGAAGAAAAGTTGAAAAATATTTGTTAAATGGGTGAATAAGTTAATGGACAAATTGAACGCTTACTATTATTTGATAAAGGAACACTTTTTATATAGATGCTAATTTAAATGAAGCAATCTAACAGTCACAAACAGTGGGGGGGGTAACATGTATAAATGTATGTAGTCTCAGTTAGTCCCATACACAAAAGTACATTTTTAGACTAAAATTCATGTTTCGCCAAAGTTTATTAGGAACATTTTTATGCATAGTAAACCCTACACTGCAGACACCTATACAGACAGACGCCTATTCCTTTTTTAATTTTTCATGCCTAGGATCTGATTTAGACTTGCTTGTATTTGCTAAATAAACCAGAAGGTGATTTGGAGCAGCATTCATAGGTCTCTCCTGATTGAGTGCTTGCTAGATGGAGAACAGTAATTATTTTGAACTCTTTTATTGACAATGAATTGGGTACAACACTTAGAAAAGGAAGGAAACTAGTGTTTAATTGTGTTTCTGTATGAATATCTTTACTTATTTAATTATTAAAATAAATACTAGTGTAATAGTTTAATGGATTTATTTTCAAATTAAAATGTCATCAGAAAATGGAAATTCCTTCTCAAGTTGTTAGTAAGACTGTAAATTGATACAATCTTTACTTAGAATAATTTTTCAAGATTCTCAAAAGCTTCACACATAGATTTTGCCTAAAAATGCCATTTTTTGAATTTATCCTCATGGAAAACATGTTTATGCATAAAAATTTTTAACTCAAAAATTTCAGTATTATTTATAAGAGTAGCAATTTAAAAACACTTTGAGGGCTGGGGATTTAGCTCAGTGGTTTTGCCGCCTGCTGCGCAAGCTCAAGGACCCGAGTTCAATCACCAGTATCAAAAAACAAATAAAATAAAATTAAAAACACTTTGAATGCCCAACAATAGAAAAAATGTTAATTAATTAATCTGTGTTTTGGAACACTATATTCTACTGAATTATGAAGTGAAAAGCACAATATACACTTAAAGTTATGCACATTACTGAAGAGTTTACAGTTTGAATAAATGTGTGTTTGTCCAAACATACACACCAAGGTGCCAATGTTTTTCCTTTCCTCTGTGGAGTTCATTTATGTATGTTGGGAGCCAATTTTCCATGGGTCTTTTGAATTTCTACTTATTTTGCAATTAGAGGCACTGACTGCTCTTTCTTCCAACTATCTTTCTAAGAATCCTGGTTTTGTGAACAGCCTTAGAAAAGAGAAACAAAGTCTCCTTCTAGAGTGTAGGTAGTTTACTGTCCAGTTTAATAAACATTATGTTCCCTTTCAATGCAAAGTTCAGGCAAAGTAGTGCCCCACCCAAAAAAAAACCTTGGGTGAGCCAGGATCTAGCTCAGTGGTGCTGCTACCTGCCTCCAAGCACAAGGTCCCAAGTTTGAGCCCCGGTACCAAACAAAAAGCAAAAAACAAAAAAAACCTTGGGATCCCTAAGCTCAATGTTTCTCTCCTGTACTATAATCTCCTCTATGTATAGGTGACATTGGGCCCTCTTTGTGTCCCTCTGTGGGAATTGGGGCTCAGGAACTGTTTCAAAACATGCTGACATTTGACTGCTTTAAGAAGCTATAGTTTATCTCTGGCCTGGGAATCTCATGTTTTTTTACCAGCCTGTGGAATTGTGAAAGGCTAACTTTTCAGCTTGCTATTGCTCAGCTTTTCTTTCTATCTTTATACACTTGCTATTTATGATAATAAACATGAATGAACTTTATAAACAGATATGTCTTGTTTTTAAAAAGAATCCAAAAGCCAGGTGCAATGTCCAATTACACTGTGACAATAGTATAAGCAGATGCTGGTTTCTTGGGGGAAAATGACTGGGGATAAAGCAGGAAAAGGCATTTTGTCTGGTGGCCAACTTGGGCTTTTCTGTGACTGTTCACACATAGCCTTGTAGAACTCTGCTTTCAACTTAGAGCCTGTTGAAATCTCACACAATCACAGACTTCTCTTTATGATGTTCATGGGGTGAAGAACTATCCCAGCAAAATAACTAAGTCTCTTAGAAAAATGTCATCTGCACCATTTGACAGGGAACAGGTTTTTAGTGCATAGGACTGGGAGTAAGGAGCCTGCTGCCTTTAAACATAACTGTCAAGTGATCAGCGTCCACTGGCAAATTGCACTGGGAACAGAGCCTTACTTTATACAACAGATGAGACTTTATAGTTGCTGGAGGTTAGAAATGTTTGTGAATATGGCTCTGTGTACATATGTTCTCTCATCAGCATCTATTGGAACATAGAAGTACAGTGTTTATGAAAATGTCCTTATCTGGTGGTAGTTCCATTTAGATCATTTGAAGTGAAATAAAAAGAACGAAGTATAATCATCTACAGATTTTTTTTAGTGTATTGTCGCTGTACCTTGTTATTCAGTGATAATGTTTTAAGATGAAGAAAACAAGAAAAAGAAGTTCTCTTCATGCTCCTAAGCCATTGCATTCTGGGGAGCAAAAAGGCGAGCCTAAGTCTGTGTCTGATGGGTTTTAGGGAATGCAGACTTAGAATACATAATCAGGACTTTTATTCATTCCTAAAAGAATTTTAAAGATTGAGAATTTTGAAAATGTCTCCTATGCGATCCAACCTATAAGAATACCCTTAAGGTAGAAGTTGACACCCAGCAGTTTAAACCTTTAATCCATTATAATTGCTTACCATAGTCCAGGTCTCTAGCATACAGTTAGCCCCATTTACTCTTTCAGATTTTGAATGGGTGTCTAGACTAGGCTTTGATCCCCAGTCCTCCTTATCATTGCACTCTGGATGCCCCCAAGTTTCTTGCTGTTACCCAGGTAAATGCTTTTGTTCTTTCCATGAAATTCACCTTCACTGTTCATCTTAATAACAGAACTATAGGGCCGGGGATTTAGCTCAGTGGTTCTGGTGCCTACCTCACAAGCAAAGGTCCCAAGTTCAATCCCCAGTACCAAAAATAAATAAATGAATGAATAAATAAATAAATAAATAAATAACAGAACTATGGTTCTATTTTGGTAGAAGTGTATCCATTTCAAACACTAGGTTTCTCAGCTTTCTTAGGTGTCCACGATACATGTGGATCTTCCTCCTTTCCCTGCTGCTCACTCTTCCCCTACTTCTTCCCACCTGAGGCAGATGAGACTCCTGCAGTGATCAGACACTGGGCCATTATCTTGCAGATGGCAGACAGCCAGTAACAGCAAAAAGACAGAAAGAAGATTCTGTGCCATTTCCAGACTTTGTCTGAACTTTGTTGTTGTCTGTTTCCATGAAAGAATAAACTTTGTTGATATAAGTTACTTTGCTAGTTTCTGAGCCACATGATTCTCACTGATGCAGATAAGCTGCCGGCAATTAAATATTTTCACAAACTGTCCTTGGAATATTTCTAAAATGAATTAAAAATTTTCAGATTTTGAAAGAGACAAAGAAATGGTATGAAAGACAAAAAAATGCAGGCACTGAGTTAGCACAAAAAATTAGGTTATTTTCAAACAATAAAATTAAGGAGATTTTATACTGTTATTTGAAATTAATGGATAAATATTATTAAAACATTTTCTTTGATGCTTATTGCATTTTCACCCACATCAAAAGGGTGGGTATTGAGCAGCACAATCTGAAGTCACATGGCCTAGTCCCATTTATTGACAGCTGTGTGACACTGCACAAGTTGCTTTCCCTCTTTATTTTACCATAGAGAGGGGGGACACAGTGCCTTCTTCACAGGTTGCTATGAAGTTTCCATAATTTAATGCAGATGCATAGCCTTAGTGATTGGCATATATTGTCACCTATAATCATATTTTTTGTCCCCTATACTTTTAAATATACAACATGTTTTATAAAATTACAGAATATCTATCTATTATCCATAAGTGTGCCCAGGTCCCGGGGAACAGTGGTGTGGACAAGAGCCTTGTGGCTACAAGCAGATCCCAGCCAGACTCTGCCCTGATCCTAGAGGCTCAAGCTCACCAGCCCAAGCCAAGAGCCTGCCTGGAAAAGAGCTGCACAGGTGAATAAGTAACAACCAGAGGTTCACCCTGATACCATCCATAAGTGCATAAGTCCCTAGCCAGAAGCTTGGTAACAACAGGAACTGGGGTGCAAAGCCCCCAGCAAAAGGCAATAGGGACATAGGGCTCTAGCCAGAGGCACACCTGGATAGCATCCTAAGTGTGCACGTGGACTGGCCAGAAGCCTGCTCAGACAACAGATCAGCTCAGGGATCCAGAAGGCCACCTTTCTGAATCGAGGAATTAGTGTACTGGTGAGAAGCAGAGAAAAAGTCCCTCAGTGGCTTGCTGAGAATTGAAGACCACTGGGTGAGCAAAAAGTCACATCAACAAAGGCACAGCAGGTTGCATCTGTTGAAATGAGAAGAAACATAGACAAGTCTCAAAAACAGACTCCCAGATCATCTAAGGAGATCCCAAAGGGCAACAAGATGGAACAATCTGATACACAACCACTTGGACTCTTTGAACTGACAGCAAAGAAGGTCTGGAAGAAATGAAATCAGAAATAATTTCTCACATAACAGCAGAGATTGTGCCCATAGTACAAGACATGATTAATTAATCTAGAGCAGACATAGATTAAAAAATATAGGAGCTGAGGAACACGATGGAATCACAACATAGGAAACAAATGGAAACCGTAAAACAGATGCAAACAGATTTCCAGGAGATTAAAAACACCATTGAAAGTTTACACAGCACAAAGAGCCAATGTGAGGTTAGAATTTCAGATATAGAAGATAGGATTTCAATTAGTGACCAGGAAAAGAAAGATTTCTTAAAAATAGTAAGGAACCATGAGAAATCAATCCAGCAGCTGATAGATGATGTAAACAAGAATAACATCAGAATGATCAGAGTAAATGAAGAAGAAGGAGAGAGTGCAGACAACATAAGACAATTGTTCAGAGAAGTGAGAGAAAACTTCCCAACCAGGGGAAAAGAACTTGACATACAGATACTTGAGGCATATGGGACTCCAACTAGCCTTGATAAAAAAAAAATCTACACCTATGCATCTAATAGTTAAGATTCCAGAAACCCAACAGAAGAACAAAATTCTACAAGCACTTAGAGAAAAGAAACAAACCACATACAAAGGAAGGCCCATGAGATTCTTCACAGCAGTCTTCTCAACACAAACCCTCAAGGCAAGAAGAACTTGGAGTGACATATTCCAAGCTCTAAAGGAAAACCTCCAACCCAGATTGTTGCACCCTGCAAAATTATCTTTCAAAATTGATGAAGAAATAAGATATTTTCATGACAAAGAGCACCTTAGGATCTTTATGAATATGAAACCAGCACTCCAAAAAATTTTAAACAATATCCTAGGAAAAGAAAATGAGGATCACAACCCCAGGAAGCCCAGAAGAATGAATCCACTGGGCATAACAAGAAATTAAATGCAAAGAAAATAAAAGAAATTAAATGTAAAGAGGGAAAAAATCCAACAAAAAGAAAAAGTCATGACAAGGATAAGGCACTATGTATCAGCTATGACCATCAATGTTAATGGTCTCAATTCACCAACCAAAAGAAATAGACTGGCAGAATGGGTCAAGAAGCAGATCCAACAATATACTGCATACAAGAAACACACTTCATTCAAAAAGAAACTCGTAGACTGAAAGTTGAGGGGAAAAAACAATAATCCATGCAACAGAAACCTCCCCAAAAGCAGGAGTAGCTATTCTCTTTGCAGATCAAGTGGATTTCAAACCAAAATTGATTAAGAGAGACAAAGAAGGACACTACATCCTTGAAAAGAGAGCAATCCAAGAGGAAGAGGTGGTAATCATAAATGTATATACACCAAACACTAGTGTGCCCAACTATATAACACAAATACTAACAGACATAAAAAATCAAATAAGCACTAATACAATAGTAGTGAGGGATCTCAACACCCCACTGTCACAAATAGATAGATAACTAGACAAAAAATAAGGAAATACTAGAACTCAAACTCTTGAACAAATGAACTTAACAGATATTTACAGAATGTTCCACCCCACAAAATCAGAATGCACATTCTTTTCACCTGAACATAGGTTATTCTCCAAAATAGACTACATACTCACTCATAAAACATGTTTAAGTAAGTGTAAAGGAATTGAAGTTAGGCCCTGTATATTATCAGACCATAGTGCAATGAAATTGGAGATCAATAGCAAAAGAAACCTCAAGAATTTCATATACACTTGGAAATTGCAAAACACACATCTGAATAAATGGGTCACAGAGGAAATTAGAGAAGAAATCAGTGAGTTCCTACAATTAAATGTCAATGCCAATATAAACTATCAGTATCTATGGGACACAATGAAAGCAGTCTTCCCAGGGAAATTCATAACATTGAATATTCACATTAGGAAAACAGAGCAAGCTCAATTATACAACCTGATGCTGAACCTCAAGCTTCTAGAAAAAGAAGAGCAGGACAACCCCAAAGCTCATACAAGGGAGGAATTTATAAAAATCAAAGCAGAAATCAATGCAATGGAGACTAAGAGAACAATACAAAAAATCAATGAAGCCAATAATTAGTTCTTCGAAAGAATAAACAAAATTGACAAACCCTTAGCCAACCTTATCAGAAAAAGGAAAGAAAAGGCCCAAATCCATGCAATTAGGAATAAAAAGGGTTAAATTACAACGGACCCAGCAGAAATCCAGAGGATCATCAATACCTACTTTGAGAACCTATACACCAATAAGATTGAAAACACAAAAGAAATGGAGAGCTTCCTACATATGTATGAATTACCGAAGTTGAACAAAGATGACCTAAAAATTCTAAACTATACAATATCAATCAATAAAATTGAAAATGTAATTAAAAACTTACCAACTAAAAAAAGCCGGGGTCCTGAGGGCTTCACTGTTGAATTCTGCAAGACATTTAGAGAGGAACTACTGCTACTACTGTTTAGACTCTTCAATGAAATTGAAAGGGGAGGGGCTGGGGATTTAGCTCAGTGGTTTCGCGGCTTGCTGTGCAAGCGCAAGGACCCAAGTTTGATCTTAGGTACCAAAAAAATAAAACAAAACAAAACAAAAAAGAAATTGAAAGGGAAGCAATACTCCCAAATTCATTCCTGGAAGCATGCATCACCTTGATACCCAAAGCAGAGAAAGACCCAAGTGAAAAAGAGAACTATAGGCCAATCTCACTAATGAACATAGATGCAAAAATCCTTACTAAGATACTGGCAAACAGCATGCAGAAGATCATCAAGAAGATCATACACCCTGACCAAGTGGGGTTCATCCCAGGGATGCAGGGATGGTTCAACATATGCAAATCAAGAAAAGTAATACACTATATCAATAGACCCAAGGACAAAACCATATGATCATCTTAATAGATGCAGAAAAAGCATTTAACAAAATCCAACACACACTCATGGGAAAAACTCTAGAGAAAATTGGAATAGACAGTCTTTATCTTAACCTGATAAAAACCATCAATGAAAAACCAAGAGCCAACATCATACTAAATGGTCAAAAACTGAAATCCTTCACACTCAAATAAGGAACAAGACAAGGATATCCACTATCACCACTCCTGTTCAATATAGTTTTGGAAACATTAGCCACATCAATTAGACAAGAGAAAGAAATAAAAGGAATAAAGATAGGAAATGAAGAAGTCAAATTGTCATTATTTGCAGATGACATGATACTCTATATAGAAGACCCCAAGAACTCCACCAAAAGGCTTCTAGTCTTAATAACCAAATTCACTAAAGTAGCTGGATACAAGGTCAACACACAAAAATCAATAGCTTTCCTCTACACAAACAACTGACTCACTGAGAGAGAAATAGGGCAAA
>NW_004624751.1:26003947-26029700 GCF_000247695.1 Heterocephalus glaber
GCTGGGTATCTTCCCCAAACAATTAAAAGAATCATACCACAGTGATATATGTGTACCCATGTTCATAGCAGCACAATTCGTAATAGCTAAAACTTGGAAACAGCACAATTGCCCATCAACTGGAGACTGGATAAAGAAAATGTATTTCTAAAAAATAAAATGGAGTACTACTCAGCCATAAAGAATGAGCAATTAGAGACATTTATAGCTACATGGATGTACATTGAGGCCATACTTTTAAGTGAAATAAATAGGACACACATGTGTACATACCAAATAGTTTCTCCAGTGTGAGAAACTGAAAGTGTAAAAAGGGACTAAAAGGTATAATAGATAATGTGAAATAGGAAGAAAAGGAGCAAAGTGGAAGAGGAAGTGGGAAGGGCAGGGGAAAGGAAAGAAGGCAATGGAATTAATATGAGAAAATGAAAAAATGGAAACAAAGTCTTCATCAATAGAGAGGGAAGGACGAGCTGAAGGGAGAGTAGGGAATGGGGAAAAATTAAGAACCAAGAGAGATTATGTAAAGTTGCAAATTTCCAATGATGAATGTCATTATATTATATACCTAAAATCTTCCAATAAAATTAAAATTTTAATAAAATAATACTTATCTATTCAATTCATAAGACTGTATTTCAGGAAGGGAAAATTGAAGTCTATGGCTTGTGAGTGTTTGCATATGTTGTAGATGGGTGGATGAAAATCACAGATAATCAGATTCTTGGCAGTGTCCAAAATGCTCTTCTGACTTTTCCTCTGACCCCATCCATAACCAAGGATCCCACAAAGGATGATAAATTTGTTTAAGTATTATAAGATGTACGGTTCCTTATGAGGCTCCAAAATTTCATTTGTTTTTTCAACATACAGACCTCAAAAAGTTAGAATTTACTGTTCAATGCTAAATTAAATCTCACTTATCTTGTGTTACATTGCTCTGGTTTATGACTAAGTTGAAGTTTAAATGTATAGACTAAAGTCTTGTAGATATTATTATTCAATTTTTTCCATTTATTTATTTCCATTTATGGAAAAAGTTACTCACTTCTATAATCTGTAGTTATATCACTTATGTCTTTAAATAATGATAAATATATTCACTGTAGTTTTTAAAATTGCTTGTTCACAGGAAATAAAATATTCTCTGGTATCTCTGAATGTTCATATTGTCTTTCCTACTGACCTTGTTCACAAATATTGTACACAGTGGGAACATAGAATAGTTTTTGAGTGCTCTTATTTATCTTTTTTTAACTTTATTCATCTGTCTTCCTCTTCCTTTCTTGTCACACTCTAATGTGTACTTATTAATTTTTATTTATTTTCAGTATTTCTCTGTATCTACATTAAGGTTGTATGTCTTTAGAATTTATTATTGGAATTCTCTTATGGAAAGAAATTATCCCTTCATCATAAATTGATGCTCTTTTTTCATTGTTGTTATTGTTGCTATTGGCATTGTACAGAAATTCCTCCATGGTACACTTAAGGGTAATAGCCCTATTTACATTTTTTTATTTATTTTCAAGCTGGGAATATATTTTATAAAACATCTCTAGGAACACTGAGCCATTTAGTGCATCAGTCAAAAATTGTTTAACTAAAATGGCTCTTTATGAAAATGCTTTCTACTTTATTTAATCTAAGTTCTCCCATGCATTCATAGTTTCCTTATTTCCAAATCTCTATCTATTGACAGTCTTTTCTGTATTATGGAGCTGTTGGTTTTTAATTGTGCCTGTTGATCACATAGCTGATACAGCCAAATATTCTGTCCCAAGTCCCTCCATTTCAATAGATTCTTTAATAACTGGATATTATTAAATATCAGCCTTCACAACATAGAATATTTAGAATACAGCTCCTTATTTACTTCCCAAGCCAAAGAATCCAGAATTATATTCATAGAGTGAAGAATTAATCAGAGGAGAAATTTCAAATGATTTCAAATAGTAGCCATCTTCATATATCCTCAGTCTAGATAGATGAAATTTTTGAGAAGTGAGACTCCAAAGATGACTTTTATTTCTTTCTTTTTAGACAGGAGAAAGAACACACAAAATTTATCACATGCCTAACACATGAGAATTCATCAAAGACGAGTTTTAAATTTTTGGTTTCACTCAAATCCCTCAGTAAATACTTTTAACAAAAATAGTTATGAATGACATTTTGAATGTTTCAAGATTCACTAAATTTTATTTCCTTTGCCTGTCTAGTTCTTACTTTTGCTGCCTTAGTGTTTTCATAATTTATTACAATTATCTATTTCTCTCCCTAGATTGTACTAACACAGTTTTCTTTATTGTAACCATGCAGTAGTCTTGAAACAGTATTTCAATATATTCTTGTTTAAGTGAAGGAAGAAATGAATACACCAAGAACTCAAAAAGACTGGCAAATTATGCAGAAGAAGGGGAAAGGTTCTGATAATGAACTCTTACCTATGTACTTAAGATTCTAATATAAATGCTGAATGTTTTCTCTTAACACAAAAATGAAGTACTGTTTGACTGGATAACTTTTAAGACATTCTGTCCATTCCTATGTCTATGTCCTTCCTGTATCTTTTTGCATTAACATATTAATTTTTATTACTGCCAAAGAAGTCATGTGAGAAAATAACATTGGTTCCTTGGGGGAGAAGTATGTCAATATCACTCTAAAAGAAGAAAGGCTGCAATCTGTTCAGAACTGCACGAAAGACATAATTTATATCCTTCTAAAACCACTCTCATCTGGAGCATTTATTAAAATAACAGTAAGGCTGCCAGGTGTTTTTTACGCTTTTAGAGGTTTAGACACATTCTTCCTATATAATCATTACTTAATGTTCACGGCAGCCAGGAGGCAGGAATTGTGGGGAAAGGTTAAGAGTGATGTCAAAGGCAACACAGCAATATCTCAATTAGAAAACATGCTTAATTAGGAGTAAGAACTTCTAAGGTCTGATTCCAATTCTTCCAGTAACCACCTTGAGGAATTAACTCAAGTGACTTGGGTCCTCTGAGATTTAATTTTTTTATCTATAAAATGAAGAGCTGAAACTATGAGCTCTAGCTCAGAAGTTCTGTGCATATTTCATCAAAGAAAATGCATTCCAGGCACTAATTTCAAAACCAGAATTCTTATTACCAGAAATAACATGGGAGGCTTAAGCATCATTCCAGAGGATGAGCTGCTTTCTTCCTGCCTCTCAAGGGGAACACACTTTGCTACTCTTCTTGGAAGGAAAAACAGTCACCTGCTGGTTTTACATTGAAAATGGCATCTCTACATCTTCCTCTAACCTCTCTTCCTGTTGCTAATAAGGAAAATCTTAAATGTGCAGATCAGTACTGCAGGCATTTATGAAAATTTCATTTTACAATAAATTTCAGAACTTTCAATACCACCCACATCTATCTTTCTTCAGGCTTAATTCTAGTAGCTCTCAAATCTCTCTGCAGTCAAAAACTTTTCACAAAATAGCTTTCACAGAAAATTCATCACATTCTGTTTCTTCCAGTTTATAATCTCTGTGCTCTCTTGTTCAGTTTATATCTATTATTTGAATCTAGGAACGCCTAGTTCCTCTAGTGTTGGAAAATTGCTCCCCAAGCAAACTCAAATGATTGCAAACCTTTAGGAATTTATTCTTAATACATATGCATATAGCTAAGCTCCTATGTTAGGAACTGACTTTACAATTTGGAGTTCTCTGAATTATCTTCCACAGAGAATATAATGCTTATTAAATGTCAAGTGATTTTACATGCACACATTTCAAACCATACTCAAGTTATTAAAACTGAACCTTAACCATGGCAGAAGCTTCTTTCCCAGAGCAGTATCTTATCATTAACATTGTTTCAACTTCCTGGTACATGATGGTTTAAAAAGAAAAAAAAGATCAATTTTAACAGTTCTTCAGTTGTTGATAAACTCTTTATAATCAGTTAATCAGTGCCCTCCCTGTTGACCACACTCAAACTGACCACTCCCATGATCTCCGGTATCCTCTTGGAAGCACCAGAACCCCCTGCAAAGATAAGCAGACATCAGCTCTCTAAGCTGAAGAAGGAAATTCTGGAGAACTTAGTGTAAGTTAATTTTTTAAATCATGTTTCTGGCAAGAAACAACAAGTGAATTTTAAATTTTTTATTTATTTTTATTTTTTGTCACACTGGAGACTGAATCCAAAGCCTTACTTTGAACAAAATTTAAAAAGACTATACAACTATACTACATTAAGATGTAAAGAGGATGATCATAAAAATGGTAGACCTTGAAAATTACTCCGTGGAAGGGAAAACAAAATCCCAAATCCAGCTCTTCTATATGAAGAATTTGGTACATGACAAAAATGACATTTCAAAGTATTGGTAGAATTATGGAATATGTACTTCAGATATATTTTGTAAATCTTTATGTAAGAGAAATAAATGTGGTCCCTTCCTTATGCCACACACAAAAATAAATTCTAAGCAGCCTAAAAAGTTAAATGTGTAAAAATACACACAGACACACACACACACACGCACAAACAAAATGAGAAGAAAATATAGATGAATTTTTATCAGCTTTTGAGCTGCAGGATCAATTTCAAGGCATAAAATCAAAGATAGAAACCATTAAAAAGGGGCTGACACAATAAGTAGCATAAAAATTACATTTCTATACTTTCAAACAAACTATAAACAAAATTAAAAGGCAAATGACATTCTGGAAAAAATATACATTGCATCACTTATGAGGGTTAAAGAGCTTTCACATATCAGTAAGGAAAATAACAATAAAAATCTCAAATGAAAAATGCTCAAAGAATATGAAAGACAAGTCACAAAGGCAGAAATATGAATGTCCCCCCAAAGTTCAAAAAAGGAAGACAAGAAAATAAAGCAATAATGAAATATTTTACTTCTCAATTCAAAATTGATGTTCAATATTGACAAGGGATCAGCCAAATAAGTATTATTTGACATCATGCAACATATAAATCACTGTGCTGGGGAGCTGTATTTGAAGGAAATATCAAAAACCTTAAAAATATGACCTGTGACTCCACTTCTAGGAATGTACACAGAGAAATCCATTAGAACTGCACACAAGATTTATGTATAAAAACCTCACTGCCTTGCTGTGTTAATATGAATACAGACATAATCTAAGTAGCAATCAGAAAAGAATGACTAAATAGATTATAATGTATCTGGTAACAAAATACCATGCATTTAGACACTGAAAAAATATAGTATTAAAGCAAATTGTTATATCTTAAAATGTTCATCAGTGTATAAGTGGAAAAGGCAGAATACAAACAATACAAAATGATGTCAATTTTTAATAAACATGATTCCATTTTTAAACATTCATATTTTAGCTGATAGGATTATGGGTTTTTTTTATAGCTCCTTTACAATCACTTACACAATCAACCCTGAGTTTCCACAGCAGATTAGTTCCAAAAACTTCCCACTTCCCCCTCCACCTTTACAGATGCTAAAACTCATCGACGTTCACGTCCCTTATATAACTTATGCACCCATTCAAGATGCTAGTTTAAATCACTGCTACATTATAATATGTGATAAAATGTGAATGCTATACATTATAAATTATTGTTATACTGTATTTTTTGCAGAATAATGATCCCAAAAAGTCTGTCAATGATCAGAACAGATACAATTTTTTTCCTGCATATTTTTGATCTATAGTTCATTGACTCCATGGATATGGAGACCTGACTGTTATTTTCTACATATTTTACAGTGATGATTTAACACTTTTATAATCTAAAATAAAACAATGAGGTTATTAGAAGGAAAAAATTAAACTTGCTGTAACTCAGTTGGCTCTGCCTACCACCCTGCCTCTCCACAGCAAGTACACCTTCACTGACTCTTACTGAGGAAAGGGAGGCAGATGCCTAGATCTCCTCCAGGCTAAGTGCACACAGGTTCAGTGCCTGGTGATTTGTTGGTCAAGTCAGTGTATAAAATGACAGGATTGGCACTCTCTCTTTACCAAGGTGCTGCAATTGAGAAAAGATTGTTATCAATTGAATTGTGCCCCCTCAAAATTCTGATGTTGAAGTCTTAACACACATACATCAATGTTCGACATCACTGGTCATTTGAGAGATGCAAATGAAAACAACCCTGAGATTCCACCTCACTCCAGAAAGAATGGCTGCTATCAAGAAAGCAACCAATAACAAATGCTGGCGGAAGTGTGGGGAGAAAGGAACCCTTCTCCATTGTTGGTGGGAGTGTAGACTGGTGCAACCACTGTGGAAATCAGTGTGGAGATACCTCAAAGAGCTAGGAGTGGAAGTCCCATCTGACCCAGCTATTTCCCTGCTGGGGATCTTCCCCAAACAATTAAAAGAATCATACCACAGCCCATATTTATAGCGGCACTGTTTGTAATAGCTAAAGCTTGGAAACAGCCCAAATGCCCATCAACTGGAAACTGGATAAAGAAGATGTGGGTTTTTTTATAAACTGGAGTACTACTGAGCCATGAAGAACATGAAACTAGAGTCATTTATAGCTAAATGGATGCCTATTGAGGCCATACTCTTAAGTGAAATACGTAGGACACACATGTGTAAATACCGAATAGTTTCTCTAGTGTGAGAAACTGAAAGTGTAAATAAGGATTAAAATGATTACAATGAATAATTGATAATTTGAAATATTAAAAGGTCCAAAGGTGTAGGGGTGGTGGGAGGGGAAGGGGAAAGGAAAGAAGGGAAAGGAAAAATTATGAGAAAAGAAAAAAATGGAAACGAAATCTATGTAAATAGGGAAGGGTGGAGGGGGTGAAGGGCGCGCAGGTAATAGGGAAAAAAATAAGAACTGAGATTCATCATGTACAGGTACAAGCACCCAAAGATAAATGTAAATGTATTGTATACCTAAAATGTGTCAATAAAATAATTTTTTAAAAAAGATTTGAAATATTTGGAAACAGGATGAGTACAGATGCTATTAGTTAAGATGTGGTCATACTGGAGTAGAGTGGATCCAAAAATCCAGTACTACAGTGTCTCCATAGAAAGGGGGAATTTGAACACAGGGACCTGAGCAGAAGAAAGACAGATATACCATGTAGGGAAAATACCATGAGAAAATGAAGGCAGAGATCAGAGTGATATTGCTTGAAGCCAAGGAGCACCAAAGATTGCTACAAGCCACCAGAAATTGGGGGAAACATAGAACCAATTCTCCCACAAAGCCTCCAGAAAAAAACCAATGCATGCATTTAGATAGTGAAAAAAGAAAATATTGAACCACATTATATGTTAAAGGGCAAGAGTACTAAGTAGAAAAGGCAGGATGATGAAACTGATGATTTCAATTTTAATAAACATCTTGTCTTCTAAGATTTTTGTTTATTGTCTTCAGAATTGTGAAACAATAAATTTTTGTTGATTAAGCCACCTAGTTTGTGATACTTTGTTAAATGTACCTAGGAAATTAATAAAGACTAAAGAATGATTGTTACTTCCATCAGGTGTCGATTTATTTGAAGTTTGAAATGATCCTGCGGGAAAATTATTGTTCTGTTCGCAAAGCTCACTTTGTGATCTTTTTGCCTTGCAACTGTAAAGCACAAATCCCACTTGACATTAGAGAGACCCAAGATTAAGAGATTAAAACACTCTACAAAGTAACACAAAGTCTTCACTTGGGATTAAGTTGCACATCTGTGCATACTTTCACCAAAGTATATTTTCTCTCTGGTGGCTGGGGTGGGCTCCAGACAGGAGAATAAAAATTGAAGAGGAGTTGCTTTGAGAGTGAGAAGTCTTCTTCTGTACCCAGAAGGGTACAGAAATGGGGAGAAATGGTGACCACCTCTCACCCCATTCAGGATCTTAGGTTGTAGACTGAGAATAGCTATTTATAGTTTCCAGTTTTATTCTCTCTGAATTGCAAATCTCTTCTATTATCCCCAGGCCTTCAGAACAATCTTCTTAAGGATTATAGACTCACTTATCACCACAGGGAATCTGAGGCCAGAGAATGTAGACTGCATGGGGGAAATGGAAACAGAATTAGGGCCTACTGAGAGAATCCAGGCTCAGGACCACATATGGTGACATTCACAAAAGCCGTGCTGTGCTGTACAGACCCTTGGTCCACTAAAGTAGCCAGTGGCCACCAGGACAGACTTGGGGAACAGGTCAGCTTTCTCTGGAGATACTGAGAAAACACCTGGAGAATTCAAGAAAGACTAGACTTTCTGCATTCTGACATGGGGACTTGCACTGCTGTTTCTAGGTACTTCATTGCTGTGCAGCCTCAAAACTGAGCAAATCTAGGACTCACTTCTTTTGAACATTATATCAGACACTCAGAGTTTTTGAGAAGTTCATGCTTTCAGCATTTTCCTTTCAATTTCTGTCCATATATTTGGCATCAGACCTGCAAGGTTATAGGAACAGTAAGTATTTCTTTCATATTGTAGCTTATAAATTTCATTCTATAATAATGTTTATTACTTATTAATAAAAGACATAAGCATGGCAAAATAATGATAATTAGTATTTGTCCATGCAGTGTTCATTTTATGTGGTGCTCATTTGTATGGTGACATAGATGTGTCTTAGATAGGATCCTGTCTCCACCTCCTCAGCCATGACTCTAATGTAACTCATTATAATCTCTGACTTAGACTCCTTGTATCTTCTTTTATTCTTCTCCAGTCTGATTTCTTTCTAGCAGTTAGAGGAACTGAAAATGCTAATCTAATTTTGTAATGGGCAAATTAAAATTCTTCAACACTTTCCTGAAAAAAAGGCTCAGTGATTTGGTACTATCTACATCTCCAGCTTTGTGTCTGGCTCTATCCGGGACATCTCCCCACCCCTTCCTAGCCTAATTCCTAATTTTTTTTCAGGTCTTTAAATTTAATATCACTTTTTCACTGACACTGAAGAGAAAAAATCTTCCTACATCATCATACTCTTTCATTTTCTTCAGTTACAACTATACTTTCTCATGGTATATTTATTTGATAATTTGTGTGTAACATATTGATCTTCCCCACTTTTAAGCACCTAAAAGGAATAGACTGTATTTCTACTGGACTATGCTTTATCCCCAAGTCTAATAGAATTTTCTTATATTATAAGGATATTGTAGTTGCTCTGTAAATATTTGATGAATAAGAAAGTAGATCACTTTAAAATAATTCTTGAATTGTGTCTTAAAGGGAACACTCAAATATAATAAATTATTTGTATTGTGAAACATTTTTTTAAAAGAAGTAAAATATCTCTATATGCTTATAGATGATTTAAAGCACAGATCCTTAGGTCTAGAAAATTTTAACTTCTTAGAATCTTGTCTAGTAAAGTATCCCTATTAGCAGTCACCATTTGGGCAAAACAAAAATGACTGGATATCTATTACAGTGACAAACTTGACTGCAGGACATCCAAATGTGTAATATTCCACCTCCAGACATTGCTTGTAAATGATTTTATGACTTGTTCTTCAGTTAAATAAGTACCAGGCTCTCCTTAAATTTCTTTTTTTTTTCAAAAAAGAATAAATAATCCTTTGATCTGACTCTGATGCCAACAGATATTCAATTCTGATCCCTGTCTTCCTCACTGATCAAATGAGAATAATATCTAACTCCCTAACTGACAAAGCTATTTTGAGGATCAAGCACCTAATTATTGAAAATTCAAATGCTCAAGAGGAAGGGGAAAAAGGAATTGAGATATGTTACTTACATGTAACAATTCTCCATAAATAATATAATCATTATTGCTCCAAACATATACTAATAAAAATTATAAATAAAAAAAATTAAAAGAAAATTTACATACTCTTAATGACAGCAGTCTTAACTTAGGATATGATCTACTCAATAAGCAGTTACTATCAATATGCATAGCCAAAGGTTGAATTTCCAAAGTTGTCTAATAGGGTGCTACTCATGTTTATATTTGTATAAATACACCTGTAATAAGTTTCAATCTGTGACCAATAAGATAGAAAGTTTAGGGAGAAAAGAAAGAGAAGAAAAAATGTATAAACCAAGTTTGATTAATAATATAGAAGTGATGAATTTGTTAAGGTAGAAATAAATTACTAACTCTGATTCAATATATTTTATTTCTAAACTTAATGCAAGTTCCCTTATATGTAGTCTTAGCTTTCAATTTTGACAATTTTATTAGTTGGCCAGGGATTTATCTCATAGCAATAATGAAAGATTTTAAACTATCATTACATCTAATCTTCTTCCTAAAGCTCTTTGTTTTTTTGGCAGTAAAGACATAAATTGTCATTGCCTATTTCTATTGAACTTTGAGGTATAAAATTCTTTTCACTTAGCCAACCTAAATCAACCATGTAATTTAATGTAGCCCCTTAGGGTAATAATTATACTTAAAATATGCACCTGAGCAGAAGAACAAAAAACAACTCAATTCCACTTCTTTTCATTTAGTTTTATGACAACTGATTTATATATTTCTTGGGTCTCATTCAAAAGAATAAACCTTTCCACTTCCAAGGATATTTGTAAATATATGTCAGTGAATTATCTGGTCCTCCCACACACATGCACACATGATTTTTTTCTTAATAAATTAGCAGGGCCGGGGATTTAGTTCAGTGGTTTCGCCTCCTGGTGCGCAAGCACAAGGACCTGAGTTCGATCCCCGGTACCAAAAAAATTAAATAAAATAACAAATTTTTAAAAATTAAAAAATAAATTAGCAAAAAGCATGTATTACAGGTCATTACTTGAATATACTATATAATTCTAATAATTGCATTAATCAACTTATAAATAGCAAGATTAAATTTCAGTAAAAGGCATTTTAAATGTGCTGCTGAGAGTTCTATATAAGCAATTTCTTTTCAGCACCTATGTCAAAAGATTTCCTATGTCCTCAAAATATTTTTTATTCATTGCAACAATAAATTTTTCACATCATCATCAATAACCTAGAAAATTAATATTGACAAAAGTACATTATACTTATTGAGAAAACAATTCTCAATTAGGCCATAAAAAGTAACTCTTGGTTAGTTTCAAGGTTCTTTTTATTATTTAATGGGAGTATTAAAGTTATAAATCTTCTGCAAAATGCTGAGATGAGATTTTGGTTTTGTAAGTTGTTTTTGACACTAAGAAGACAAGAAATGAGATGATTTCTCAGGGTGATTTATTTGTTATATCATCACATCCGCTACAACTGCTGTGGTACTCAGGGGGAAAAAAAGTTTTGTAATTTACCTACAAGGACCACTGTTTCCTTCTCCCTTGCCTCTGCCTTTCCTTCTCCTCTCCCTCCCTCTCCCTACCTAGAAACAGCAACAGCAAACACCCCCCTTAATTATCCCATCTTTCTTTCCCCATGCTAAGACTGCATGTGCACTCTCTGGGTAGCCCCACTTTCCTGCATGATTGAGACAGACACTTCCATGTGTGTGCATTCAAAGAAAGAGAGATGCAATCCCTTTTTCAAAATATAATCACACCTGAGAGTCATAAGTACACAAAAGACACAATCAAAATTCTCTTGGTACAAATTGCACATTTTTTCTTTAAGGCTAACCCAATACTTCTGGAACATATCATTGCTTATATTGGTTAAAATAATGCATATCTATTGTAAAAATTTATCATGTGTAACACAATATATACAAGCAAGAAAATGATCGTAGTTCTACTACCTAAAGGCAAGCAAATTTTGAAAATTCTCTTAATATGTAAATGGTTAAGTACAAATATTCAGAGCATAAAATCTCTGCTATATATTTTTTTTAAATATTGTTTTCCCTCAAAATAATAATAATTTTGTCTATAGGGAAGAACTTAATCTTCTTCAATTCAATGTAAACCCATTCCTATCAGAATACTTAGATCCCATGCAGTATTTTCGCAGTAAAATTAGAATTTTTCAATAAATTATGTTTTTATCTCTAGAATCATATCCAAGTTTTGGCTCAGCTTAAGCAGTACCACAGTGGGGAGAATGTGGGTAGCCTGTGACATAACCTGTTCACTCCACATTACCTGTTCATCCTACACTTTGTCCACATTTATTTGTATTAATCGTTAATGAGATATTCTATACAGTTTCATATTCTTTCATTAGGTATGGCTTCTCCATCCTCTTCTTTCTGGCTTCAATGACTTTTAATTCTCCAGTTGTCTTCCAGATAAATGCACATCCTGTTTGAAAGAAAAATAATTAGTTGCTATCCTAAAACCATAGGATGCTTCCCTGAATCCTATCTGTCTAGGTAACTTCTGTGGCCATTGCTACTCCGTATCTTAGGAATCACACTGAACACAGAATTTCTCTACAAAGATTACCAACTTTTCAGTCTCATGATGCAAACCCATGATGCAAGTCTCTTTAGTACATTACTTCCTTGCTCCAAATTTAATTGGAGGTTCTGGAACTCTACTCACTTGCACCTCATTTCTAGGTTTTCCTAGGGGAGTGACACTTTTTCAACACAAGTTTTTAAAACCAAGTTACATCCTCTCCAGTTTTCCTCCTACAGCTTGGATAACGATTATCCAATCTACAGGCATAGGCTCTTATTATATTGCAAAAGTATTAGTTATAGCAAAGACTAGAGCTGTCTTCCAGGATTAGTCTTTTAAAGACAATATTCTGGCCCTTCCAGGTCAAAAGTCCTAGTCTTCAAGAATTTCTCTATCATTCTCAAGAGTCTATTTTGCATCTGAGATGCCAAAATATTGAGAGTTTGTCCTTTATATTCTATGAAATCTCTTCTCTGAAAGAGAAGGGTGCATATTAATGAAGTAATAGGGGAATAGGCATAGCAAAAAGAAATAGATTGGATTATGAAAAGAATTTCAGGTAAGTAGAAATCTAAAATCTGTCCATCCACCTGCCTATTTAGCTTCTTCTTTTTGCAGAAAGCTTTTTTTCTTCTTTAGAGAATTCAAGCATGTCCATTGCTTTCATTTCTCAGAATTTTACAATGTTCTCCACTTTGCTGGAAACTCTACTTCAGTGTCCACTTGAGGCATTTTCTCTGCCCTCATCCTGGAATTATTGCACTTGACCTGCCATTGAGCTGACTGGGCACTCTGCTTATTCCCCAGATCATACAGTTTCACTTAAAAGATGAGCAATATCTTTAAAATAATATGTTGCTGTATTCTAACAACTTAGAACACTGAAATAGGTACTTTTTTCTTGCCACTAGTATGGGAATTCACAGTGGCAAACTACTCCAAAAGTAGAATGCAATACCAGAGATGAATTTGGACATTAAAACATCAGGTATAAATTTATTAGGAATTTACAATAAACATTTTTAGTACTCCCTATTACTACTTCTTTCATTGATATTATTAACTCCTTTCTTCATAATTATCATGGGGACCACAGGACTGCAAACTTAGGCTCTGTACAGTATTTTCTATTCCATTTTTCTATACTAGGGCAAAGTTGCTGTAGAAAATATTGAAATGAATAGACACAGCTGTGTGCCCATGAATTTATTTACAAAAATAGGTGGTAGGTCAAATATGGCTCACAGTTCAGTTTGGTTAACCCTATTTTAGACTATTTAGTCCCCATCTAAAAATGCCCCCCCTTTCAAATTATTCTGCATTCTCTGCTTCATTAATCTTTAGAGGTCACAACTTTCCCTGTTGACATGACACAACTTAAGTCTATAGCTATTTCTTGTGCTGGCATTTAAGATCTTCTACAATAAAAAAGAAAACAAAGGAAAAAGAAATGGGATGAAGCAGAAGAAAATGTTGGGAAAACTCATCTAACCATAGAGGCTAGCTTGAGTGAGGACAGGAAAGCAGTCCGATGGGCATTTTCAAAAGATTCAGAAGCTTCAGGCATAAACCAGAGCAATATCGGTGCCTACAAATATTTCCAGTAATTCTGGAAACTACAGAGGCAGGTCTTAAAGGCTGTCACACACAACGTGGCCAGAAGCCATCATTCATAGTGTTTTCCTCTCTATTAAAGGGCCTCAGCCACGTGTTCAAGGGGACAGAACAGGCTACAGAATCATCCATGAACCAGGCATTTGGCAGGTTCATCAGCAACTCAAGCCAAACTCTAAAGTTTCTGGATACCATCCAAATGGCTCTAAGCTTAGCAGAACAAGGGAGTGGATCCATAAGCCAAGGAACCAGGGTAAGGAATGGGGAGCAAAGAAAGGCACATTCTAATGTGAGAGCAGACAATAGAAAAACTCATTCAGAGAACATGAAATTGGTCATGGAGTCATACAGAGATGGCTAGCTCAGGCTATATATGACTTTCCTGGGAAATGGCTCAAGGAAGTAAGGCAATTCAGACATTGTCCTTGGCAGTGAATGTGTATTCTCTTCTTACAGGTGAAAAGATACTGAATGATACCAACTTGAATGATCCCAAGACTAGAGGAGACATATAAACCCTGTCATGAAAACTCAGTATGCAGCACAGTTGCGTAGGCAAATATTTAGTCATGGTCTGACTAAGAAAAATCAAATAACATCTAAAGACCATTTTATTTAGTCATCTGGAAAAACCACCATCACAAACATCAATAATGTTTACCATATACACAAGCAGCAAATGTTCACCTGTAGAAAGAACTAAATAAAAAAGCAAATCAAAATTAGATGATAATTAGGTAAGCATAGAACTAGTAGAAAGATGAATGATGTATAAACCATTTAATGGCATTAGGATAAGATAACATGAAATACATCCACTTCCCCATAGAAATATCCTTCTTCTGCGTGGATTCAGAGGATCCACCTACAATTTCTTGCATTTCTCCTCACAACAGAGACACTACGGCTGGGAAGGGAAGCATTTGAGTTTCAAAGGCTTATGTAGAGGCCTACATATTTTTGACTCTTCATGAATTAACATTGCCAATATTTATTTCCCTAAAACTCTCCTTTTCTGTATTCCACCCTTATTCTGTATTTGTACAATTTTTTGATACAGTCCTTAAATGAATCAATGTGTACAACTGACTTTTAATCACATCTTTTTAACATGAGAACAATTCTTTATCTTGCCCATGATTTTTCTTATCTTTGTGCTGTTCTATTACCTAAAGTTTTAACCCTCAAGGAATATTCTCTTTTAGTTAATATCCAAGAGAGTGAAAGTCCTCATATCATGCCGCTAGGGAGTACCATAAAAGGAAAGCTACAGAAGCACACAAAGTCATACACTAGACAAATTGTGTTCTTCATCTGATTGGTAGAAATGGACATTTAGGGGCCCAGCTGTTGGTAGCCAGATCAGAGAATCTTGTTAAAATAATTTAATTCCAAGCTTCACTACATCCAGGTTTACTTCCTGCCTCAATTAGTATTGGCTTAGGAACAGATGTGGGGCTAAACCTGTGGAGTAATTGGCAGGGGGTGCATAGATAAGGTCCTGGGGGTTGTGGGCAGATCCAGCTTCTGAGCAGCTGGTGGAAATAGAGATAGAAGAAGATGGCACAGGAGGCCATCCAGGGAGCAGCACAGGGGAACCCAGTGGGGAGATGGGATGAATAAATATAGACCTGATGAGGACAAGGGAAAAACAAGTGATACTCTAGAGAATAAGAACTGGGAATCTGTACTGATCAGTTTGGAATATTAGCTTCACAGAGTGGAAGACAGAAAAATAAAGAATGAGAGAATATAACAATAAGTGCCTATGAACAGACGAATAATTATTCTGAGGTCTTCATTTATGAGTTGCTTAACCATGGAAAAGTCGTTGATGCTCACCCCTCCTTTGAAAAATGGGGACAATAAAACTACTGCACAGGGTTATTGTAAAGAGTAAATAAGATAGTGCATATAAAGTGCTTATTAATCTGATCCATGGACTACACTAATAAATACTATTTCCTTTTTCTATCACATCAGAGATTCTTAGCCTGGAATTCATGGCCCCAAGGAAAATAGGGAAGAGGGCAAACCCCTTCAAATTGTTTACAAAAATTTATGTGTTTATAAATGTTTGTGTGTACTTTTCTAAAAGAAGGTATATACACTTTTACAATTTTCAAAAATGTCCATTACTGGAATAAAGATTGAGGAGCACTGTGCTAATACATAGAGGCAAAAGACAATGTGATTCTAACATATGAACCTACTAGTTTCCCATTAACTGAAACTGGACAGACCTCAGGAATTAATCTTTTAATTCTGACAGCTAACCATGAGAACAGTGGATTGAATTGTTGGATTGAAGAGTAATTATACAACAGAGAATTCTTTAGTTGACTCAGTTCCCTATTTAGATTTGGTCATGCATTGAAATGTTGCTCTCCTCTTAGTTTTTCATTCTATCATTAGCTAAATTGTCTTCTAATTTATTATGACCTATCCTTCTATTCCAGGACAGCAAATCCTACGAAGCATATTCTGGCTTTTCCTGGTCAGAAAGCAAGGGGATGGTCAGTGTACTGAATATATAGGTTCCAGACAACACTTTCTTCCCATTACTCAGTTGATCTCTTTTTTCCAATATTTATCAACAACAAAATATTTCACATCAGTGTTGATGGAGAGCTACAAAAATAAAATGGATGCTTTGATTTATGATGAAAACAATTATGACAGAAAATAGTTTATATAATGGCAGTTATAACAACTTGATCTACATGATAAGGTTGATAGAGCATTCCAAACTATTGAAAATGTTTTGAATTAATATAAAATAAAAAGCAGTTCTGGAACCAACTTATTTACCTTTTATAAAATGATGAAATCACTATTATTCTATATACATTATGAAAATAATAAATTGAGACATAAATATTTTTGTGAATTAAAAAAGTAAGTCAAGTCAGTATAACTTCTTCCTTTGCTAAAGTTAATATTTCAAGACAAATAGGAAAATAAAGAATTAATAAATATGCAAAGGACCATAACTCTAGTCTCTTAACATATTCATGAGCCAATTAAGAAAATATGGCTGGCATTCCATTATTGGTGGTAGAAGATTTGGTACAAAGAATAATTGGTCTGGTGGTTCATGAGATTATATACTGAGATTTTTCTCATATATAAACTGCAGATAATTAATATCTATTTTATGCCATTTTTAAAAAATAATTTTGGTGACTACAAAACAATACTAAAACATTTTGAAGGACAAACAATGTTTTGTGAGCGATTTCTAATACATGAGTTCTTATTTAGTTAGTACTGTATTTATAGAGCTATCAATTGCCTTCTAAAGGAGCTGCCCTATTGTAGATTCAGGCATTTACATTTACATTGCTTTACCTGTCAATCAGCTTTACTCACTGAACTTTAATAAAGCAAGCTCAAGAACCTGGGCCAGAGGAAGGAAAATGATAAAACTTTCAGTGCATCTGTTTTTCATTTAGAATTGTGCATGTTTTAGTTGAAATGTTTTCAGGTAAACTACACCATGGCTAGTTCAAATTTTCACATTCAAAACTTTTTTTTCAGATTTGATATATACATTGTCATTTTAGAAATCAGTTAACAAAAGAAAGCCTGGTTACATTTGTAAAGGATGAGACAGGAGCAGTGAGTGCATGCCTGTCACCCCAACCCCGGATTTCAAGCACAGCCTGGGCTACATAAAGAGTTCAAGACCAGTCTGGACTCCATAGTAAGACCCTGTTAAAAAATAAGTTTGCAGATGATGGTAGCAAGGGGGGGGGGGATATGATGAAAACTAATAACAAAAAGATGTTAAAGAAAGATAAATTTAACATATTAAAATACAGTCTATAAATTCCACATGGTCAGGAAGTATGTTTATTTAGTTTACTGTGGTAGCTCTATTTCTTAGGATTATGTGTGTCATACAGGGTCACTACATTGAAATTCTTTTAATATGATGAACTTGGAGATGATACGACCCTCTAAAGATGGATCACACTACTATGTCACTGAAACACCCCAGTAGAGCAGAATGACAACGTGGCAGAGATATCATCTAAGAGATTCAAGTTTCAATTAAGCATTGAGATTTACAATGACCTCACTTATGGTCCTCCTCAATTATGAACTTTTGTGTTTTAAGATAAAAGAAACATGGTGTAATAGTTAGTATTCTTTCTGACTCATTTTATAAAAATATGGTCAGAATGCTATGCCTAGAAGGTAAACTATCAAGTTCTTTTTCATACTTACAAAATACCCAAAATAATCTGGAAAATCTTCTGAAACCATCAAATAGGATGTTTTTTAAGCAAACACCTTTTAAATTAAATTTAATCAATAAAGTTGTTTTTGTTGAGAATTGTCAAGAACCAAATTAAGAGTACATTTTTCAACTTTCAGATAAATTGAAATACTTAGCACAATCTGAGAGGTATCTAACCTGGTTGTTATGGGTCAATCATTACTAGATCAAAAACTCTTGACTATATTGTAGAATTTTTCAGTCTTATACTAGGTTTCTCCTCCTCCTCCTCCTCCTCCTCCTCCAGTCTCTCCATTTAGTTCAGGCTGGCCCCTTGAGCGTCAGCTGGTCTTAGACACCCACCGATCCTCTTGCCTCAGCCTTCTGAATGCCGAGATCACAGATGTGCACCATGCCCAGCTCTTTCTTTTTGTCTTTAAAAAAATTTTTTTTTTCTTTTTTTTGTACCTGGGATCAAACTCGGGTCCTTGTGCTTAAGAGGCAGGGGGCAGAAGCACTGAGCTAAATCCCCAGCCCCATTAAAAAAAAAATTATTTATTACCAAGGCAAATCTTCAACACCTTTCTAGTGAAATTACCCTCTTTTAGATAATCAAACAATTTGTGCTATGCTGGCAGTTTTAATGACTGGTTTAGAGTGAGGCCATAAATATTCAGCATGACACCACAAAACATCTGCACTTTCATTGCAGTATGCTACTTTTATGATTTTTGTTTCAAGAACTCTGAGTTTTATTTACATTTACCAGATTACATCCTATAAAACTTGAAGTAAGACTTGCAAATAATAACCATAAGGCAGACACATATTAATGAATTTCCCCTTATTGATCGTCAATGATGGGACAGTTCATAGGCCCCCAGTAGTTCCGTAGAAAAGAGGCAGGTCCTCAGAGGCCTGGAGTTCATTTTAGGCCTGACTCTTAATTTCAAATAAACATAAAAGAAGTTCATTACAATGGGGCTCAATGCTAAAGCCAACAGGCAGGACATATATGTAAGGGTTACAGGGTCAAGGGAGATACCTCACTTATAATACTGAGTTACTCAAGAAATACTATTTTTAACTAACCTGACTCCTTTTTATATTATAAAGATTCTCTTGTTTTCCATTTCTGTTTCTTTAATGGAGAGCTTTAAGATTCCCTTACCACAAACTGAGTTCAAGGTTTGACTTCTAATCCATTCTTTTCAAAGCTCAATTACTTGAAAATCCCTGGATTATTGAAAACTCCCCACACATTATTTTTATTTTAAAAGAATTGTATGTGCATGCTTTATACATTAATCATAGATTGAGAAATGCAAGAAAATATGAAATATTAGCAGCTAAAAATGCCTCAAAATTTACGAACTAAATAATACACTGGATACATCGATTAAACACTGAAACAGAAAAGGCATAGCCACTATTTTTATTCATTGGTGATATTGGCTATTCTGTTTAGAAAACATTTCTTGAAATCCTTATTTTTTATGGAGCCTATTTGATGATATTTCTAATTTGCAAGTACAGTGAACTTAATTTGTTCTATGATTTTGGAAAAGATGGTCATGTTGGTTTTTGTGTGGGAAAGATGGTCATAGTCATGTTTGTCACCCAATGCAGAGTTTACAAACAAAAACAATATTTTGCCAAACATTTCTGTTTGCAAACCAAATTGCAAAGAAAAGCATTTTGAAACAAGGTGCCACTGTATAAGAAAATAAAATGATGACCACTGAAAGCCTTTCACCTGTAGGAACCAAAAGGAAGAAGTGATGCCTCTTATGAGTGCTATGAATGTGTTCAGAGTAGCTGCTGCCATGGCCTCCACTTTAAGGCCTGACATAAGTTCTTTGAGAACAGTGGGATCCTATCGCCTTTGATCTAGTTAAAGCTTCCTCTCACTGGGTGAGTTTTTGCAAAATAGGCTATTTATTCTTCATCCTACTGACTCAAATCATAATATATCCCATAGCTATTGGCAATGACTATGCCTAATTGCCAACACTAGAGTCATAAAAATAAATTCCTCCACCATAAATTTTCTTTAAACCATCCAACCCACATCCCCAAAAGAAAACTTAAGGAAAATGTCCATAGACTTTAATAAAGGCAAAACTCCGCTGGTTCTCTCTTCTGCCCAGCTCCCTTCCTCCTTCCTTCTCTTTCCCTTACTCTTCACCAGCTGGTGATCTCTTGACCACCTATGAAATTCACACAGGCTTTCTGTCTGTACCCCTAACTTCTCTGATTGTGGATAACACATTTATTCTGTTTCATACATATTGGTTTCACTTTCTGCTTGCATCTTACCTGACACACACCTAAAGCTAACTTTCCCCATGTCAGGATTCACTTAGAGAGTAGCAATCCTGCCAACTCTGAAAAAAGACCTGAAGACCAAATTAAAGAGAAAACACAACAATAGAAATTACAATAATCAGGCTCAATAGTTCACCTCCTGAGTTAACCATCAAATTCTGTTAAAAGCTTATAAAGGAAACTCAAAGCAAGGAGAATCTTACAGATAGTTAGTAATACATTTTTCCCTAAAGTCTCTAAGTTTAGTTTGGTGAGTTTTTTTTAATTCCCTGGATATATGAGAAATAGATTTGCATACAAAATGTTTATGCAGGAAGAATTCAAATAGTGTGGACCAAACTCTCTAATTAAGACCCTAAAAGCAGTTCTCATGCTTAAGCTTTAACTGCTGGGGAATTGCCACAAAAATATTGATTCACATTAGGATATAAATCACTTGTACTTAAACTATAAAGTAACTGTCAGAAGAACTATGGTAATGTGTAAAATTTCCTTAATTAATGTATACCTTAAGTGAGAAAAATTTTGAGTGGATACCTGGGCAATTAACCATTTCAGATTACTCTTAACCTACTTGGAACGTAACTTTCCTCTGTTCAGGATGATAAAAATAAGCCACAGAGTAATAACAAATGGCTACTCACAATTTCTGTAAAATATTCATTGGCTTGAGAATGTTGAATTAAATGAAAAAAATCTATTCATTTATATTCTCTAACACAGGTTAGCCAAATAAAATTCATGTACACTACATTTTTTTTGTATATCCTTTTATTGGTACTTTTTATGTTAAATTATTTTATTGGTACATTTTAGGTATGCAGCACATTTACATTTCTCATTGGGAATTGTACCTTTACATAATGCGTCTTGGTTCTTATTTTTTCCCCATTCCTAGCCCACCCTTCCCCATTTGCAAAGACTTTATTTCCATTTTTTCCATTTCTCAGCATTTTTCCTTTCCCTTCTTTCCTTTCCCCTGCCCCTCCCACTACCCCTACCCCTTTGGACCTTTTCTTCCTATTTTGCATTATCAATTATTCATTCTAATCATTGGTACATTTTAGGTATACAATATAATGACATTCTTCATTGGAAATTTGCACCTTTACATAATCTCTCTTGGTTAGGTGTATAATATAATGACATTCATTGTTGGAGATATGCACCTTTACATACTCTCTTGGTTCTTATTTTTTCTCCCTTCCCCTGCCCTCCCTATTTACAAAGACTTTGTTTCCATTTTTTCATTTTCTCATATCAATTCTATTCCCTCCTTTCCTTTCCCCTACCTCTCCCACTTCCCCTTCTGCTTTGCCCCTTTCCTATTTCACATTATCTATTATACCTTTTAGTGTTTCTGTTTTAATATTTAGATCTTTAATCCACTTTGATTTAGTTTAGTGCATGGTGATAGGTATGGGTCTAGTTTTAATCTTTGGCAGGTTGAAATCTAGTTCTTCCAACACCATTTATTAAAGAAGCTATCTTTCATCCAGTTAGCGTGGTTGTCTCCTTTGTCAAAGATGAGGTGGCTGAGTATTCTGGAGTTGTTTCTGCATCTTCTAATCTATTCCACTGATCCTCAGGTCGGTTTCTTTGCAAGTACCATGCTGTTTTTATCACAGTGGCTTTGTAGTATAGTTTCAAGTTGGGCATTGTGATACTCCCTGCCATGTCTCTGTTGCCTAGACTTGCTTTTGCTATTCTAGGTATCTTCTGGTTCCAAATGAATTTTTGGATTGTTTTCTCTAGTTCTGTGAAATATATTGTTGGAATTTCAATCAACAGTGCATTAAATCTATATAGCAGTTTTGGAAGTATGGCCATTTTTACTATATTGGTTCTTCCTACCCAGGAACAAAGGATGTCTTTCCATTTTCTTATATCCTCTTCGATCTCTTTCTTCAGAGTGCTGTAGTTTTCAGTGTAGAGGTGTTTTGCTTCATTAGATTGATTCCTAGATATTTCATTTTTTGAATACTATTGTAAAAGGAATTGTTTCCCTAACTTCTCTCTTAGTGAGTTTGTTATTTGTGAACAGGAAGGCTATTGTTTTTTGAGTGTTGAAGGTAAACATTTTTAATGAATTCAGGACATTGAGGCAGCCAAGAAAGTGCAACTGAAAGACACTGACTGAAGAGGACTTCCAGAACTGCTTCAGATAGTGACAAGAATGATGGGATAAGTATATTTGAAGTAAGGGGGAATATATCGAAGTGGATTAGTGACAATTTACCTTTTACTATAATACATTTTTGAAAATTTAAACATTCATTGTATTTTGTAAGCACACCTTATATGGAGTGAATTTTAATATGACTAACAATGGAACAAGGATTCATTTTGAAGTGTATGACTTTTTAGAAAAATTAATATAAGACATTTTTTTCATTTCATGTTTAACTATATAGGTAAAGTCATTTGTCCCGAGAATCTATTTTTAAAAAATACTTTGCTAGTTAATCATTGTTTTTTTTCATATAATTATGTTCATTTTCTCTAAATTATTGAGTGGTTTGTTTTCTAAACATTAATTTTCCAAAATCTTTGTGTATTTTTCAAGCAATCTTCCCATTTTAACTTCCCTGTGATGTGATCTGTGTGATATTACCAGATATTCCAAACTGATGAAAAATTGATACTCAAAGATGTTATTAGACACGAGTAATGTGAGAAATAGTGTCATTTTGTGTGTATTTTCAGATTAGGATTTTGCTTATGTATGCAACATCACAACAGAAGACACCTGTAAAATGAAAATTTGGATATATTACTATTTCTGACTACATGTAGAAGATCCCAACTATACATAGTTGCCTCTTTAGATTTTTAAATATTTTGTGTCTCCAGAACCCTGGTTGAACATACACCATTTGTGTGGGGATTGTTTGGACTGTTGGGTGCTCTTTTTTTTTTTATCAGAACATGAATTTCTTTGCCTATTTGTGACATAAAGATGGTGCTTATTTTAAAAAGCAAATCAATAGGTACCTTTTTAATTACCTATCAAATAAAAATGATATACACTTATCATGTACAACATGATGTTATAAAATATGTGCACATTATTAAATGTGTAAATTGAACCGATTAACATATGCATTACAATATACACTTTCAAAAAAAGAGAAAAATTGGGGAGAGAGAAATCTTTAAGAAAGTATCTGAATACATGTAGAAAATACAATCTTACTGTCCATTTTCCATGAAGAAACAAAAGTGTACATACTCATAATTATATATCTGTGTCATTTAATATCAGGAAATTTTTCTATTTTACAGTAAATGGTTTTATGATGTTGTTTTAACTTCAGATCTTAAGAAAGGTCCATCTTGAACCTTATTTTTGTGGTTGTGTTTACGATAGGTTTCAATTTGTACTTTAATTCAAATACTGACAGTCATAGGTCACACATTTTGTAGTCATTGGCTTGATTTTTCTATTTGAAAACATCATCATTCCATTAAAATTACCCAAGAAAATATAACTTTCTAAAAGATCTATATATTTTTAAATAATGGTAGTAGTATTTTTTATGAAAATCAGACAAACTCATGAATAGAAAATGTAAAGAACATAATGAAGGAGGGGAAAAGTCACCGGAACAATTACTAGCATTTCTAATATTTCCTTTTAATCTTCCCCCATGCTGCATAGATTTTATGCATTTCAAACCAAACTACAGATGGTATTTTACTTTCCTTTTTTCTTCAAATCATAAGAAGAAATCTCCCAATAACCCTAGAGTGGAGTGAATTGTTAGTATGTACAGACCAGTGAAGATATGGGAAAAAAGCAAAAGACACAGCCTGAATCTGCGGAATGAACACGGGGGGAAATGCCTTCAGGAAGTCAGCTGAAAATGGGTTTCTGGAAGCAAAGAAGAAAAGAACTGGGTCCTAGGCTCAAGGACCACAGGCATAAGGAAAGCAGCAAGAAGATTATAAAAGTGATCTATACACAACTGGGAGTAGGAAGTCTGGTCAAGGCTTTTTGGTGTTGTGTTCCTGGCAGTGTTAATAAAGGATTGCTGTCCCTGAAGATCAAAGGGAAGAGAGCAGGAATGAAGGACTCTCAGGGCTTGATGGAGGGTGAAGGACACACATTGCACATGCCTATAATACAAGCAAGTTCTATAGTGTTTTCCAGTATCAAGTTTAACTGGCACTGAAGATATACATGAAAGGTTGTAGATTACTGTTTGGCCTGTGATTGTAGTTTCTAGCTGCCTTTGCTCCAGTGCTCTGTAGCAGGTGAAGGATCTTTATGATAAGACATTAAAACATGTATCTCATTTTCAATGTAGTCATGCACTACAAAATGATTTGGTAAGCAGCAGACCACATGTAGAACAGTGGTCCAGTAAGATTATTTCACCTACTGTCACTATAGGCCTTATGACAAGATCACTGAAGGGGACATTTGTCAAGTCGTTAAGTAGCATATGGTTGTGGATTAACAGAAATCCTGATCATACAGTTAAAGATTATGAAGATCAGTTTTTGGTCGAATTTCTTTGTTTTGTTTTTTCTGGAGGTCAAAAAGAATGGATAACTGCCTAGGTTGACTACAGAGAAGGACCTCTCTCTCTCTAACTGGGTGCTCCTGGCAATTGCTGTGCTTGGCATTGTCAAACTGAGAAGGAAATGAAGATCCCAGAACTGGTTTTTATAGACCAATGGACAAAGTCTGGAAAATAAGATGCTGGTCAAGATGAACCTGGCACAGACACTTCAAAACACTGAGTATTTTTGGAATGTCATAATTTTGGACTAACAAATATCTTACTGTTATTATTTCACAAGTTAGTTTGTAGTGAAATTTTAAATTTTTTATCCTCCTGAAATATCTCAAAAAAATTCCTACCTTAAGGAAAAGTTTATGCCATACCCATATTTTGTCTTATTTTATGGAATTTTCATGCAATGTTTAACAAACCAAAACCTTTTTTTCAAGACTTTAATATTTCTCAAGGCCTTAAAGATGCCATTGTTAATTTTTTCTCAGTAAATTCCATTTTGAAATTTGCATTATTAAACATTTTGGTAATTTTGTTAGTGTCATTTGTTTTTCCTCATATTAAATCTGGTACCATATCTTGATTTTTAAAGTGTTACATTTCTTATTTGTGTGACTTCAAAGAATTTAGTATAAGTATTACACATAGTTAAAAAGTGCTTTCTGTTCTTAATTTTTCTAAACCTAGAGTACTTGTGAACATAGTTTGGTAAATGATTTAATACATAGGAAACAAATTTCTTAGAAAAATATTGAATGAGCAAAA
>NW_004624751.1:26036341-26048995 GCF_000247695.1 Heterocephalus glaber
ATGGGGAAAAAATAAGAACCAAGATACATCATGGACAGGTACGAGCACCCAATGATAAATGTAAATGTATTGTATACCTAAAATGTATTAATAAAATAATTTAAAGAAAAAAGTAAATAAAAATGTTTACCTTTCATGGTCACTTTGACTTTAGGAAGAAACAGAAGTTGCATGGTGCCAGATCCAGTGAATAAGGTGGATGATGACCCACTGTATGAGCTGCCTTTTTGTTGAATGGCAGTCAGCAGCAACATTCACTGTATTTTTTATCATACATCATAAGTATATGAAAGACTTCCAGAACTGTGTCAGAAAGTGGCAAGAATGGTATAAGTGAATTCCGAATGAGGGGGAGTATTTTGATGGGGATTAATGGCAATGTATCTTTCACTGTTTCTTTTTAATTTAAGCATTCACCATATATTTTGATAACATTTTGTACATGGAATTATAACATTACATAATACAAAGTTTCATTTTTTAAAGGTAACATCACAATCAAATCTTTTTTTTTCTTTTCTCTTTACCACAACATTTTGATTACTTTTTGGTGGTTTACTTTTTTAAGGACATAATTTTTTACATATGCTACCAATACATACATTATAATATTCACAATTTAAACCTGAACAACAAACACTTCTTTTGGGGAACAGATCATATGCTAACAGTCAGAATTTCATTTGGAAGAAATGTTGCAGTTACAATCACCTACCCACACCTTCACCCCAATTCTCACCTGTCTTCCTACAGATATAATGAATTTAAGAGCTTCTATATAATCAAATCCAATAACATACCTGAATAGTGTCCATCAGAGCTATAAATAAATGTTTAAAAGTGGAAAAGGAAATAAGAATGCAAGTGAGATTCAAAGTAAAGAGGAATAACAGGGAAAAATAAATGTGTAACAGTTGTAAATTGCATATAACAAGAATTACATAGAGTGCCATTAAAATTATCTTAACAGTATCAGAATCAGTGTCTTTGAATTAGAAGATAGTGAAAGAGAAAATAGTGGTGGGCCAATCTTCCTATCACACTGCATATATTTTTCTTTCATGTCTTTAATCTTTCTACCCAGAATGATCTCTGCTCTCTTACCTCTGCTTATGCAAAGCCAGTTCTTCCTGCAGAGTCCAAATTAAACATTACCTCTTCTTGGCTTCCATGATCACTTGTTTACAACCAACTATAGCACTTAGTTCTTTAACCAAAAGGCAAATGTTCCTTTACTGCTACCTATGACTACATGTTGTGCTTGTATTATTATAATTCATTTGAAAGCTCTTTATAGTCAGAGACTGGGCTTCTTTCATTATAACCACATTGCCTTGCATACTGCCTAAAAGGCACTAATGAAATGTTTTCTTGAGTGAATGGACAGGACATATATATAATTCAGAAGGTAGAACACTATAGTGCGTTATTAAGTTTAATGAATAGAGGAAGTCATCAATTGATCCAACCTGAGGCATATTCTTTATTGTAAACCAGCTGAGTTTGAGTTCAGGAAAGGTTTTTCTGAAGTCTTTATAGATGAGCATTAATTATAATTCTCTCTCTTCTTACTTTTCTTCTTATTCTCCTTTATCAATCACTAGAAACATAAGCCCCAGAAGTTGAATATTTTTCTACCCAATTTAGATATACTTGATTGGTCAGTCTTACCAATTACAGGCTTATTGATAAATAATCAAATTTTCATCAAAGTGGTTATCGAATCTCACATAGTTTTCTTCTGTTCTCATTATAGTCTAAATTTTATTCTAATATAGATAACTTTTTAAACTTATAAAGGAGTAAATATAGCAGTTATCAACTCAAATATCTTATAAATTCTAATAAAAATCCATCGATCTCTTCAAAGACAACACTTATGTTAAGCATCAACTCTCCAATAAAATAGTTACAGAACATTTTTCTTGCTAAATTTATTTCCACCAATGTTTCATTAATGGTTAAATAAAAGACTGCTAAAATCCAGTAAGATAAACAAAGTATCTGCATGAAAAAAAAAGAATAATAAACTAAAACCTTGTCATTGCATGGACTTACATGTATCACACAAGTCCAATTCCCTGGAATAAAACAGTGGTTTGGAGTTAAAGGTAGGAAGAACCTGGGTAACAAATTTGACGTTATTTTAGGCCTGTCATCAAAGATGGACATTAGCAAGATTCCATTATATTGGAAAGTAAATTACTTCTTGGAAAAATTTTTAATTCAATATGCCTTCTCTTAACTCTGAACAGTCATCTTTTCCTTAAGTAATACATTTATACAAACTAAAGTCATCCCTGCAGCCATGCCAAATAGTCTTGGAAATATAATTCCTTCCTGTATAAGCCATTAAGAGCGTCTCCAAATAAATGAATGGTAAAAGTTTCAAGTCAATGTTTAACTTTTCTGTAATGTGGAGACTCGATATATTTTAAAACACAAAGAGTAAGATTTATTTTTATTTTAATATGTTTGGGAGACAATATCAAATTTCACTTAGTAGTATAAACACAAAGTGTAATAATCCAACTAATACATAAAATAACTCTAAGACATGTCAGTGATATTTTAGAGCTAGTTGGAACATACTTCAGGCCAGCAGAATTGATGCTGTAGTCTTTTGTGGGAAATTATTTTAAATGTGATTTTTAGTCATGCCAGTATACTTCAAAAAATGCTACCTAACTTTTTATTGAAGAAAAATTTTAAGAAATAATTTCTTTAAAACTCTAGGAAAATCTGTTTTGGCTTTTATTTTGTTTTGAACTGCATCTGATAATAATTACCCATCCAAGTTGGCAGAAAAAAAATAAATTTTTAAATTTGCCTGAATAAAAATATTTTAAATAATGTATGCAATTACATGTGTATGTATTCATTAAAAGCACTTTTATTCACAAACATCATTTTTTGAAGTCAATATTGTAGTAGCAGTTTGCAGTTCCCAGACTTTTGATCTCATGATTCCTTTATATACAATGAGGAAAGACTGAGAATCCAGACAGCAGGAGACCGGGCAAAAGTAACAAAATACAATGTGGAATCCTGAATCAGATCCTGGAACAAAAATGGGCATTAAAGGAAAAGCTGGTAAAGTTTAAATGGAATTTTCAGTTTGGTAATGGCATTATGCCAATGTGAATTTCCTGATCTGATAAATATACTGTGTTACATAAGATGGTCACATTGCAGGAGACTGGAAGAAGGATATTTGAAAATTCAGTATAACTTTTCTATAATTCTAATGTTTAAAATAAAAAGAATAGAGTTACTTGTGAATTACTAACAAGGGAAAGTGCACAGGAAGCAGCTATGGGTCCATTATCAACACTTGGCAAATCCTATAAGGGATGTGTATTCAACAATATCACCACTTGGCAAATGGGATATGGACTGAACAACAGCACTGCCACGGAACTCCCACAAGGACTACATATTCAACAACAGATTGGCTCAGCAAAATCCCTGAGGAACTTGTACTCTACCACTGCATTGCTCACCCAGTCAACGAGGGGTGCGTACTTAGCAATAACACCTCTCGGGAGGATATCCAGTGATAATCTGGAAAAGCATTTACCAGGAAGTAGTCAGAGCATCCACTAGGGCCAATTGGACCTCATCACTCTATGGTGCCCTGTTTCATGCCCAACAGTTACAGGGAGGGGATTTATAAAGTAAATGACAGCATTAGCTTGCTTTGTTCCATTGTATGAAAAGCCTCCACCTCCCAAGGAAAAGTGGTCTTAGCTTATGGGCATGAAAGCAGTTCCTACAGATAGCACTCCTTTGCCCAGTTCACAGTGTTCCTCAAATAATACTTATTCAGACATTCTCTCCTCTGTCCACTTAGTGCCTCTTGACTTGGCAACTGTCTTGGGAACACAAGAGGGGCATTTCAGGATCGTAGCACTAAATTCCTCAGAGATGATACAGTTAATGTTCCATTATGATAGGAGACCACAGATTCAATTATTTCTAGGTTTAACAGGTAGACTTTATTTCATCTGGCTGAAATTCACATTTCCAACAGTAACAAAAAGATGATCCCATAAGAGGGGCCCACAGGGTTGGGGGTAAGTAAACACCAGCTGTGAGGACAAGCGAACTGAGCACAGTTACTGCAAACATTGGCACTGAAGCCAGGGACTTCTGCCCCAACAGAACCAGATCATAAAAGACTATTGTTATCATCCAAATAACCAAACCAAGCTGGAGAAGCTACAAAATCATAGTCATTTTTTTAACTTACTGCAAGGTCAAGCACATGAACAAACTTGAATGAACAAAATTCCAGAAAATAATAAAGTTTTTACGTGGGTGCAAAAGACATGAGGTTGCTTTCATCCCCAGGACATAGGAGAATGATGAGATAACCAGCCAAATTGCTAATGAGCATTTAACGGCACCATGTGGGCAAGTGTGAAAGAAACAAACAAACGTGAAGGAGGTGCAGGACTGTGACACAATGCAGGACTGTGCCAACCTGAACATCCTTTGGAAGAGCTGTCACTGAAGGCTTGGGGTGCAAACCAAAAGCTGGAGGTAGGCAGAGAAACAAGAAGGACTACAGAGCCTCATCAGAAACGGTTAAGCAACTGAGCAACTTAGTGAGATCTGATCTCAAAATAAAAGCAGATTCTATAAGGACTGAGAAAATATCTCAGTCAGGTTCTGGGTTCAACTCCAAGAACCACCCACACCAAAAAAAGTGGAAGCCAGAAGACAAGCAGGTAAACATAGAGTACTGAAAGAAAATAACCAGTAATCTCGAGTTCTATTTCTAGCAAAAATATCTGTCAACAAAAGAGGGCAACAAAAACAATTTGTAAAATAAATAAATAAATAAATAAATAAAAGCTGAAAAAAGTTGCTGGCAGACCTATTGCTAAGAAAAACATTAAAGGACACTTCCTCAAGTTAAGAGAAATGAAAATCCAGATCCATAGATAATACAGTATTAAAAATGATAAAAATGAATAGATGTGAAGGACAGTTTTAGATTTATTAGCCTCTTTAAAAGATAAAGAAGTAAACAAAAATTCACTAAAAATGTTTGAAGATAACAAAAAATGAAAATATTCAATCTCACTAAAATTAGAGCAATTAAAATTTTTAAAAATAAGGCACCATTTCTCATCTATCAGATTGGCAAAAATTAAAAAGCAAGACAATGTATTCTTTCAGTAGGGCTGCAGAGAAACAACACTCTCATTCACTGTTTATGAGAATGAAAATTTATAAAAGTCTTTTGGAGAAAAATTTGCCAATATTTTGTAAAACTAGATACATATTTACATTTTGACCCAGTAATTCCACTTCTAGGAATGTAACCTGAAGATATTCTTCCAATAATATAAAAATACATATGCATAGAGATATTTATTTCCACATTGTTTGTATTTGCAAAGTAATGGAAATAAGCCATTAGTGTTTGAATAAATTGTGAAACATTTCCAACAATGGGGTATTATGGAGCTGCAAAAAGAATGCAGAAGAATTTAAAAGATGATTTAGAGCTATTTGCAGGATACATTATTAAGTAGGAAAAATTGAGGTATAAAGGAACATTCATAGACCTCTAAATATGAAAAAAAGACAATACTGGAATGGTTATGGTGAAAAAATATAATAACAAGTTGGTGAGAATATGGAGAAATGAATCTTCACACACTGCTAGTAGGCAGTAAAGTGGCAACACTGCTTTGGAAAAACAGCCTAGCACAGTTTCTCAGAAGAGAAATACAGTGCTGTAACTTGTAAATATGTAGCCTCCGTACTGAATAAGGCCCCCAATATTATGAATCTGACAGTTGATGTAGGAGCAGAACCACTGCATATATCATATATATTATATAATAATATAATATGTATATATTCCCCCTCCCCCTCAGGAAGGTCTACCCTGGAATGCAGACATTTGACTGCAGGAAGATAAGTTTTACTACTCACTGAATGGCAATAAATGGCTCCACCTCTAATACCACTTAATTGTTGTATTATCCAGGTGTTGGGTTGCTTGACTCAGAAAACTACAGTTAAGCAGATCTAGGGAAAACAATCCAAAAATTCATTTGGAACCAGAAGAGACTTAGAATAGCAAAAGCAATTCTAGTTAAAAGAGACATGGCAGGGGGTATCAAAATCCCCAACTTGAAACTGTACTACAAAGCTACTGTGAAAAAAAACACCATGGTACTGGCAAAGAAACAGACCCAAGGATCAGTGGAATAGACTAGAAGATACAGAAACAACTCCAGACATACTTAACTACCTCATCTTTGACAAAGGAGACAACCATCCTCCTGGAGGAAAGATAGCCTCTTTAATAAATGGTGTTGGAAAAACTGGATTTCAAGCTACCAAATATTAAAACTAGACCCATACCTATCACCATGCACTAAACTAAGATCAAAGTGGATTAAAGATCTAAATATTAAAACAGAAACACTAAACTTTCTGAAAGGTAAGTTAGGTAGAACTCTTGAAGACACTGGTGTAGGAAAAAACTTTATGAACAAATCCTCAGTAGCGCGGGAACTAGCACAAAGAATCAACAATTGGGACCTCACCTTATTAAAAAGCTTCTGCACTGCAAGAGAAACCACCAACAGAGCTAAGAGACAACCTACAATGTGGGAAAAGAATTTTACCAGCTGTAGCTCAGAAAAAGGTCTACTATCTAGAATATATAAAGAACTCAAAAAATAAATGAGACCCCCCCCAAATATAAAGACCCAATTCAAAAATAGGTACCTGAAATGAACAGACATTTCTCAGAAAAAGAAGTAGAAATGGCAAATAAACATATGAAAAAATGTTCACCATCACTGGTCATTGGAGAGATGCAGATGAAAACAACACTGAGATTCCACCTCACCCCACAAAGAATGGCTGCTATCAAGAAATCAACCAATAACAAATGCTGGCAGGACTGTGCGGAAAGAGGAACACTGCTCCCCTGCTGGTGGGAGTTTAGACTGGTGCAAGTACTGTGGAAATCAGTATGGAGATACCTTAAACAACTAGGATTAGAAGACCCATTTGACCCAGCTATTCCCCTGCTGGGTATCTTCCCAACATAATTAAAAGAATCATTCCACAGTGATATATGCTCACCCATGTTTATAGCGGCACAGTTTGTAATAGCTAAAACTTGGAAGCAACCTTAATGCCCATCAACTGGAGGCTGGATAAAGGAGATGTGCTTTATTTATAAAATGGAGTACTACTCAGCCATAAAGAACAAGGAACTAGAGACATTTATAGATAAGTGGATGCACATTGAGGCCATACTCTTAAGTGAAATAAATAGGACACACATGTGTAAATACTAAATTGTTTCTCTTGTGTGAAAAACTAAAATTGTAAATAAGGACCAAAATGTATAATTGATATTGTCAAATAGGAAGAAAATGTCCAAAGGAGTAGGGGAAGTGGAAGGGGTAGGGGAAAGAAAAGAAGGGAAAAGAAAAAACATGAGAAAATGAAAAAAATGGAAACAAAGTCTTTGTAAATAGGGAAGGGTGGAGGGGGTGAAGAGAGGGCAGGGGAATAGGGAAAAATAAGGACCAAGATATATCATGTAAAGGTACAAGATCCCAATGATGAATGTAATTGTATTGTATACTAAAATGTACCAATAAATTTAATGAAAATAAAACTACAACAGTGCAATAAAATAGTGAAAATACTGAATGATAGCTCATAAAATAAAATAAGCATTGATGACTCCATACTGTTACTGAACAGAGAAGGGCTAGTTCTTCCTTAAAAATTCTAATTAATAGATATAAAAGGAAAGAGGGAAATACAAAATCACCATTGGACAAATACCACAGCAATAATTCCTGCAGGCAAGACCAGTGGTATTGCTAAATAAGTGAGAAAAATTTCTCAGGAAAAAATGATACTGGTATTTGAAAATTTTAAAGAATTATTCCCAATATATTTATTAATTACAGAAAGGGGAGCAGTCAGTTCATAGTGAAGAGCCCTGGAAGACAAAATTGTAGCAAAATGATCAAACTTAGTGCAACTTGTAATGAGACATATTAACATCATGCGCACCCTGATAGGATACACCAGGAAGGGTGTAAGTCACTTCTATAGCACTGCGTGCTCAACAATGTGTAACCTCAATGAATCATGGGAATTCATCATTCAAGCCAGAATTGAGAAACACTGTACAGTGCAACTGACCGGTACTCAAAGAAAATGTGACATTCAAGAAGAATTAATATTGACTTGTGGAATCCAAAGAGACACAAAATGTGTATGCAATGTGGAATACTAGCTTGAATACTGGAATAGAAAAATTTACTAGTAAAAAACCGATGGAATTCAGAGAGTAGCTATTGTTTGGTGATTATACAATATTATATTAAGGTCAATTTCTTTGTTTTTATAATTATACTTGACAATATGGGATGTTAATATTAAGGGAATTGTACTATTTTTTGTAACTTTTCTGTGTGTAAAAAGTAATTTCAAAATAAAACACTGTAAGAGACAAGTAATGGTTTAAAACAAAATTAGTAGGTTAATAATGTGTGATTTATAGCATGTAGAAATGAAAGGTAAGAAAACAACAGTCCAGAGGATGTGGCGTAGAAGAAATGAAAATATGTAAAGTTCTTAGATATGAAGGGATACAATACTATTTAAAATAGGCTATAATAAGGTAATTCTGTTAACACTTGAACAACTACTAAAATAATAAAACAAATAATGATTATTAAGCCTCAGTGAAATAGAATATTGAAACATAGGCAAATGAAACAGGAAATTGATTAAAAGGGAAATAAATAACAAAGAACAGATAGAACAGAAAGCAAACAAATAGTGAATGTCAGAAATAAATGCAAACATCTCAATAATTATTTTAAAAACTGAGAATCTCACTTAAAAGTGAAATGTGTTACAATTAATGAGCTATAGCACCAGAGAACTGGTTTGGGAGGGAACAATAGTTGAGATATTGATATGACTACTGTAATGGTTAATCTTGACTGTCAAATTGATTGGCTTGTGAGACACTTAGGAGATTAATAGAGCACGTTATCAGGGTGGTTCCTAGGCATCACCCTGGGGACTTCATCAGGTCCCTGGCTCCTTCCTCTCTGGCCCTTATCCCCTGTGCTCTGCTTCCCAGCTGCCATGGAGCCAGCAACTTTGCTCTACCACATCCTTCTGCTGTGATATTTCTGCCTTACAGCCAGCTAACCATGGACTGAAAAACCTCTCAAACTGTAGGATAAAATAAATCTTTCCTCTTTTAAGTTGTGTCAGATATTTTACCCCAATAACAGGAAAGCAGACTAATGCAACTACAATAGTCATTAATCGGGCTGCCATTGTTAGGACAGGATGTAACCTAACATGAGATAAATATCTGAGTCTGCTCACTCTAAGACCAGCTAAGAACTGGTTGGGTAATGTTCGATCAAAAGTGTCTTGGCAAATAATGTGTATATACATGTTTCTGAATACAATGGAGAAATTGTTTAATTTTCCCACAACTCAATTTCTTCTCATTTTTCTCTTATATCTTGAATTTTTTTTCAAGCATTACAGTGGTATATTATTTTTCATAAGGAATCATGAGTGCTAGAACTACAAAGATAATTGTTTCACTTAATAATATAAAACAGTGTCTTTTGTCCTTTTTGTCTTATTTAATGTTTGTCACCTGAAACAAAGAGTGTATGTTTGCATTCCTGTTTGTGTAAAAAATCCTTGCTTGCATTTCATGATAAATTTTTCTGTATTATTTGGTTTCATACTATTTCTCTTGTAAAACAGCTGGATTTTAAATCTTTTGGGAGAGATTCTATCTCTTAAAAGACCATAAACTTTGTTTTCTTGCTTTTTTTTTTATTGTTATTTGGATTAATGGATGTTGTATTTGTTTCCTTCTGATCTAGTGATTTAAAACATATATATGTCCTTTTAATTCCCTCTAGTGATAGTATTTTAATTTTTCCAAAACATGTTTCTAAGTTCCTCTAATTATCACAGTCAAGAATTAATAAATCTTTCCAACATTCCCATGTGTAAGAATAAATATATTTAGGTTTTAACTATATATAAACCAGAGTTTAATTGGGCCAGTTCAGTGCATTTTATACCAGTACTTAGCAAAAAGCATATGATGCATGGATATTTACTGGCAAATCTCTATGAATACAAGAAAAAAATTAAATGTTGATTTATGTAAAAGGGGCATAGTTGAAAGAAGTGAAAACTTATGGCTTAAAATTTGTTTAAACATTTTGGTGAGAGCCACCATTTTCCAAAAATTTGACAAAATGGCAAACCCGAAGGGGAAAAGGATTGATAAGTGTTTTCTAGGCCTTGTAAAAAATGTGGAGTTATTCCTTTGACCACATTACTCTAATTTATGAGAAAAGAGACATGGTAAATCTCAGGGGAATATAGCTATTGAAAAAGGATGTCCTACAACTAGAAGGACAGTAAACAAACAAGATAAAGACAAGATCCTTGACAAGAGAATTCATTTGTGTAGTAAGCATATCCAACATTCTACAAGCCAGGAAACTCATGAAAAAAAATGATCAAATTAAAAAGGAAGCCAAAAAGAAAGGCCCGTGGGTTCAAGTGAAGCCCTAGTCTGCTCAGAAAAGCAACTTGGTGAAAATCAACAGAAAGGAGCCAGAATTCATGACATAATCAGTGTAGAAAAATTTAAAACCTCTCAACTGTAAAAAATAAAATAAATTAAAAATATGTTTAACTGATACTCAGAATTGTGCTTTCTTTGTTTTTATTTCCTTTAATTTAATTTGAAGAAGGCTTCAGATAGCACATTATTTTTATGCTAAGTTAAATTGAGGGCACCAGAACTGTGATTGTAGTTCAATATTCAAATAGCTGGCTTTTCTTGGGGAAAAAAAAGCTCAATTTGACTTAACAATTCCTTTTTATTGGAGGTACATGGTAAGCTTCATTTTCAGCTCAGACTCAAGAAACTGACTTAGTTAATTGGAACAATTAAGATTCACCAAGGGGATAATTGCCCCTCTCATTTTGCTTTGAGAGAGAAGAGAGTGATTTATCTCAGAAAACAAGAGCCCAGGGGCCTGTAAGGAGACAGAATGAAAGAATTTTGGTTAAAGTGGAACACTAGGAAAACTTTTGTCGCAACTCAACTCAAGAAATGAAAAAAGTCTTTTAGCATCTCTCCACAGCAAACTCCATGTCAGCTTCTAGCTTTGGTCAATGCTTAAAACACACACACACACACACACACACACACACACACACCCCTTTCAAAAAGAACTAGAAAACCTCACTTTAATTTTGGTGGGATGATAATGCTATCATTTAAATCAACAGTGTCCCCCAAAAAAACCTTCTGATTCTAGTTTATGTGGTGGATCTGGAGGAAATTGTAAACCACTCTAAAAATCAGCTAACTCAGCCTGTATCAGCTATATAGATTGCAAACATAATTTCAGGAATCTAATTTATAAATGGCACATGTGAACATACAGATGCTTTGATAATTGTAAATCTGATATACCTCTAATGGCTCTCTGAATATATTTGAGCATATAAACAAAATCTTTCACATATCCTACTTATCTCTTCAGTGTATCATACTTTGTTTATTGTTTTAGTTACACTTCTTAAATTTTCTGAAGAAAGTGATTCATGTGAACCTGAAAAAGATAAGAAATCTAGGCACAGAGGAGACTTCTGGGTTGATTGCTGCAGCTCCCAGTGTGGAGGAGGCTTCCAGGTCAACATGCCACAGCTCCCAGTGCAGAGTAGGAGGCTTCCAGGCCAACCTACCCAGCTCCCAGTACAGAGGAGGCTTCCGGGTCAATGTACCACAGCTCCCAGTGCAGAGTAGGAGGGTTCCAGGCCAATCTACCCCCACTCCCAGCACAAAGGAGGTGATCCGCACAGGTGCCAGCAGCACCCCCACCCCCATAGTTGATATGAGAAGACATGTAAACAACCCTCAGGGTCAGACTTCCACATCACCTACAGCAACCTCAAAGGGAAATGAGATAGAACACTCTGACACTCAACCACCTGGACTCCCTGAACTAGCAACAAAACAGGATCTGGAAAAAATGAAATCAGAAATAATTTCTCAAAGAACAGCAGAGATTGTGCCCATAGTGCAAGACATGTTTAATAAGTCTACAGAAGACACAGATACAAAATAGAGGAGCTGAGGAACACAATGGAATCCCAAAATAAGAAATGAATGGAATCCATGAAACACATGCAAACAGATTTCCAGGAGATTAAAAACCACATTGAAAATCTATACAGAAGAATGAGCCAATGTGAGGATAGAATTTCAGATATAGAAGATATGATTGCAATTAGTGACCAGGAAAAGAAAAATTGCTTTAAAATTGGGACTATGAGAAATCAATCCAGCAGCCGCTAGATGATGCAAAAAAGAATACCATAAGACTGATTGGAGTCAATGAAGAAACAGGAGAGAGTGCAGATGACATAAAAAAAAAAAAACTGTCCACAGAAGTGATGACAGAAAACTTCCCCAGCAGGGGAAAAGAATTTGACAGACAGATAAGTGAGGCATATAGGACTCCAGCTAGCCTTGATCAAAAAAAATCTACACATAGGCATATAATAGTTAGGATTCCAGAA
>NW_004624751.1:26051945-26080042 GCF_000247695.1 Heterocephalus glaber
TTATTTCTGATTTCATTTTTCCCAGATCCTCTTTTGTTGCCAGTTCAGAGAGTCCAGGTGGTTGAGTATCAGATTGTTCCATCTCGTTTCCCTTTCTCATTGCTGTAGGTGATCCAGAAGTCTGTTTTTGAGGCTTGTTTACATGTCTTCTCATTTCCACGGGGGGGGGGTGCTTCTGGCGCTCACACGGCTCACCTTCTCTGCCCGAGGAGCTTGGGATGGCGGCGGGGGAGCTTCCTTCCGGATTCTGGGACTGGTTCAGCTCCTCTGTCCTAGGAGCTTAGGATGGCAGTGGGGGAGCTTCCTTCTGGGTTCTGGACTGGCTCAGCTTCTTTGCCCTAGGAGCTTGGGATGGCAGCAGGGGAGCTTCCTTCTGGGTGCTGGGACTGGCTCAGCTTCTCTGCCCTAGGAGCTTTTGGTGGTGGGGGGGGAGCTTCCCTCTGAGTTCTGGGACCTGCCAAAGATGGAGAATTTGGCAGTTAAAAACTCATAGGAAGATCGCCAAAAAGAGACACAGTGCAGGTGGTGACTATACAGGGTCTATCCATGATAGGGTGGAGTGGAAATGGACAAGGAAATCGTGGGAGGTTTCCCTATGGTTTCTTATCTCTAAATGTATTCTTTTCTTCCCTAAAGTCATTAAGTAATCTGGACTGAAATTATTCCAGAAGTATTCCTTTCTTCCCTAAACTCTAAAAGTAATCTGGAATGAAATTATTCCATAAATATTGTTTTAAATCATCAAAGTGAAGATGTTAGAATTTGGTAGCACTTGTAGATTTAAAACATTGCATTTTTAATTTCCTTTAAAAGCATGATTTAGTGATAACTATGAAAATTACTCAGAAATGTACTCATATTACCCCTTCACAGCATTTCAACATGCTCTCAACTTTTTGAGGAAAAAGTTTAAGCTTTGTGACAATGTGTTCCGATTTAAGTAGCTATCCTTGAATTGCTTTCAGTAGCTTTAGAGTCATTAATTTTAAAAAAGCAGTTGTAGAACTCAAGTATATTTATTGTACATGTTATCAAAGCTCTAAAATAAATTGCCAAACAGCATATTTAGTTATGAAGTTTGCAAAGACTATTTCCACTTTTCACCTTCTGATCAATAAAGTAATTTATAGCAGGCACTGATTATTATAACATGAGAGAGTGTGATCTTCCAGTGGTACATTGTCAAGTCCTAAGAACTCATCCTTTTCCACATCATTCTCCACTATTCTCACCTATATTTTAAGGCCTTAACATCTCTGAAAAAATTCTCCTCATTCTTCTGATGAAAAGTTAAATTTAGCCTGGCATGAAGATTAGGATTTGCCTTCCTGTACCCACAGAAATTTTTGGAACAATGAAACTATTATGTGATCACAATCTATATGAAACTAGGGATCTGGGGAGAACTAAGGTTTTTTGCATTAAAATTTGTTTTAATTGTATTTGAAAAAGAGTGATTTTTGCAAACACTTTAGCAACTACAATTTCTATACTTCAGGATTATATGATTTATTTCCAGCTGGCATGGCTTATTAATTAGAGTGAAAAGACTGTTGCAAGAGAAATAGCAATTATTTAAGTATATCCCATGGAAGTCAGACACTCTGGGAGAAAAAGATCAACATTACAGTGCATTGAGCATGGCTAAACCATTCAAGTTAGCACTTTACACACTCATCTTAATTACTTCTCACAATAACCCTGTGAGACAGACATTGCCTCCATCCTACTGGGCAGGAAACTGAGACTCAAGAAGGTTAAATAGCTTCTTCCAGATCTGGCACCTAGTGAATGGTAGTCAGTATTGTTATTCAGATGTTCCTGACTCTGGAAACTTGTGCTGTATATATAAGGCTGTCAAAACAAAATGGGATTAGACACATGAGTTCTGTGCCTAATGTGATGGAATTTTTAAACAATAATTTTCTAAATCTTGTTTTTTTTGGGGGGGTACCAGGGATCAAACTTGGGACCTTGTGCTTTCGAGGCAGACGGTGGAACCACTGAGCTAAATCCCTAGCCCGTAAACAATAATTTTCAACTTTTGAAATAATAGGAAGTAAATTTTGTCTAAAATATTTTAATTCATTCTTTCAAGGCTAGTTTAGAAATATCAGAATAATAATGTTAAAGAGATATAATATCAACCTATAATTCTATTTCTCCTTGGTCAAATTTTTAAAATGTATAAATATTTATACATATAAGTTTACACATCTATAAACATATAAGTATTACCTTAAATGTTCCAGCTGTGGGAAAATGTAGGCTGCCTATTACTAAACCATTTCCTTTTTTCTCTTGGGTATCTAAAGCACTAAAATTTGAACCCACCATTGCATTCAGATGTGGCCAATGACAGAGTCTGTGGCAGTAGAATGAGGGTGAAGATGTTTACCTCATTTCCCGGCATAGATGGCAACAGCCAGTGTACCCTTAGAAGCCACATGTTGAAGATAAATAGTTTCTGTGAGCCTGGATCCACAAATAATTGTGTGGGTCAGAGCACAAAGTATCTGCCAATGTACCACCATCTTATAAGTAAGAAACAAACATCTACTGTATTAGCTAAAGTGATTGGATGTCCCACTAATCACAGAACAGTCCCAATTTACACCACTTGTTTCAATATATACTAAAAGTTCACTGTCGCATTCTCACAAGTGCTCTAGTTTGAACAATAAATATAGTCTCTGCAGTATTAGGCCACAGAGATTCATAAATGATGACAAATAACAACACTTTAATAAGACACTGGGTTTTATTCATTTTATATTGTTTATTTTCTTTAGCACATAATGGCTAAGCAGGCTCTTTTATGCTGAAAGTTTAAAACAAAAGCAAACACACACACACAACATTGTAGTGCCTGTGATTTATTATGTATATTTAAAGCTCTGAACCCATTTTTCTAATATCTATTTCAATATGCCCTCACCAAACAATGCGACAGGAAGCAAACATATGTATAATTTGCTGCCTAGCAAATGTAGCCTAAGTTTAGTACCTGACATGTAGTAATACTCAGTTAAAAAGTTTTTGCTGATACTATTATTATTGTTTCTACTAATTTTCTATTTTATTCTATTATTGTTTATAATGAACTAATGAATGACTACAATCTTTTTAAAAAAGTAATGTGGTAATATTTAATAAGCGTTGATTGTGTTAATTACCTAAGTAATCTAATGTTTAAATCTGTCCCCTTCATTGAAAATGAGAAATCTATAATTCAAAAGAGTTTGTACATATGAGAAGGACTTATTAATGCAAGTAATTGAGAATTCTAGAAATGGATCTTCCACAGGCAATACTGCATAAGGATTCAATGCGGTTATGGTTAGATCTGTCCTTATCTGTACTTTCTAACCTTCCTGCTACTGTGTGCTGACCTCATCCTGTGGAGATATTCTGTACACAAGACCAGAGAGATAACTCCATGAATCTAGATCACATCTACTCAGTTCATAACTCCCAACATAACAAGTCTATTGTCCTTGACAGTGCCAGGAACAAAGTCTCACTTTAGAGACAGGAAGGGAATGCTCCAATCACTGCTCCTGACACTCTGGCACACCGCTGAACAGTCTTTCACCCATGAAGATGGACTACTGTGATGGCCAACTTGATCTGGCTTCCATTCTTGTGGTGGTAGTGGTTGTAATGAGGGTACATGAAGCTAAATAGTCCCACTAGAGTCACATGAGTAGGAGGCAGGTAGGTCCTGAAGGGAGGCAAAGATGAATAGACAGACAAAGCTACAATGTATCTCCACAGGTAGACATGCATTCTCAGGTATTTGTGATAAATATATACACAAAGACAATTATCCAAAAATGATCATTACATTATTATAAATGTTGCTAAAAGTCCATGATAATTTTTTCTTTTTTCTTCATTCATTAAGTTTATTGGCACAGTTTAGGTATCCAATATGATGGCATTCCTCATTGGGAACTTGTACCTTTACATGATATATCTTGGTTCTTATTTTTTCCCCATTTCCCTGACCTCCCTTCAACTCCTCCACCCATCCCTATTTACAAAGACTTTGTTTCCATTTTTTCCTTTTCTTATATTTATTCCTTTTCCTCCTTTTCTTTCCCCTACCCCTCCCAATTCCCCTTCCCCTTTGAACATTTTCTTCCTATTACACATTATCTATTATACATTTTGGTCCTTATTGACACTCTCAGTTTCTCACACTAGAGAAAGTATTCGGTATTTACACAAGTGTGTCCTATTTATTTCACTTAAGAGCATCACCTCAATATACATCAATTTAGCTATAAATGTCTCTAGTTTCTCATTCTTTGTGGCTGATAGTACTCCATTTTTTTTTTTAAAGTACATTTTTATCCAATCTCCAGTCGATGGGCAGTTGGGCTGTTTGCAAATTTTACCTATTACAAACAGTGCCACTATAAACATGGGTGAACATATATCACTGTGGTATGATTCTTTTAATTCTTTTGGGAAGATACCCAGCAGGGAAATAGCTGGGTCAAATGGGACCTCTAGTCCTAGTTTTTTGAGATATCTCCCACTGATTTCCACAGTATTTACTCCCACCAATGTAGAAGTGGAGAAGGGTTCCTTTTTGCCCTCAACTCCACCAGCATTTTTTATTGGTAGATTTGTGATAGCAGCCGTTCTTTCTGGAGTGAGGTGGAATCTCAGCATTGTTTTCATTTTCATTCCTCAAATGACAAGTGAGGTTGAATATTTTTTAAAATATTTGCTGTTTCTACTTCTTTCTGTGAGAAATGTCTGTTCATTTCAGATGTCTATTTTTGGAATGGGTCTTTAAATTTGTGAAGTCTAATTTTTAAGTTCTTTATATATTCTAGACCTTTATATAGGTAGACCTTTGTCTGAGAAACAGCTGGTAAAAATTTTTTCCCACATTGCGGGTTGTCTCTTCACTCTGTTGGTGGTTTCTCTTGCTGTCCAGAGCTTTTTAATCAGATGAAATCCCACTTGTTGATTCTTTGTGCTAGTTCACATGGAACTGAGGCTTTCTTATGAAATCTTTTTCTATGCCAAGGTCTTCAAGAGTTCTGTCTAACCTCTCTTCCAGCTGGCTCAGTGTTTCTGTTTTAATATTTAGATCTTTAATCCATTTTGATTTTAGTTTAGTGCATAGTGAGAGATATAGGTCTAGTTTTAATCTTTAGCAAGTTGAAACACAATTTTTCCAGCACCATTTATTGAAGAGGCTATCTATCCTCCAGTAAAGGTGTTTGGCTCCTTTGTCAAAAATGAGGTAGCTCAGTATGTTGGGAGTTCTTTCTGCATCTTCTAATCTGTTCCACTGACCCTTGGGTCTGTTTCTTTGCCAGTACCATGCTATTTTTATCACAGTAGCTTTGTAGTATAGTTTCAAGTTGGGGATTGTGATATTCCCTACCTTGTCTTTGTTACCTAAAATTGCTTTTGCTATTCTAGGTCTCTTCTTGTTCCAAATAAATTTTTGGATTGTTTTCTCAAGGTCTGTGAAGTATGCTGCTACAATTTCAACTGGGATTGCATTGAATCTATGTACCAGTTTTGGAAGTATGTTTTGGATAGTATTTTCACTATATTTGTTCTTCCTACCCAGGAGCAAGGGAAGTCTTTCCATTTTCTGATATCCTCTTTGATCTCTTTTTCAGAGTGCTATAGTTTTCAGAGCAGAGGTCTTTGATTTTTTTCATTAGGCTGATTCCTAGTTATTTCATTTTGGGGGGATACTATTGTGAAGGGAATTGTTTCTCCGGTTTCTTTTTCAGTGAGTCTGTTGTTTGTGCACAGGAAAGCTATTGATTTTTGTGTGTTGACCTTATATCCAGCTACTCTACTGAGTTTGGTTATTAAGGCTAGAAGACTTTTGTTGGAGTTCTTGGAGTCTCCTATATAGAGTATCATGTCATCTGCAAATAATGACAGTTTCACTTCTTTGTTTCCTATCTTTATTTTTTTATTTCTTTCTTTTATCTAATTGCTATGGATAATGTGTCCCAAACTATATTGAACAGGAGTAGTGATAGTCGACCTCCTTGTCTTCTTCCTGATTTTAGCATGAAAGAGTTCAGTTTTTGACTATTTAGTATGATGTTGGCTGTTGGTTTTTCATAGAATGCCTTTATCACGTTAAGATAAAGACTGTCTATTCCAATTTCCTGTAGGGTTTCTATCATGAATGTGTGTTGGATTTTGTCAAATGCTTTTTCTGCATCTATTGAGATGATCCTATGATTTTTGTCCTTTGCTCTGTTAATATTATGTATTACATTTATTGATTTTTGTATGTTGAATAATCCCTGCATCCCTGGGATGAATCCCACTTGGTTAGGGTGTATGATCTTCTTGATTATCTTCTGCATTCTGTTTGCCAATATCTTATTGAGAATTTTTGCATGTATGTTCATTAGGCCTATAGTTCTCTTTTTTTGGTTGGATCTTTCTCTGCTTTTGGTATCAAGGTGATGGTTGCTTCTAGGAAAGAATTGCTTCCTTTTCAATTTCATTGAAGAGTTTAAACAGTAGTGGCAGTAGTTCTCTAAATGTCTTGAAGAATCCAGCAGTGAAGCCATTAGGACCCAGGCTTTTCTTCATTGTTAAATTTTTAATTACATTTTCAATTTCATTGATTGATATTGGGTTATTTAGAATTTTAGGTCTTCTTCATTCAACTTTGGTAATTCATATGTATCTAGAAATCTGTCCATTTCTTCTATGTTTTCCATCTTACTGATGTATAGGATCTCAAAGTATGTATTGATGATCCTCTGAATTTCTGCTGGGTCTGTTGTAATTTCACCCTTTTCATTCCTAATTGCATGGCTTTGTGCCTTTCTTTTCCTTTTTTTATAAGATTGGCTAAGGGTTTGTCAATTTTGTTTATTCTTTTGAAAAGCAACTCTTTGTTTCATTGATTTTCTTTATCATTCTCTTTGTCTCCATTTCATTGATTTCTGCTTTGTTCTTTATAATTTCCTTCCTTGTATGACTTTGGGTTTGTCCTGCTATTCTTTTTCTAGAAACTTCAACATCAGGTTGTTTGAGCTTGCTCTGTTTTCCTGAGTATTCACCTCTTTGAATTTCCCTTGTAATAGTATTTTCATTGTGTCCCCTGGATTCTGATGTTGTATTGATACTGTCAGTTATTTGTAGAAACTGTCTGGTTTATTCTTTAATTTCCTCTGTGACTCATTGGTTGTTCAGGAGTGTGTTGTTCAATTTCCATCTGTTTATGAAATTCTTGTGGTTTCTTTTGTAATTGATCTCCAATTTAATTGCACTATTGCCTGATAATATACATGGGATAACTTCAGTTCCTTTGTACTTAGTTAAACATGTTCCATGAGCAAATATGTGGTCTATTTTGGAGAATAACCCATGTGAATCTGAAAAGAATGTGTATTTTGATTTTGTGGGATGGACCACTCTAAATATCTGTTAAGTCCATTTGTTCAAGAGTTTTGTTGAGTTCTAGTATTTTGTTGTTTATTTTCTGCCTAGTTGATCTATCTATTTGTGACAGTGGGGTACTGAGTTCCCCCACTACTATTGTATTAGTGCTCATTTTCATGTCTGTTAATATTGTTTAATATAGTTGAGTGCACTAGTATTTGTTGCACATATATTTATGATTTCATCTCTTCCTCTTGGATTGTTCCATTTACAAGGATTTAGTGGCCTTCTTTGTCTCTCATAATTAGTATTGGTTTGAAATCCATTTGATCTGCAAAAGGATAGCTACTTCTGTTTTTTGAGGGGTTGCTGTCACATGGAGTATCGTTTGGGAGTCTCATTTTCCACCCTTTAACTTTTAGTCTATGAACTTCTTTTTGAATTAGGTGTGTTTCTTGTATGCAGCATATTGTTGGATCTTGCTCCTTGACCCATTCTGCCAATCTATTTCTTTTGATTGGTGAAGTGAAATCATAAATATTGATAGTTATAACTGATATGTATTGACTTATCCTTGTCATGATGATTTCCTGTTGTTGGATTCTTTCCCTTTGCATTTAATTTCTTGTCTTGCCTGATGGATTCATTCTGCTTGGCTTTGTGGGGTCATGACTCTCGTTGTCTTTTCCTAGGATATTGTTTAAAATTTTTTGGAGTGCTGGTTTGGTATTCATGAAGTTCCTCGGGTGTTTTTTATCATGAAAGTATCTTATTTCTCCATTGATTTTGAAAGACAGTTTTGCAGGGTTCATCAATCTGGGTTGGAGTTTGTTTTCCTTTAAGGTTTGAAATATGTCACTCCAATCTCTTCTTGCCTTGAGCGTCTGTGTAGAGAATTCTGCTGTGATTCTGATGGGCTTTCCTTTGTATGTGATTTGTTTCTTTTCTCTACCTGCTTATAGTATTTTGTTCTTCTGTTGAGTTTCTGGAATCTTTACTATTACATGCCTAGTTGTAGATTATTATTTTGTCATGGCTAGTTGGAGTCCTATATGCCTGACTTATCTGTATGTCAAATTCTTTTCCCCTGCTTAGGAAGTTTTCTGCCATTACTTCTGTGAACAGTTTTATTATGTCATTTGTACTCTCCTGTTTTTTCATTGACTCTGATCAGTCTTATGTTATTCTTCTTTGCATTATCTAGCAGCTGCTGGATTGATTTATCTTGGTCCCTTGCTATTTAAAGAAATCTTTCTTTTCCTTGTGACTAATCACAATCCTGTCTTCTATATCTAAAATTCTGTCCTCACATTGGCTCATTGTGCTGTGTAAACTTTTTAATGGCATTTTTAATATCCTGGATATCTGTTTCCATCTGTTTTATGGATTTCATTTGTTTCCTATGTTGGGATTCCATCATGTTCCTCAGCTCCTGTATTTTTTTTTATCTGTGTCTGCTCTAGAGTTATTAATCATGTCTTTTACTATGGACACAGTCTCTGTGGTTATCTGAGAAATTATTTCTGATTTTATTTTTTCTAGATTCTCTTTTCTGCCAGTTCAGGGAGTCTAGGTGGTTGAGTTTCAGATTATTCCATCTCATTGGCCCTTGGAGTTGCCTTTGGTTATCTGGAAGTCTGTTTTTGAGTCTTGTTTAGGTCTCTTCTCATGTCAACCAGTGCCATTCTATTGCACCTTCATTGAGGTGAATCTTTGTTCTCCCAGTGGACTTAACTTCTCAACAAGCCTCAGAAAGGCCTTCTTCTGCTGCTCACCACTGTGCCAATTCTTAGTTTCAGAATGATTGCCTTCTGGATTTCCACATTGTGCTTTTATCTGGGTGGAATTCTGGGTGGGGCCTGCACCCACTTACCAATTGTATCTGGGCAGGCCTCTGGCTGGGACCTGTGTGCTCTTATGGATGGTATCTGGGTGGAATAATTTCTTATTCAACAACAATTTTACATGATTAACAATATATCCATAAGGTGTTAAAATATCCAGGAAATAAAATCATGGCTTGACATAAGGAATATTCATGATATATTAGTCTGATGGCTAATTTTATGCATCAACTTGACTGGGCCACAGGATGCCCAGATATTTTGTTGAATATTATTCTGGATGTGTTTGTGATGATGCTAGATAAGATCAAATGAGAATCAATAGATTGAGTAAAACAGATTGCCTTCCCCAGTGTGGGCAACACCTCATCTGATCTATTGGAAACCTGAACAGAACAAAAATGTGGGGCCAGGGAGAATTCACCTTCTCTGCATCAATGTCTTTAAGATAGAACACTGTTCTAGTCCTGATTTCAGTATCAGAGTTGAAATGGTATGTTCGCCATCAGCTCTCCTGGGTCTCCAGCTGGCTTTAGATGATGAGAGTTTCAAGTCTCTGCAGCCACATGTGCCAATTTCCTATTTCATATTCATTAATTCATTAGTTAATTTTCATTTAATTTACTTCTTGTTTTTCAAACCCTTGCCAATTTATCTCTTAAAATGGTTTTAATCAATCTCATATATACTGTTTATGTATTACTTGGGATTCCAGTAGGATATATAGTCATGTGTTAGCTAATTATGAAGAAACATTCTGAAAAATGCATCATTAGGTAATTTGCCAACATCAGACTATGCTTACATAAAGCTAAGTGTTATAGACAGATTACTATATGCAGTCTCTTAATGCAGTCAAATTGCTACCTGTGTAACAACCCAGACTATGTAACAATAAATGCTTTTTTTTGTAAGTAGTAGGAATTCACTGTAAAAGAACAATTAAAAGTATAGAATAATATATAAGCCAATAACATCATGAGTTATTATCAATGTCAAGTATCGTGTATTATACATAATCATATGTTCTGTTAGTGCAGTAGGTTTGTTTATACCAACACCACCACACACATGTGAGTAATGGTTATCATACCATGACATTACAACAGTTACCACACCTCTAAGCAATAAGAAAATAATACATTTTCTGTAATCTTATGGAGCCACCATGTCAACATATGAGAGAATTTATGAGAGGCATTAGCACCCATGATTATGGAGGCTGAGCTGCTCCTGCAATGGAGAACCATGGAAGCCACAAGCATACCGCAGTTCAAGTCCAAAACTGAATGAAAACAATGGTGAAAGTCAGCTCAAGGCCAAATGTATGATAATGTAGGTTGGGAGAATAGGAAGGGATGGAAGGAGGGGAGAAAAAGTGTTCAGTATCTTTATTATTCTGTATTTAGTTTCTTAAAGAAGTTATGTGTGCATCCTAGTTTAAACTCCCACTTTCATTATCATTAGACTATACATGTATCATGAACATGGATCATATATATACACAAGTGTAAGTCCTCAAGTCCAGAATTTGTAGTTCTTTTGTCCAAAATAAAAAGAAAGATTTCCCCCTTTAGGAATGAAGGAGAAATGGGGACTAAGAGAGACAATGTACTTTTTCTCTGCCATCCTCTCCCATCAGGACCTCATTCGGCTGAATGACATCCACTCACACTGAATAAGAGCAAAGCTTTCTTACTGAGTCTATTGACCCAGTGTAAATCTCTTCCACAAGCACCCTCCTAGGCACACTCAGAAAGTCATACTTTCCCAGCCTGCTGGGTACCCCTCAATCTAGTCAGTTTGCCACCTACAATTAACTATCATAGCATATGTAACTGCTTTTAAGTCATAATAAGGAATATAATAGATAATCATATTTATTTTATAAAATAATTTAAAGCTATTGAAAAATAGATGAAATGTGAAGCTTGGGAAATAATTTTTAAATGTGCTATTTAGATATTGATTTTCCATGAGGAGGGTGACATAGGAAGGTAGAGAATGGTGGGAAGCTAAAAGTATTTTAGGGTGACTCCAAGATTTCTATACTACCTAACTAAATATATGATAATATTATTAACCAGTCAATGCAGCAGTAGGATTAGGTTTGAAGATTAAGGTGAGGGAAAAAAATGAATTGTTTCAGACTTATCAAATTCAAAAAGATTAGTGTATGGGTCAAAAAAAATATCGAATACATGTTTGAAGTTTCAAGGAGAAGTTGGCTGGAAATGCAAATTTGTGAACTATCAGTACACAAGTTCTACTTGAATGTATAAGAACTCATGTGGATAGGGAAGCACAAAGTGGAAATAGAGTCTGGCATACAGTGAAGTGTGAAAGAGGGGATATAGGAAGATCCCACATTGTCAGAAGGATGGAAAGAGAGGCAGAAGTAAGTACTATAAAATTATCTTTAAAATATAGAGTTTCAAGAAATAGGTAGTGGTCAAACCACCACTGAAGTGGTTTCTATTGAAAATATACTCCTCTTTCTTTAGTAAAACATTGCCAGTGGTGCAACCAGGCCTATATTCTAAGCCTTGTTGACATTTTGTTAGTCTATTTTTCTTAGTTTCCATCAGCAGAATGTGAGTGTCAAGGCACTTGAAAAAGAGATACATCATCTCCATCCACTCCCACATCTAAGAGCTGGAAGTGGAGAACGCCAAGGTCTTAAGGGATGGAAAACCAAAAAGAGGGAAGATGCCATATTTACATCAGATTATGATGTGAGCAAGAAATAAATTAATGAATTCTTTTAAGATTCTGAAATTTGGGCAGTTGTTATTACTGTTAGTATTATCATAAATACAATAAGAATTGACAATCACCTGTTGAATTTGACCATTGGGAAATGATTGCTAACATAGGAAGGACTAGACTGTAGCTACCTAAGGATGCAAACTCAAGGAAGGGTTTTGTTCTAACCTGAAGGATATTTAACCTTTTTTCAGGCTGAACAGAGGTCATGGGAGAGAAAGAATGAGTCTATACAAAAAAGAAGAATTAGTCATGGAGGTGATCTTCAGGCAAAAAGAGGGGCGGGGTGTCATCTTTACCATAAGAATGAACATCTATTCTTGTAAATGTAAAAAAGATGAATAAATACATATGAATAAATACAGAGGTAGACAAATATATGAGACACTAAGATTCTGGTGAGTATTAATATCATGGTAATTCTTGAACATCCAAATACTTACATACTTTGGCAATCAAATGTTTGTAATATTCTAACACTAATATCTAGACACTATCATTTTCTATTTAACAGTATTGAAAAAATGAAGCTTTCACTTTCAGTTTTCTGCAACTTATTCATTTTTAATTATAATTATTTTTAATCATCATTAATTCTTCTTTGAAAGTAAAAAACAAGATGAAGATCTTTTCCCACAAAACAATGTTATCAAAGAAATAACATCAAATACACCTCTACAAGAATTGCACATTAAGAGCTTTGAGACTCTACTTTCTGACTGGGCAAACTGAGCAGTGTGACAGAGCAATGTGATCGTTAGTCTTGGTAGTTGTGATATTTCTGATTCACAGACATATTAATCTCTATACTGCTCCAACATGGGACTGAATCTGAGATAATCAAACTAAACTAAAAATGGCCCCAAGTGCTGGAAATGAATTAAACAAATGAGGAAATGAAGAATAGGAAGTGATGGAAGGAAGGGAAGTAAATATTCAGTGTCTTTATTTTGCTGAATTTTGATTCTTAAAGAAGTGGTGTGTGCATCTTAGTCTAAATCTTCATTTTCATTATTGTTAGACTATACATGTATCATGTACATGGATCCTACATGCATCATTTATAATCCTTTCCTGTAACATATAATGCATGCGTGCATGAGTCATGTGAAATAATCCCTGTTAAATGAGTAAGACTGATGATGATAAAAGCAAATTCTTTTCTTTAGATGGTCCCTCTAAAGCTTCTCTCTGGATTTATTATATTTTTACTCTCAGATGAAATTACCAGGTCCCACAGCTCTTCTGGTCCCCCTTAGTCACTGGAAAAGTCTCATTACAGATTTGAAAATAGCCAGACCAATGAAATAAGTACAATCTTTAGCATCCTTGAAGATAAAGCTTTCTACACCTCAGACTGATTCAGGGATGGAAGCCTTGGTAGCAGAGCTCAGCAGGCCCAGCTTGCTTCTCCTCTTCTAATTCTAGGCCCTCACTAGTCAGCACCAGGGAAAGCAAGAGGGTCTCTTGGGAAATGAGGCCAAATGCAGGGATGGTGTGCTGGGGGCTCCTGTAGACCAGGGGAGCACAGTGCTATCCATTCATGGAATACCCAAGAGGGGTGGGTGTCTTTAAGGCAAAGGAAGAATCACAAGTCGGCCTACAGCATTCTAGGCAGTGGGCAGCAGTGAGTGTCTCATCTCACTTACTTCTTTTGGAGGGCTTCTGTTCTTCCAGGCATAACCTGAGGCTGTCTCAGGTAGCCCTGGACCCACATGAAAACTTACCCTTCCTCACCCAGCACTTTGGCATAAGTCAATCTTCTCCCATGGCAGCCACTTTTCTCTTTTCTACCAACTACGTCTCCTCCGTGGCCTCTCTGTAACAGTTAACAGCAGTCCCCTACCCCCACTTCACCCCATTTCCAGGACACATATGTCAAGCCTTACAGGCATTCTTAAAGCTCCTGAAAACTCTTTCTAGGGAAGTCTCATTCTTCACCTCTCTCTCTCTCTCTCATCTCTATCTCTCTCTCTCCTTAATTTGACTGCCTTAAGATCAAATTAACAACAAGAATGTATGGTCTCATTTTAAGAATGAGAACATTTTATTTCTTTTTGTCAAAGAGTAAAAAGCCTTTATAGGGACTTACACTCATTTGAGAACTCTCCACTATCATCTCCATTATTAGCAAGGGCTTAAATGAGATGATATTAAATCAAATAATTTAATGGACAGAGGAGACTTTAAAAATACTGTAGCACCTCAATTTAAATAAAAGATTGAGTGATTTGTTCTAAGTCTCAAGAACAGCTAGTTCTTGTCAGGATAGAACGCAAATTTCAGAACTGCTCTCAGTTCAGGGAGACAGTCTGTTCCTTTTATTAACCCGTAGGCAGTACCCATACCACCTCAGCACTTGCAAACCAGATCAAGTGAAGGCTTTTATTTTGCAGATAATTGACAAAACTTATCATTTGTAATTTTATTGGAATGGTAGAGATATTTTTTAAATGTATGACATTCATATACAATTCCAACCAAACTGAGCGTATTGATTATTTGACTGAACCTGAAACTCATAAAAAAATGATTTTTTTCAAAAGCATTAAAGAAATTATTGAAGATATTAAGTCTGATCCTAGTAAAACCATCTGTATTTTTGTAACTTTTCCACCAGTACTTGTCTTCAACCAAAAATTCATTTATAATACATCTGGTATGAGGAGAATTTTCAAAGAATTCCCACCAAAATTACAGCTGTGGCAAATGCCCTTCTATGGCAATAATAGGTTATTCTAGCTTTTGTACACTGTGGAACATAATTTTTATACCCTTTATTAGACTATAAACAGTGTGTGGACATTTTAAATCACTTTTATCTTCTCATCTCATACACCTAGAACAGAATAGATATCTATAATATATTTATTAAATGAATGTGCCAAAATTTAAAGTCTGTATATCTTCTGTCTTGAATCCACTACTTTACCTTCTTTCAGTACTATACTGTTGTCAGTATCTTAGAAAAACTAAACTTTGAAAGTAATAAAAAATCCCTAATGAATTCAGAATTTTTTTATAAAGAAGTCGTCTTACTTTTCTCCCAAAGTTGATTTCTTTACCATTTTATAGTACTCCTAGACTTACTCTTAATATGTCCACTACAGGAATTATTGTCCTTAGTTAAACTAAGGACAAACTAAATAAAGACTATAAATTCTCCAAAAATTGTAGAGGACAAAAAAATCTCTTTCTACCTGTTACTAGGTTCATAGGACAAAAAGACAGATTAGACAGATTTTGTTCCTCTAGAACAAAAGACAGATTAGCAAGAGAAAAGCCCACAAATTTCTTTAATATAAGTTTTACATGACACAGAAACCTTCAGAAATGAACACCAGAAAAATCAGGAACCCTGTGTATTTTTGTGGTAGTTTTGATGAAGAAGTGAACAGTCGTGGAGATGTGCGATTTGACACAGGGGATGCAATCCAGGGGGATTAACTTGGGAACAACTTGACTTCTCCATGTCTCTGGGTCTCTGCATTTTCTGGGTATAAGAAGGGCGCCTCTGCAATGAAGGTCGTATGACCTGCTTCAGAGGAGAAGCACACAGAAAGGTGAATGTGTCCTTCCTGCTTCCACTGTTTTCTCAATGCCAAGTTCTCATATCTGGGGAGACCCAAATCTCACCAAAGTCGTAGCAGTTATTGATATGTAATGACTTTCTGAGCTCACTCCTTGCACATCAGAGTTCCTCCACTTGGCATCTTAAATCAGGAAAACACTTGATGTAGTGCTGAAAGCATTGACCTTTTTTCAATTGGGCTTAAATCTCAGCCCTTATTTTGGTAATTGAAGTGATTTCTCTGAATCTTAATTTACTCTTTGATAAAATAGAGGCAATAGTGTAGCCTACCTGTGGGACAGGTGTGATGAATAAGTAAATAAATGTCTGAAAGCACTGGGCAGGTTGCCTGATTCTTGATAAATACTCAATATATTGTGTTTAAATGTTTTGTTACTGTTATAAAAATGTAACCATTTTTATTTATACTGACTATACCTTTTTTTCCTGAAGGTAGCAAATCATAGGGGATCATGTACAAATAATTCTATAGTGATATTCTTAGCACCACAACATATAAGGGATGATGCCAGCTTCTTAAAAGTGAATAGTTCTGTCACTTGTACAGTTGAGTACACAAAGGACAATTATAGCAATAGTTGTCTAAATCAAGGTTCTTAGTGCTATGGCCGTTCAGGGAGGAAATAGTTCATGCTAAGATACTAGGTGACTGGTCCACATAGAGCTTTATTGAAGTAGTGCCATATAACTGGATCTTGAAGGACAAATAAAACTTGGGAGAATGGTAGTGCCCACCAAAGAGTTAGCAAGGAGGAGCTTGAAGGAACCACGGGTAGTATTCATTCATCCTCTTTATGTTCATTGTTTGTGGCAGTGCTGCACAGTGGAAAGGTAGGCTGATGAGCATTTGCACTCCTCCCACTGTCCAATCAAAGGACCATGGTCTTTATTCTGAAGATAACCAGAATCCATTGCAGATTTTGAAAGCACCATTTGGTGAAAAGATAAGTAAAGAGAAGAAGAAAAATTAGGGAGAAAAATCACTGACGTTATGATAATAGTACAATTGAGGAGTGATAAGGACCAGAACTTAGGCTGGGGTTGTGGATAAAAAAGAAGTTAGACTCAGATTGTAGATTGACAGTGTCTGGCACATGGGTGTTTGTAGGAGTGTGGATAAGATGTAAAGAGTGCTCTTGCTTTAATTACAAGTACATGGTAGAGCAGGTAACAAGAAAGGAAACAAAAAAAGCACAATTGTATGGGTTGGGAGGGGTGGGGAAGGGTGGGAAAGGATGATTTTGGTTTGAGAAATGATAAATTCACAGTGTTTAGAGGCAAACCAAGTGGATTTATCTCCAGCTAAGAAGTAGAGATGCCAAATTAGAATTCTAGAAAGAGGTTAGAAAGGGAGATGCAGACATGTCTACAGAGTTCACATTTGAAGTCATGAAAATAAGTGAGATCACCTCTGAGGAGTTTCAAGGAAGAAAGAGATCTCAAGTTGAACCTTTGCAAATAGCTACCTGGAAAGACTGGCAAAGAATTCCAAAAGGGAAAAGGAAGAGAATCTCAGGTGTAGAGTCAGAGAGGAAAGAGTCTCAGGGATAATCTTTCCATGTCCACAGTCACTGACATAGTTCAGTTTCTCTTAATTTCTGCCTGAATTGAGGAAATGCTAGCATGGGTTTTTTAAATAAATTTTTTCATGTTCCTTATTGGCTTAAAATCATTTAGTAACTTCCCAGAATCAAGTACCTGAAAGCAGAAAAAGCCCTTCAGTATCTGCCACACACTTATCTCTCCCACATCATTTGTCATCATTCCTCTCTTTCCTGACCCAAATTCTACTTATTATTCTCAAAAAAAAATCTCTTCTCTCTCATGATCTGACTTTCCAATATTCTTCTTTTGCCTAGAACATATTTTCTGACTCAAAAATCTCTTCTCCTTTAAGCCTTAGTTGAGGTGTCAGTTTCTAACCCTTCCTACCTCCACTTATACATATTGTGTCCAACATACACATACACACAGAGTTAGGATTAAACACTTCTCCATGGTGTTTCATAATATCCTGTGAAATGAATTGCAGCACTTTGAACTTAGCAGTAATTGTTCTTGCAGCTGTGCTTTCTATGTACCAGAGGTTGCACCAAACATATTATGCACCTTATCACATCTTAGGGGCTCAACAAATCGATAAGGTATTTGTGTTGTTTATACTCTACAAAGGAGGAACAAAATATGCTAGCAAAAATACCGAGTGACAAATGCACAAAGTTATTCATCATGACATTATTCCTAAAGGCAAAAGATGGGAGAGAACCAGGACATCCATAAGTAGCAGATTGGTTGAATAAATTACACCACAGACATATGAAATGATGTGCACTATATAAAAAGAATAAGGAAGTTCTCTGTATAGTCATATGTAATAATCCCTGAGATATATTTTTGAATTTTAAAAAGCAAGGTAAACAAAATTTGCTAAAGAAAACACTGGAGGGAAAACTAAAGACAAACAAGAATGGTTTACTTCTATGGTAAGGAAAGGAACAATGTGAAAAATGCAAAGATTTCTTTGAATATACTTTGCTATGTAGCTTAAAACTTTAAAACATGTAAATAGTTGGCACATTTTAAATTAAAAGAGAGCTCCCTAATAATCAAAAGTAATGAACCAAATTATACACAAAATTAATAACAGTGTAACAAAACAAGAACTTTAAGTAACATTAGCACACAATATTGGCTTATATTAATGTTGAAAAACTTTCTAAAGAAAAAAAGAGCTACTAAAATATAGTAAACCTTTAATTTTATTGTTTGTAGTAATGATGGTATTATTGTTCTAAGATGACATATACAAATACATATACATATATGTACATGCATGTGATATATATTTTATGTATACATAAGTAAATATAATATATATATTTATCTTACACAAAATAAAACATTTTATTGTAACAGAAAAGAAATGCAAGTATAAAATTTTAAATATTAATATGGAGATTTTTCTTTTCAAAAATATACTGCTGGGCATAGTGGCACACAACTGTAATCCCAGCACTCTGAAGAATGAGACAAGAGGATTACCATGAGTTCAAGGTCAGCCTAGGCTAAACAGTAAGACTCTGTCTCAAGAAAACCACAGACTGCATATACCTATATATGTGTGTATATTTCATATATCATAAGTATGTTTGTTATAAAATCCTAGAAACAATAAAAGCCCAGTAAGGGAAATCTTGGTGCTCAGATTTTGGTCTATAGATACTATTTCTAACAATAGAATCTGTAGCTTGGAACAATGGCTAATTAAAAAAGTGGAAAAAATGTGCCAATTGAGCCTGGGAGGCCCTTTTTTTTGCAAGGAAAAATAAAAGCTATCAAAGGCTAAGGGAATTATTTTAAAACATGGAAGCCAACTTGAAGAAGCTGTCTTTAGACCAAGAAGAAAAAAAAAATGAGAATTAAAATGAATTTTGAACTCAGAAGCTAATATACCTCAGCATCAATGAGCACTCTTTGTACCTAGATCTTGGTTTCTAATATCATTTTCTTAGAAAAAGAACCAGAGCTCCTCAGAGAAATGGCTCATTGGATGAGCCTCAAATATAGTGTCAGAAAGTAGAGAAGTTCTGAAAAGCAAAAACACACAAAAAAACTCACAATAATGGAAGTATATTAAATGGACACAGAAACCAATTGAAAAAGTTCTCAATGGTCAAAGCTAGAAAAATTTAAATAATAAATTAATAAAATGATATTCAATTATAACTCAAAATATTTAATGTTTATGAGTCTTGCTAATATGTAATCAAATAAAGATGTCTCCTATGCAAAAAAATTACAAATAACTTATGAAGATGCTCCATCCTTTAAAATGGATTCCATGTACTAACTTCCTTCCAAAGAGTACTGGATGGTAAGGTGGGAAAAAGAGAGTATTTTTGCAGTGGACCAATAAGAAAACCACTACATCAGCCAGGCAATCAAGGTCACCATCATGTTGATTATACCTTTGATATATGTAATATAATGAAACGACTTTCTACCACTTTGATTTTCCTCTCAAAAACCACAACCTCAGTCTAATTATGACAGTGTCATTAGACAAGTCCTAATGGGACATCATTCTACAAAATACCTGACTAGTGTACTCAAATCTTTCAAGATCATGAGAAAGAAGGAAAGTGCAAGAAGCTGTCACAGATGTGGAGAGCCTAGGAAGAGACATGGTAATTAAATGTATGTGGCATCCTAGATGAGAACTTAGAGCAGGAAAAGAATATTAGGTAAAAACTAAGGAAACATGGATAAAGTATGGTCTTTAATTAATAATTAATATTGCTTCACTAATTATGATATATGATCCATTTAATATAAATTGCTAATTATAGGGAGAACTGGCTGTACAGGATGTGCAACCTCTCTGTATTATCTTTGCAATTTTTTGTGTGTAAATCTAAAATTATGACCTTTGTTTGGTACATGTGAATATATCACAACCTTTGAATTAATGAAAGAGTGAAGAAGGAAAAAGAGAGATTAAATCCCCATTGCTCACTACTAGAGGTAACTAGGGTACTAGTTACTCTAAAAACTGGCAATTAGAAGAAAAAGACATAATCTTCCCATACAAACAGCCCCAAGTGGAGCGAAAGGGCTATGTTTTCAGATGACTTTCAACTGACATTTAACAATCAGGATAAAATTAGAAACCATCATTGTGCAACCTTCAGTGAAATAATTGATTCAAGCAATAATCAGCAGTAGAGGAAACAACTAGATAAAAATTAGATTGAAACTTTCCAGTGGACAGCTCTGGCTGTCTCATTAAAAGATGAAAATCAGAAATGTGGTTTCTCCTGATAATGATGCAACCCAAATTCCTCAGCATCTTCTCTTACATTCCCCAGCTAGCCACCCCACCCCAAAAAAGAACTGTGCCTAATTTTGTTCTAGTTCCTAGAGCTAGTTCATATAGACATTATGGAAGATAGAAGATCAAAGAAAATGCAACCACAAGGAAGAAAACAAATACAAAATGTGAAAAAGACAGCAAATCCAGGTTCAGTAATAAGCAAACAGTGTGGGTGAAACAGGAAGGAAAGATTTAAGGTGGGTAAAAAACTAAAACAACCAAATGGAGACACTGTTTAGGTTCCGCCTCAAACAAGCCAAATAAAAAAACACATTTCTGAGAAAATGTGGGTAATTTTTATGAACTGATTAGTAAATGATACCAAGAAAAATAATATGTTTACCTTCACTATATGTAGTAACAGTATTGCAGTAACACTGGGAAAAGTTCACATTTTGTAGTGATGAGTATTGAAGTACCTAAAGACAAAGTGGCACGAGGGCTGGGATTTGCTTTAAAATTCTTCCAGAAAGTAAAAAAAGGAAGTAGGACAGAGGGGGAAGAAGGAAGACACAGGAAGCCCCAATGGCAAAATTTTGATGATTTTGGAATCTAGATAACGGCAATATGTTGAGGTTCCTTTTGTCTCTTGTGGATTCTTGAAATTGTTCATATGAGAAAAGTTTTTTACTTAACACATAACTTGATGCTTTAATTCTGATATCTAGAAGAGCAAATCCAGACATGTTCATGGATCTTTACTCTCAGGATTTTTTTCTTTAGTCATATGTGACTCTCTTGCACTAAAATAATGTTTTAAGAAATCTTATTCTAAAGTTAGCCAAGGAACTCATGTAGCACATACTAACTTTCACTGAGCACAGAGAACAAAGTGGGACTCTAATAACTAATATACAACAAGGGATATAAAAACTATGCGAGCCTTAAAAATTCACCAACACTGTTACTGTAAATCAGCATTGTCTTGATGCTCATTTTCTTTTAGCAAAGTTTTGGTCATTGTAATGGTGTTAGATTTAGATTCAGGAGAAAATTACAGATTTTACTGCCTCCAAAACAGTTTTTAAAAATCTGTGGGTAACAAAATTATTCGTTACATCTGATTCCTCTGTCACTTAAGGTTCTCAATCTATAATGACAGTCCACTGTCTTTGAAATTATTTCAGGTAAAGCAGCTGCCACTGTTTTCTTTGCTGATCTGGGTGTAAAGCTTCTTAATAAAGGACCAAAATGCATTTTTTGGTATGTCTCAACCATCTGAAGAGTAATATTCTCTCACAAGCACTAAGTAGGAGATATAGCTAAACTACGTATTAGTTAACTTTTCCTTAATTTTAACATGAAATAAGCACAAACTTCAAACATAATAAATAACCAAAAAAATCTAAGAGTAAGACTAAAGGTAAGGGAACATAGGGTATCTTTGAGATCATTTTCCCAGATTAATCATTTTTAAATTATTTATAGTTCAAGAACTTGAAATTGTGAAAATACTACACAAACATAACTTGCTAAATGCCTTAGGTTGGGATGAAAGTAGTCACTCGCTCTGGCTTTAATCAATAAATCATTGTCAGTTTATTAGTCATATATTACCTTCCTGTGCAGTACTTGACAGCTTACAAAGCACTTATTCATACATTAGCCCATTTTCCTCTCACAATAAGCCTTTGAGAGCACTTGGATTACTGTGTTGATTTTACTCATAAGGAAAGAGCTTCACAGATGGCCTGGAGACCAGGCTGTAGGTTACTGCTTAATGGAACTAGGGAGATTGGGAACCAAACTGGAAACCTAAAGCCTGTGGTTTAGTCATACTAAATGCAGTACTAGGAAGCTCAACATAAAGAACAACCTGACACAGTTGGGACTTTAACACAATCAGGGTTACAGCCTCCTACAGCCTTCTAATCTCACCTGTGGAGGACAAGGCAAAGAAGCGGCAATCTCCCTAATAATACTAGACAAGTATTCAGGAGTATACCCAAACAAAGCAGGATGCATTCCAGATGAAGGAAGAAGCACTTACTTACTGCCTTATTGTCAATGTCCCTAAGCCCACAAAATAGAATAGGAAGGAAAATGTGTGTTGTATGTTAAGGGTGTTAAATTTCTGTACTTCTTATAAGATGTAGCTATGGCTCCTTGTGTGATTATAATCATTACTATGATTGGCAAGTTATGATTGGTGATATAATGTGAAAGTTAAGTGCCATGCATTTTGCACAATTTTTTCCCAATCCTCAAAACAACCCTGAGAAGTAGTTATTTCCATTTTACAGAGAAGGAAACAGTACTAGAAGATTAAAAAAAATTCTTTCCACACAAACATAATTAGCAAGTGAGACTGAAGCCCAGTGCTGTCAGATTCTCACGTCAGATCCACACTTCTCATACAACTGTGCTTAAACTCTCTTCTTTGCCCTTCCCTACAATAGCAATGACAAGAACATTCCAAAAGGAGCATAATCATTTTTTGTTTTCTGCAGATAACAAATATATTCAAATAGAATATAATTCATTCCTTTATCCAATAGATTCATATTGTGTTTCTTTGTGTGCATAAACATATATTGCATGATTCATGTTATAAAAAATGTTCTTTCTATCTGAGGAGAGAGAGAGAGAGAACAGTACAGCACCACTACTGCTGCTACTGGCACTACTACTAATGATAATAATGCTACTTAGCACTGAGATCTTACTGTGCACCCAGTGATGGTAAATGCCTGCCATGTATTAATTCATTGAGTTCTCATGGTCCTGTGATAGATCAGTATATTATGTTGGCTGTTTCAGTTTAACATTAAGATTTTCTAATTTTTAAAATGGCATAATAGTTCGTTCTATTATAAATCTGAACTTTAATCTTAAGTAAGTCATTACAGATATTCTTATTTTAAGTAGCTTTGTGATTTTAATATCAAATCATTCATTCATTTAATGTCATTGAAATGCATATATGGACAGCCTTGAGCTACTTGCTATTAACGTTACTTAAGTATGACATTAGCACCTTCAAAGAGCTTATAATCAGCAGTATAAGGACCAAACCTTTGGGTGTACCTTCAGAAATGATGCAACACTCCACTTCCCCTGGTTTCTGCTGCCTCAGCCTATCTCAGCTACACAAGGATGTGTCTGTTCACTAGTAGCCCCACAAAGCAGTCTCCAGCCGCTTATCATTCATAGGACAATCACAACAGATAAAGTGACAGCCAGCTTGGTCCACCAGTGGATGGGTCTTGGTTAAGCAGCTCCATCTTGGACCTACATTTTGGAAATTATGCAAATGTTCATTCAATATTTATGGAGAACCTACTATGTGTTGGGCCCTCAGAAAATGATGGCAAGCAAAGCAAAACAAAGTCCCTATTCTCATGGAGAAGTGGCTTGAACAAAATAAGAAAATAAAACTGTGTGGACAGGAGTAGGAAGTATCTTTCGAGGGAAATATTAAGTGTAAATGCCTTAATGGAAACATGATTCACCTATTTTGAAGCTGTAGCTGAAGTAAAAAGGAAAGTATTTGGAAATGGGGATGGAGCTCAGCAGGAGCAAGACTATGCATCCTCGTGTTGCCACCAAAGCCCTCTTCAATCAAATCGAGTCTAGATATGTGTGCAAAAAAGGAATACCAGTGTGCAGACCACTAAAAGACACCCTAAAATGCCATTTCCCATTAATTTTAATTTTGTAGCCTGTCTGCTTTCTCCACTCAACATCCAATCTCAAAACAGGGAAGTAGGCATAGGAGAGAAGTATGTTCTAAAAAGAGGCAATTGATCAATTAGGGATTCACCCTTCAAGTCTTCATACCTTGAATAATGCCCAAATGTCCTATTTAGCTCTTACTTCCTTTTTCTGAATCATAATCTCAAACTAAGAGCTCTGCTGTATTGAACAAATCTCTCATAAAAATAATCACTATCTTCCCTGCCTGGCTGCTGCTATGCCCTTTTCATTTCCACCTGCTACCTGGTTGAGAATCTTCTCCAGGTTCTTTTACTAAACAAAAAATAGCAGGATGCCCCAAAGTAGCAGCAGGATCAATGATTTACTTGAAGGAGAAAAAGCCAAGATATACTCTACACAGTGGCAGTGGGCCAGGGAGAAGTGCTCAAAGCCCCAAAGGGACTGTGTTGAGGGTTTTAGCCTTGAGGTTTGGGGATTTGGTCTAAGGTATGACTCCTGCCAATGAGAAGTTTGACTCAGCCCATCCATAGGGAAGTGGAGTTTTTGACCTGTTCTGACCCTTAGAAGAGCTGTCATGATGTCCCAAGCCCAAGGGAGGGTGGGAGGGAGTCAAATCTTCATGGTCAATGGCATGGTTATTAGGATTGGAGTCAGCCACAGGTTGCAGAAAACCTCTGGGCACATGCTCAAGGACTTACGGTATACGAGAAGTTACCCAGTTACCTTTTCCCATTGTATTTAGAGTTGAGCATCCTGGTTCTGGGCTAATCTTTAAATCCAAAGGTGGTTCTAGTTTCAGAAAACAGACTCTTAGGTCGGCCTTCCCTTTTTTCCAAGCTGTTTCCTTGTTTACCTTAGCCTCAGAACATTTACCTTTCATTGTGATTTTGACTGTGGGGAAAAGCTAGACATTTCATGGTACCCAATTTAGTGAATAAGGTAGATAAGGACCAGCCATCATGTTTTTGCAAGCCTGCCTTTCCATTGGATGGTATGCAACTGCAGCATTCACCATATACTTAATCACATCTTATAAAATATACTTATGAAAGAGGTCTTTCAAAACTACTTCAGAAAGTTACAGGAATGATGGAATAATTGTGTTCAAAGTGAGGGAATTATTTTAAGGGAGATTAATGGCAATGTGTCTTTTACTGTAATAATTTTTTTTAATTTAACCATTTGTCTTAGTTTTTATCACACCTCATATCCATGCCTCTATTAGAATTACATCTACTTTTACCATTAAGTAAATGACTACAGAGGAGAATTATCATGTTTCTTACACTTCAAGCAAGTCTGTTGGCATTAAAAAATATTAATAATGGCCCTGGGATTTAGCTCAGTGGTTCTGCTGCCTGCCTCAACAAGCACAAGTTCCCAAGTTTGATCCCTGGTACAAATATATATATATATTAATAACCACATCATCATAAAGTAGCAGCAAATAGGTGCTACCTCAACAATATTAAAATCTTCAGCATCAGTTTGGTAGTACAAGAAGTAAATAAGGGGAATGAATAGCAGGGTTAAAAGGAGCCACAGGTAACAAACTCTGAGTGAATAAAAAGCCCCACCCAAATCATCAAGGTTTATAATATTAACCCATCTGCTTTTCTGCTTTCTTACCCACATACTTTTCAACTTGAACTCCTTTTCATCACTTCCCAATTCAAATTTCTGCCATGGGTTGAGAGCCTGTTCTATGCTACAAACTGTGCTTAGAACTTAGGATACCACAGTAGACAAGATAAAATCCCTACATCCAAGGACTCAGCATACTGGTAGAGAAAGATGGCCCTGAAATGTCATGATGACTTTGGAGACATTTTCACAGAGAGCTATGAGAGCAGAGATCAAGTGTATCCTGACTTTCCTGAGGAAGAAAGGATAGTTCTTCGGCAAGATGATAACTGAACCGAGTCTTAAAGATTGACTACATTAGACAACTAGGCAAAGGTATTTCCTTTACCACATATAAATGTTATTTGTCCTGCAGCCATGCACCCAGCCTCTGGTGCTCATCCACAAACATTTAATTTTTCTTTCTGATTCTCTTCCTCTATTTTCTAGAAACTTGAAGTTATTGGTGGAAGAGATGATCCACTAATCAGGGACATGATTTACATCAATTATTGAGAATTCTTGAAGCAGCAAATTTCATTTAAAAGATGGTGACAAATAAGAGGTTCATGTGATTACAGAATCACCAGAAACCTTTGGTTTTCACAGTAGACCTACTGAGCTAAGATTAAATAAATCAATAGAATTCAAAGTTGAGAGCCTATCAAAATCTGCAGGGGAACTTAATAATAACTCAGAGACACGGGCATTTCATTTTCCTCTGTCCCTATTCTAAAACCATGGGGGCCTGTTAAATCAGAATTTTGAGTGATAGATATTGAATTTGAAGATGAAGGACTAGAACCTTCCATATGAATTAATAGCTTTCTAGTTTAAAAATTATATTCATGTACATTTCCACTTGCATTTTTACTAAAACAAAATTTTGCTTTTATGCAAACATGCCCTTAGCAAATTATGGGTTTTGAAATGTATCAAGGAATAAATTTTTTTTCTTAATTTTAATAAATTAATAATGTTCTAAACCTCCAAGCAACAGGTTGTTAATTTAGTAAGATATTTTCAAAGTTTAACTGCATCTAATTATAAATATTTTATGTCTATATTTACTTAAGACAAATGTCTCTTTTTACATAATTTCTAAGTGCAAAAATACAAGCAATTTCTAAAAATTGTTAGTACAGAATTTTCTCAGACTACAAATGTTTATTTTTCTCTCTGTCCTTGTTATGATAATTATCTACAGCAAATAGCAATAGCTAATTTTTTAAAAGCAAGCAAAAATAGGTCAAATAATTTTGTCATACAGATGACTATTTTTTTTAAAAGCATATTAGAAAGAAATTTCATTTATTAAAAGTGGCTATCCAGATGGAGATGTAACATGAGATGAGCTGTTTTGCTATGATTGTTGCTACAGAATTCAATTATTTTAGTGAATAAGTTTATTATTTTATCTTGAGGTATTAGGAAAATTACTTAAGGAGAGTGAGCAAGAATTTCATCCACACAGAAATCCAAACCTGAGTGAATTAGGCAGATTTTTGGATTAGTGAGGGTTTGGTTTGTTGTCTTGCTTTGTTTTTTCATAAAAGTACCCCATTGTCAGTATATTAGTTTTCTACTGCTATGTAAAAATTTGCCGCAATCTTGGCAACATAAAACCACACATATGGATTCTCTCAAGGTTTCTGTGGAAGTCAGGCTTAACTTAGCTCATTTTCTCACATTGCTGAAATCAAGGTGCTTGCTGAGGTGACTTCATTTGGAAGTCTGAATGGGGAAGAATTAACATTTATGTCCATCCTTGTTCTGCTCAGAATTCATCATCTTATAGTTAAATAACTGAGGTCCCCACTTCTTACTAGCTGTCATCACTGAAGTTCACTGCTGCATGCTCCTCTCCACAGACAGCTTACACTATAACTATTTGCCTCTGCAAAGCCAGCAAGAGAATCTCCATCTACAGGCCACTGAGACAGTCTAATATGATGCAACACAGTTGAAAACATGACATCCCATTCTCTCTTGGATATTTAATTTCTCACAAATCTGCCTCCACTCGAAGGAGATTAAACAGTGACATGACTCAGTGGGAGTCACTCAACATATGGTTCCCCAAATCAGAAATGATATTATGTATTTTTAATTTATTTATATATTACCTTCTACTGTCCTAGAATATATGTCTGAGATCAAAAAATTATGCTAATCAGTTTGGAGAGAAGCTCAGCCGGTCCCAGCACCCGGAAGGAAGCTCCCCACCTCCATTCCTGGCTTCTAGGGTGGAGAAGCTGAACCAGCCCCAGAACCCAGAAGGAAGCTCCCCCCCTGCCATCCCAAGCTCCTAGGGCAGAGAAGGTGAGCCGCATGGGTGCCAGAAGCA
>NW_004624751.1:26121262-26131548 GCF_000247695.1 Heterocephalus glaber
TTATATAAAGGTACAATTCCCAATGAGAAATGTAATTGTGTTGTATACCTACAATGTACCAATAAAAGAATTTAATACAAAAAAAAAAAGTCAAACCATCTAAGAGAACTGTTATATTTCTTTCACATTGAGAAAGAGATCCCAAATTTGTCTCCTAGAATAGCAGAATCAAAAGTTTAAAACTAAAGAGAGGGAAAAAGGAAAGCACAGTGAAGGAAGGAAGAAACCAGGAAGGAAGGAAGAAACCAGGAAGGAAGAAAAAGGAAAGAAAGTGCAAACAAAAAAGAAGGAAGGAAACATATGGTCATGGAAGAAATTATAGAGGCCGCTGTGGCTCCAGAAAAGAGCCGAGATTAGAACAGGTTACTGAGAGAATGAGTAGGAATCAGTAGAAAGCAGTGTAACTAACTCACAAAAGTTAGCTGCAACAGGGAACTGAGACTACACCGATGGTGCCCTGCTTGCCCAAACCTGAGGAGTTTTGCACTCTGACATGCTTCTTAACATGCATGCTTTCATCCTTTTGTTGTTCTTTCATTATGTTGTTGTTGTCATTTTGGGTTTTGTTGTTTCCATTATAAGGGACCAAATATTATAGTATTCATTTATGCTCTTCACCAAATATTTATGGTTCTCTATCAAACTACATGACACAAAACCTCTTACAGGAGTAATGTGTGCCATCTCCAGGTGTAAGATTCAAGAAATTAGTGGAGAATTCACTACACTCTCTTTCCACCTGCATTGGCTGAAAATATCTGTCAAGATAGGATCTGCTCCATCAGCCTGGGTCTTGGAGTGAAGACGCGTATACCAGGATCTCCAGTCACCTTATGATGGGCAATTTATGTAAGAAATAAACTTTTGTAGCTGAAGGCCAAGAAGACCTAAAAATTGTTTGTTACAACAACATAATTGGTTTTCATATGACTGACACAAAAATGTACTGTATTTACTTGCATTTTTAACAATATATAGAAAAGGTGGGAAATTTAAAGACCCAATCTATATTCAAATTGTTTAATAAATTCACTAAAATGAGTTTATTACTATATGCAAGTTACCAGTTTTAACAAGCTGCAAAAGCTACCTTCACAGGTTATCTCCTAAAGCCATTCCACGTTTTATGTATGTTTATCATTAGCCTAATTGACTGTAACTCCCATGCAAGTGACAGTTTCGGAGAGAAAAATCATAATGGTCTCTACTTATACAATTTTAAATGAAAATAACTTTTAAAAATCATGGAACAGCTCAATGGTTTCTCCGCCTGCTGCGCAAGCACAAGGACCCGAGTTCAATCCCCGGTACCAAAAGAAAAAAAAAACCATGGATCAGGTGTATTGCTCGCTAGTTTAGAAACCCCAGGACCACTTGAAAGCATTATCTACTTCATGAAACAAGTAGAATTATATGGCATGTTCATAAACAGTCACTACATTGAATATATTAGGGTGATTTGGGACTTTTCACCAAAAAGATAAAAGAACAAATCAGAACAAATTCTGAATACTGTAACCAACCTTCCTGACTCCAACTAAAAAGTTATTGACCTCTTTAGATGATCTTTTAAACAGATAAACAAAGGCCATATAATTCCTGTTGAATAGGAGGAAAATTTTACCATTAATCATGTCACAAATGCATGCTTCCTTATTTATGTGAAAACACACATAGAGGAAACACACATATTCATACAAAACTTTCAATGGATTTTTCCATTCTCAGCAATTAGTTTATAGAATACATTTTTGTGATGTCCTTTGGTGCTATCTAGACCTTTTCTTAATCATTCCTTGGTTGGTTTGAGATCAATGCCTTTTGCCATTTTTTTTTAATCAAAGACAAAGCCAAATAGTACTGATGTTCAGTCATTGCAACCTCTTTAGATTTTAAAAAACAATTTCCATTTACAATATGAAACTAGCAGATCCGTATTGGAGGAGTCTGCTTTTTTTTTTCCTTCTCTTCTTTCTCCTCTTTCTTTTTCCTTTCTTTCTTTTTTAATAATCTCTAGCGCCTTTGGCATGGAACGGTATCTATTTGTAAATTGTCTGCCTTGTGCTATCTCTCTGCTTAGTCTATGGAAATTTTCCACTAGAAGAACCAAAAAGCCACAAAGCTCTCCTATTCTCTCTGGGCAGGCAACAATGTGGACAGCAGAGTGTGGAAGCTGAGTGTATTTTGGCAGGAAGCCAGATTAGTAGAGAATTCTTGGCTACATTGAGAGTGGTTTTGTCTTTATCCGTGATTGAAAGATGTGTAAATCACAGATCCAGCAGAAGTGCTTACACACAGTAGTCACCTTGTAAAATTAAGTGATTCAGTAGCTTTTATTTGACATTGTTCTTATATAGACATATGACCAAACTCTAGTGAAAATACCGACTTAAAACATGGCTGTGACACTTGCTTTATACCCTTGGAAAAATCATTTCATTGTTGATCTGACAACTCACTTACGAAGTAGTTCTTTATTTTTCTTTCAACTTCCTCCTTAAAAACTAGAGCTTTAGTAGAGAGGTGTAATCTTCATTTCTCTCATGAATGAGATCTAAATGTCTGAACGGTGGTCATTATTGTAATTATTATGTTTTTATAGCAGATTAGAGTTTGAATTATATTCTAAGATTATCTGGGATCCCTTATTGTCTCCCTTCATCTGATTGTGCAATTTTACCAAGTATCTTTCTTTCATATCCTTCTGCGTTACTAGAAAGATAAAATTATTTTTAAAATGTAAAGATTTTAGAAGAGATTCTGACACAAAGTATGTGCTATATATGTTTTGTTGTTGTTGTTGTTGTTGTTACATAAAAAATAACACCTTAATGCAAACCATCTACTTGTAACAGAATGCATTGTAAGACAGGCTAATTATAGCGGTAAGGTTATGCTGCCAAGGCCAAATTACACAAAATAAAAGCCTCACTTATAGACCATAAGCTGAGAGGGCCAAAACTTTAATAGAGATGTTAAACAACATCCCACCCTTATAAATCTTTCCATATGTACTTAATAAACCCTAATCTTTAATGTGCAGATCAGTTTTCACCACAGTCTTCTGGCTATATAGGCCCTTGGAAATTGATTGAAAGAAGGACTTGCATGGTCACTGCTTGCTATTTAATTCTCAAGTGAAAATGGCACCATGGTCAGCTCTAAGGACCTGCATACACGTGATAATGCCACAGTGGAGTCCACATTAAAGTAAAAGGGTATGCAAACTCACCACTACTGAGCACTGCAATGCGGTATGGTTAGAAGCTGAATGATACTGTCATCTTTAGTCATAAACATCAACTCACTTTATTCATTTATTCAGCTACTCAACTAAGAAACAAGTTAAGAAATGACAAATATTGAGACTTCTACTTTCAGTAAAGGTGTAATTAGCATCATCTCTCTCATTTAGGGTAACTAAAAAGGCTTTTTAAAAGTTTTTGTAATTTCCTGAAAATAAAAATTTGATGATAACATAGTGAATAATTTTCTGACCTAGACCTCAGGAAATGAGAACCAGAAAAATAAGACTGGAGCTCAAAATTTCTTTAATTTAAGGACATTGTATTAGTCACTTTTATGTCACTAGGACTAAATATGTGATACCCATAACTTAAGAAGAAAAGGTTTGTTTTGCCTCATCGTTTCAGAACATTCAGTCCATGATCAGCTGACTTCAAGGCAGAAACATCATGGCAGAAGGGTATGGTGGAGGAAATCTGTTCACTTCATAAAAATGTGGAAGCAGAGCAGGAAGGAAGAGCCAGAGATAGGGAGATATTCTCCAAAGACCCACCCCAGTGACCCACCTCCTTTTACTGGGTCCCATCTCCCAACAACACATTCAAGTATGACCTTATCAGTGGACTAATCCACTGTGGTGCATAGTACAATCATGATCCAATCACTTCAAAAAAACCCACTCCAGGGCTGGGGATTAGCTCAGTGGTTCCGCTGCCTGACTCGCAGGCTCAAGGTTCCAAGTTCGATCCCTGGTACCAAAAATAAACAAACACCCACACCTTTAAACACATGAGACTTTGGGGGGACATTTTAGAACCAAACCATGATAGACATTTACTAATTGGGAGGAAATCATCAAAACAGATTTATGTTCTTATAGATTACTGGAGCTGTCAAAGCAAGGATCCCCAATTTGGAATGCTAATAAACCAGACCCCAATTTCAGCTCCCAAGCTCTGAAGCTGAGAGCTCAATAGATATATTTTACCTAAAATTAGATACTGCTGAAGAAAGAATTCATAAACTGGAAAATGGACAATAAAGAATTATCCAGAATCCATGATAAATTGACAAAGAGATGATAATACCGAATAGAAAGACAAAGAGAATACTCTGAGCAGAAGGATACATCAGAAAGTACAAAAATAAAGGTATTATTTAGAGAAATAATTAATTCCCAGAACTAAGGAGAAACATCAATTCACAGATTCAAGGATCCCAACAAATCACCAGCAAGATAAGTTAAAAGAAATCCTTATGTAGTCATATCATAGTAACACTGCCAAAAAAGCAGAAATAAAGACAACATAGTCTCTTCCCACAAGGCACTTACAACATAAAAAATTGGGGGTTATGGTAGAGAATGTAACAGAGAGGTACCAGCCTTGTTTTATAGGTTGGCTTGGTTAGGTATTACAAGATCAAACTTTACACACCTAATACTTTTTTCTTTTCAATTTTCTTAGATACAAAATCAAAGTATTACTTCTTAATTAGCTCAAGAGACAATTGTGCATCCCCAGGGAAGGCTCAGTTATTCTGTTCTCCTGCCCTCAGGAGAACACCCAGCATCAGATGCAAATCTGTGAAACCAAAGAAGACTTCATCATTTCTCGGCAGCACAAAAGCATTCCATTTTCTCTCAGTAGTCCTGAAGGAAGACCCACAGAAATGGCTCAAACACACACATGTAGCCATTTCTGAAGGAAGCACATAGATGGTATTTATCTACCTAACATGTAACATTGAATGCATTTTTCTTAAGAGTATACACTTCATTTAAGAAAAAAAGTACACTTAAAGTGTATATAATCTTTTCATTCCCAAGTAGAAAACAAAAAGTATGTGTCATTGTACTCAGGAGATTGCTTTACAAATAGGAACCTCTGTCATTGTACTCAGGAGAGTGCTTTACAGATAGGAACCTGGGAATACCTGGTAAATAGTGTACTTAATAGCAACATAGGTGAAGTTTATCATTTTTTTCAAACACCAGTATATTCTTAGGTAGCATAATGTGCTGGGCCTAGACACCCTCTAGCTCTGTGTTGTAATCCTGCAGTCTAAAAGTTCTGAGGACTTATATGACTTCTTAAATCTCTAGTTTGGAAATACAGCAAAAAGTCTAAAACAAAGCCATATGTAATAGGATGCTTGACTTATAACAAAAGTGATACTACAAAATAGTAAGTAAAGGATGTACTTTTCAAAAAAGGATGCTGGGCCACCCAAAGGGAAATACATGACATTGACTTCAAACTAACACCATGTATAATTCCAAATAGACTGTTGATTTACATGTACATGGCAAAATATATGACTTCAGGGAAGTAACACGAGCATATCTAAGAATTTGCAATAGACAAAGATTTTCTACACAGAACATAAAAAGTGTTAGTCATAAAATTAAGAAAATCTTTTTATCAAATAAACCCGTAAAATGTTTAGCAGGTTAGCTGCACCGGGAGAAGATATGATCTGAAACACTTGTTAACAACAAATGACACTTGGGTGAACTACGTAGAGGAATCCTAAATAGAAAAATAGGCAAAAGACTAGGAGTCTTCATAAGAGGCAGTACCAATTGCCAATAAACATAGGAACATTGGACCGGGGATTTAGCTCAGTGGTTCTGCTGCCTGCCTTGCAAGCAAAAGGTCCTGAGTTCCATCCCTGGTACAAAAAAAAAAACAAAAAAAAAAACCCACAGGCACACTTATTATGATCATAATGAAGAAAAAGCAAAAATGCAAAACATGATATAATGCTACACATTCTAAATTAAGCCAATATAGAATAGCTACAATTAAGAAGATTGATAAAACTACTGATAGTGAAGAACTGGAAATCTTGTATTCTCATGGAGGGAATGAAAATTGGAGAAAAAATTTTTGTAAATTTTAAAATAAGTCATAGTAAGAGGTAGCTATTGTATTCTGTATCATATGGGTGTACTGTAATCAGGCTGTATTCTTGTGATTTGTGCAAGTATGCATGTTAAATTTAAATAGATAAATTTTTTATTTAGTTTCTTAGGTTAGCCATTTCATTTCTATGCATTCATTAGATATTAAATAGTGAATTATGGTAGTTTGAATTATATTTCTTGTTTCTCATGAAAATATCTCACAATGAAATTTTGATCTTACAAAAAATACTTTGGCCAAATTTTTTTAAATGCCAATTTCTTCATAATAGATAATATTATTGCACTTTAATACCAGCAGTGCAATTATTCTCAATAACTACATTTGCAAGGAAGCTTAAAAAATATTGATCAAACATATGCTCTGATATCTGAAGCTATATAAATAAATCAACAAATATTTGCTATGTGATTATCCCACAGAGAATCCAGAGAAGCATATACTTGATCTTTTCTTAAGGAATTTAGAATTTTATGAGGAAACAAGTCACACTCAGAAACATGAATAAAATGTGTTATCAACTTAATGAATTAAACAATAATACTAAAGTAGTAGCACAAATAGGAAGAGAAAAAAGTAATTAATAACAATTAATAATAGGATGCTTCCAGGTAAGGAAAACCTTCCAGAGAATGTGGTTAAAGTAAGATTATGAATATACTTAGGGGACATTGAACACTAAAGGCTAATGGTTAGATATGGTTGGAGTGATTAAAATTAAATCATCACTGAATCCATGAATGTTGGTTGCAAATTGTATAAGGTTAAGGAGAGTGCAAACCACTGAAGATTTTGAGCTAACTCATTCATTTCCTAACATGTAGTTTAATCTAATTCTGATTTGAGTCATAGTTTGTTCTTCCTACACTTCTCTTATCCACTAGATAACAACTAGCCTTCTTGAAAGCAAGCATCAATTAAGAGACATCTTTATTTCTTCTAGAACACCAGATTAATGACTTACATACAACTAGCACTCAATAGTGGGTGCTGAATAAATGAATGAGTCAATTAATCAATAAAGACAGGTGCAAAAAAGATTGAGAGAACCATTGATGAACGTGCAATAAATGTAGAGTTGAGGCAACAGAAATAGGCTTCCATATCAATACATATATATTCATATTTTAGTCATAAAATGATATACTGTATGTAACTCTAATAAGTTAATTATGAGATTATGAAACTAAACAGAGATAACTAGAAATGAAATGTTTTTAAAAAGCAAAACAGGTTCCTAGTGGACATAGAGAAAAAAAGACTGAGTTTTCTAGAGTACCTAAGGAGCTTAAAAGAAATCAGGAAAATAAAAGTGGAGAATTTCTGGCATCTAAAATGGTAATGGTACTAAATACTTTGTATATTTGCGGCCAGCTCCTTTAGCAACAAGTAATTTAGCATTTATATATGCTCACCATAGCTTTATTTACTTTTTTGGAATTAATAGATATATCTAGTATTATAATTACTTTGGGAAGTCATGAGATGAAACATACGCTCTAAGAAGAAGCAAATTATATACATTCAACCAGTTAGCTGTATTCAGCTTCTGATCATTACTACTGAAAATATTCAAAAATATGCAATAAAAGAAGAAAGCGTTTATTTTTCCTGTAACTTTTAGCCAACTTAATGATCTTTAAAGTAGTTTCTGGTGTATTTAAATGGAGAGGCATTACTATGCAGATTTATAAAACAGATCTGAATAAATCCAGTCTCTCAACAGTGATCAAATTGCATTTCCTACTTGCATATCAATATTGAGAGCACTAACTGCACTAATAGACATACACTTCGTTGAAAGGAAGTATTCAATAAGTGTTCACTTTCTTCCATTTGTCCAAAAGTAGGTAAAACATAAGTGAATACATCATAGATATTGTAAATATTTGTATTTTCCATACAAATGCTCTGCTTTCACATAACCCTGACCCTATTAACCAATATTACTCTGCATAATAATATTAAATTATCTATGATAATTAAATTAAGTTATAACAAAAATTATCACTCATAACTCTACTATGGTCTTTCTTCCTCACTGTCTTTAACTTTTTGGAATCCCACATATTCAAAAAAGAAATGATCTTTATGGGGAGTCAAATTCATAATCCTGCATCATCAACACCAAAACAGTTACTTCAGAAACTCAGTAACACTTATAGAACTAAAATAACAAAGAGAAACTAAAGCTCTGTGTCACAGTTAACACTACATGGTATGATGGGAATCTCTATATTACCACATGTGGATGCTATACATAATATTTAAAGAAATTTCCAAATGAAGGCCTCATTTGTATTGTTAGAATGGAATGCTAGTGATGGGAAGAGAGTGTGCTTATTATTCATGAACTGTCTTCTGCCTCAGGCTTCTCCCCCACCCTGGGACATCCTAGTGGCTTCCTGGACACAGCAACAGGTGACTGACTAACCTGACCACCTAGAGTCTGTGCCACAGGAGTGACCTGGCAGGCCAGGTTCCTGACTACGTGGGCCTTAGCACCAAGGAGCAGAATTGCCCCCAGCACAGAGGAGGTGAACATTCTGGGCCACCATAACACCACTCCCAGTGCCAAGGAGGTGAGTCACATGAGTGCCAGCAGCACACATCCCTGTCCCCCATTGAGAAAACACATGCAAACAAGTCTCAAAACCAGACTACCAGATCACCTAAAGCAACCCCAAAGGGAAACAAGATGAAACAATCTGATACACAACAACCTGGATGCCCTGAACTGGCAATAAAAGAAGAACTGGAAAAAATTAAATCAGACATAATTTCTCAGATAACAGCAGAAATTGTGCCTATAGTGCATGACATGATTAATAAAACTAGAGAGGACACAGATTAAAAAAAATAAAGGAGCTGAGGAACATGATGGAATCCCAACATAGGAAGCAAATAGAATCCATAAAACAGATGCAAACAGATTTCCAGGAGATTAAAAACTCCATTGAGAATTTACCGAGAAGAATGAGCCAATGTGAGGAAAGCATTTCAGATATAGAAGATAAGATTTCAATTAGTGACCAGGAAAAGAAAGATTTCTTAAAAATACTAAGGGATCATGAGAAATCAATCCAGCAGCTGCTAGATGATGCAAAGAATAACATAAGACTGATCAGAGTCAATGAAGAAAGAGGAGACCGTGCAAATGACATAAAAAAAACTGTTCACAGAAATGATGGCAGAAAATGATGGCATGATCCAACAATATGCTGCATACAATAAACACATCTAATTCAAAAAGAAACTCATAGGCTGAAAGTTAAGGGTGGAAAACACTACTCCATGTGACAGGAACCTGAATAAAAACAGGAGTAGCTATCCTCTTTGCAGATCAAATGGATTTCAAACCAACACAATAGAGACAAAGAAGGACACTACATCCTTGTAAAGGGAACAATCCAAGAGGAAGGGATCACAAGCATTGATATCTATGCACCAAACACTAGTGCACCCCACTATATAAAACAAATACTAAGGAACATGAAAAATCAAATGAGCACTAATACAACAATAGTGGGGGACCTAAATACCCCACAGTCACAAATAGATAGATCAACTAGATAAAAAATAAAGAACAAAATACTAAAACGCAATCAAACTCTTGAACTAATGAACTTCACAGATGTTTACTGAGTGTTCCACCCCACAGAATCAGAATACACATTCTTTTCAGCAGTGCATGGGTAGTTCCCAAAATAGATAACATATTCACTCATAGAACATGTTTAAGTAAATGCAAAGAAACTGAAGTTACCCCCTGTATATTATCAGATCATAGTACGATGAAATTGGAGATCAATAGCAAAAGAAACTGCAAGAATTTCATAAACACATGGAAACTGAACAATGCATTTCTGAATAACCAGTGGGTCACAGAGGAAATTAAAGAAGAAATCAGACAGTTTCTACAATTAAATGACAATGCCAATACAACATATCAAAATCTATGGGACACAATGCAAGGAATCTTACAAGGGAAATTCATAGCAGTGAATACTCATATTAGGAAAACAGCCATCCCAATTAGACAACCTGATGCTGAACCTCAAGCTTCTAGAAAAAGAAAAGCAGGACAAAGCTCATACAAGGGAGGAAATTATA
>NW_004624751.1:26134641-26167442 GCF_000247695.1 Heterocephalus glaber
AGAACCAAGAGAGATTATGTAAAGGTGCAAATTTCCAATGATGAATGTCATTATATTATATACCTAAAATGCACCAATAAAATTAATTTTTTTAAAAAAAAATAGATTTCCACTGTTGAGGATAAAAAATGATAAGTGAACTACATTGTTTCCTGGTAAAATCTGAGATCATTTATAGGCTGTGCTCTCTCCCAGGTCAAGAATTTTTTAAATGTGATTATTCATAATATGTATAGCAAGAAGTCCACTTCTGTTCAATAAACAAGCCAAGCCACCTTCTGTTAAGATATAAAATTTTAAGCTACAGATTACTTACAGTAATCAATGGGAAGAGTATGAGCACTCCCCTTCCTGTTTGTGTTTATAGTAGTCCATTCAAACACATTTGTCTAGCACAGCCCGGGCTTATTCTAGGCTGTCAGTTACTAGGAGGTTTCTTTTTTCCCCTCCTCTCTTTCTTTCCTTGACTACTGTTGTTTGATGGCTGCTGTGTGAGGGAGAATCTGGTACTTGGTTGCTGTGGAGTTGAGTAAAAAAAAGTACTACATTCTCAAATAAATGACAAAACATAAGAAATAAACTCTCTGACTATACTAGGACCACAACCATAAAAGTAGCATCTTGATTTCTCTATGACAAAAAAAAGGTCTATTAGTCACCAATGAGAGATAATCCCCAGGTAAGAACAATTTTATGTGCATCCCTGTTGCCATTCAATTTTGAACCTTAGAGAATGTTTGCTTCTCTTATGTATGTTGTGTTTGGAACTCAGAAAAAAAAGAATATGTGCAGTTACCCACATCTGAAAGCCACAGTTGGAATATTGTGTGGCCCAGCTGGAGAGGAAGGCAATCCTTTCTGGAGAAAATTATGTATTTAGTCCATAAAAATACCTGTTTTTAAATCCCTGCCATGAAATTAAGAGATAGGACTTCCTCAACAGATCATGAATGTCAAACCAAACTCAAAGAGCATATTTAACTTGCCAAGTCTGAAACTTCTTGTGAAATTTTGCATAATACTTAGTATAGAATTAATAACATTATGCAATACATGAATCTAGGAAGACTTAATATCTGATTCCAAAGTGAGAAAAGATGGCTGGAAAATTTGCAGACAATGAGAAGCTGTTTGAAAATTAACACCTCAAAATCCAACCTTTCTTTAGTTCAATTAAGGTCTTTTTTTCCCACCTCAATGCTCACCCAATTCATTCCAGAACACCTGCCTTCCAAGAATTGTTATGACTATTTTAAAGCAGTAATGATGATGACATTTTAAAATAGAAAAAATGCATTTTGCATAGGACGGGAAGTATTAGGGCGCAGTGGAAAGGCAGCATCCCCTCACAGCTCCACAGGAGGAAAGGGGGGCTGAGCAACCGGTGTCACTGTGCTTTGCTGGCTGGGCTTCTCGTGCACATGACAAGACAAAACGTGAGCTTGGCATACTTCATATCCAGCAAGAAAAATAAAATTGATGATGTTTAGGAAATCATTTTGCTTTTCAACAAAAAAATGATTTGCAAAAATGAATGAAATACTAAAGTTAAATTTTTTAAACTGATTTTTTTTAGTCCTATGCTTGATTGTTTCGCTTGTATTCCAGATTTGGAATTTTAACTGAAATGGTAAAGAGGTCCTAATTTTCTGTCATCAATTTAAATTCTCCCTTGTTTTGTTTTTCCATTAGATGCAAGTTTGGTATATTTTCAGGGTCCTCTGGGAAAAGAAAAAAAAAGGAAAGAGAGAGAGATTTAGTTAAGGAATTGGCCCACTTGATTAAGATTAAGAAGGCCCGCAGGCCGGAGACTCAGGAAAAAACCAGTGTAGCCATTTAAGACCGAAGGCCACTGTCTGGAAGAATCGCCCCAGTTTGCTGTATTTTAAGGCCTTCCACTGATTGCACAAAGTCTTTTCACATTATGGGGGGTAATCTCCTTTATTCACATTCTACTGATTTAAATGTTAATCTCATCTAAAATATATTCCCAGAAACACCTGGAGTAATGTTTGACAAAATATCTGGGTATTATTCCCTGGCCATATTAACACATAAAATTAACCACCACACTTGGTAATCCAGACACCTTCTTAATGTGATATTGTCATTTTTATTTTATTCTTTTCTCCAGTCTTTCTTTCGAGTCTCTTAAAGCATGTACATGCTTAGCCTCAAGGGAAAGTTTGTACTTAGAAATTGCCATAAACAGCTTGCCTCAGAAATGATCTTTGAACTGCTCAATGGCAGTTACATTTGGAGCCAAAAACCACTAGTTAGCAATATCTTGTAAGTATTTTGGGCTTTTTATAACCATGTTCCTAAAATGAGAATTTTGAAGGAACCTGAATTTTATATCACATAATCTATCTCTGAGATCTAATCTTGTGATGTAATCAAAGTTTTTGTTTATTTCTTCATAGGTTCTGTGTCATTTATTAAACTTCAGATCTCTTCTTGTTTTATAACTAAATTTTCTTTCTTTGCATAGTCAGTGCTTCTAAAACCTTAATTTTTCCTCGCCTTAAAAAATAATTTCCGATCTCTGTAATAACTCTTAATACTAATGGCTTCAATAGTCTTTGAATTTTGACAATAATTACATTTGATCAATCAACACATTAAATTGTTTTCTCATCTCTGATATGTATGAATTAAGCCAAATACAATTAATCTCATTTTTTAATGTCCACAATGCCTTTTGGCATACCCAAACACACTCACACATGAAAGCAATCTTCAGAATTCACCACATCCCTTGCTACATCCCTGGTACTATCATCTGCATTCAAGGGTTACAGCCGCACTAAACTTGGCTCCCTGGACATCCCTACAATTCTTGGGAAGCAAGAGTTAGGGACACAGGATCTGAGAGTATGAAAAAATCGTCTTCACATGAGCCAACTGAAGCCTGAGATGTATGTAAAGGGACCTGCCCGAGGGATAGCCTCGGGTGGCTAAGACGGGGCAGGCATCTGAGTAGCGTTGCTACACTGAGTCGAAGATAGGCAAGTCAGTTAAGTACATGGTTCCACTCACTGTCTTTTTCTTTAAAATGACAATTATATGCCTCACAGAAAGGATATGTATAATGAGTTAACTTTACAACAACTCCATTTACTTAGAAACAAAAAACTAGTTGAGTATGTGTCAATGTAAAAGGTGGAAAACATAGTAGTAAACTATCTCCTGCCAGTGTTTTACTAATTATATATTGTTTTCAAGCCTCAGTTTCTTTCTCAGAGAAATGAGACTAATGAGTAATACTTGATTAGGCTTTCTCTAGCATTTACCAGCTACTAAAAATAATGGCCAAAAATATATACATAAAAACACAACTAAGTATGTATTGACCATTTTCAGAATTAGATCATTCTCTATGAGGCCTTAAGAGTATTTCAGTGTGGGAAAAAAAGACTATCTGATATGAATTTCATTTTAAACTATTCTATGAGAATTTTCATACTAATTATACTTCCTTTCAAATAACTTTCTCCAGAGGCAAAATAAACAGTATGTTAGCATAGTATAGTATATCCACAGAAATATACATGCATATATACATATGAAGAGAGACTCTTCAATTTATAAATGGAGGACAATTTTTAATGTTCAATACTTCACCCTATCCTCAAGATTCGTAGATAAATTTGGTAATTATACTACTGCTAGTGGTGCTCATTATTCTACTAGTCTCATGTGGCAACAACCACTGGGACATGATGATTCAAAAAATCCAACTACTAAGTGTGGATCATATTATTGCGAATATAGTAGGCATTAGCTTTAATTCCATTGATCTTCACCAGAACCACCAAATTCAGCCTCTCCCCTATTCACACTCTGCTTAGGTGTTATGGACTGAACTGTGTCCCCTCAAAAGTTGTGCATTGAAGGGAATGGGTAACACAATTTGGCTCTTTTAAGAGGTCTTTCCCAATCCAAAAATGGGCATCTGAAGTGAACAAACATTTCTCACACAAAGAAGTAGATATGGCAAATAAACATGTGAAAAAATGTTCAACATCACTGGTCTTTTGAGAGATGCAAATGAAAACAATACTGAGATTCCACATGACTCCAGAAAGAATGGCTGCTATCATGAAATCAACCAACAACAAATGCTGGTGGGGCTGTGGGGAAAGAGGAACCCTGATCCATGGTGGGAGTGTAGACTGGTGCAACCACTGTGGAAATCAGTATGGAGATACCTCAAAGAACTAGGACTGGAAGTCCCATTTGAGAATCATACCAGAGTGATATATGTGCACCCATGTTCAGAGCAGCACAGTTTGTAATAGCTAAAACTTGGAAACAGCCCAAATGCCCATCAACTGGAGACTGGATAAAGAAAATGTGTGTTTTTTATAAATTGGAGTACTACTCAGTCATCAAAAATGAGAAATTAGAGACATTTATTGCTAAATGGATGCACATTGAGGCAATACTCTTAAGTGAAATAAACAGGACACACATGTGTAAATACCGAATAGTTTTTCTAGTGTGAGAAACTGCAAGTGTAAATAAGGACTAAAAGGTATAATAGATAATGTGAAATAGGAAGAAAAGGGGCAAAGGGGAGGGTGAAGTGGCAGGGGTAGGGGAAAGGAAAGAAGAGAATGGAATTAATATGAGAAAATGACAAAATGGAAACAAAGTCTTTATAAATAGGGAGCAATGGAGGGGTTGAACGGAGGGCAGAGGAAGGGGGAAAAAATAAGGACCAGGAGAGTATGTAAAGGTGCATATCTCCAATGATTAATGTCATTATATTGTACACCTAAAATGTACCAATAAAAGGATCTACAAAATAAAAAAAAAATGAGGTCTTCAAGGTTCATGAATGTCCTAAAGGTGGCGGCCCAATCCAATATGACTGACGTGCTTATATGAAGTGGAAGAGACAACCAACAAACAACACACACACACAGAGGAAGGTTTAAGTGAGTACACAGCAAGAAGGCAGCCATCTGCAAGCCAAGGGGCAAGGCCTTGGGAGTAGTCAACCTGGCAGTACCTTAGTCTTGGCCACCTAGCCCCCAGAACTATGAGAAAATAAATTTTTGTTATGTAAGGCAGCCAGCTTATAGTATTTTGTAGCAGACTAATACATTGGACATGACCTTTAAAACACCAAAGTCCAAACTTTTCTTTGAATACAACAGCTTATCTTCTCAGCTTTTAATTTTTAACTTTTTTTTTTTCCTTAACCTTACTCACCAGCTCATCAAGAACTCCACAATGAACATCACGGTAGCATGCCAGGACTCTGGCAGGCTGAGATAGGAGGATTTAAAATTCAATCCCAGCCTAGGTAATTTAGTAACTGACACCCTGTCTCAAAATAAAAAATAAAACAGAGCTGGGGACCTAGCTTTATTGTTTCTGTGTGGACATTTCCAGGTGTCCACGAGAGAGGTCCAACTGGTGGGAAGTTTATACATCTTCCAGGTAACAGTTTGCAACCAGTGCTAGGAAAAGAATGAGGATAAAACCCATGATTGTCTCCTCTCACAAACTCTAACCATTATTCTTAACTTACCCTGCTCAGGTTTTATTCCTACTGCATCTGCCTTACAAATCCCAAGCCTGAACGGATAGAGCTATTTCATTTCATCTCTCTCACACTTACTCTGCCAAACACTACTGAGGAAAATCAAACAAGTTTAATTTGGTATCACCATAGATTCCTACTGCTTGTGCTTCTGTTCAGTTTCCTCTCCTAATTTCCTCAATTTCAAACATTTCACTTTTTTCTTCAAACTTCATAACTGTTATCACCCTCTTCGGGCTTCAGCAAGTGACTTTGCCAACTGCTTAATTGGGAAACCCAGAGCTTTGTAATTTGCCTTCCCCATCATATTTGAAGAAGCAAACTTTCCCAATTCATTCCTGCTTCCTAAAGGACACTTTTAAATCATTTATTCCCTCTTTTTCCTGTCTTTCTAACTTTTAAAATATTTTGATTTTATCCTATTCCAAGCAAGAATCTTTCTTTCCTATTAATTAAAAAAAAAAAAAACAATAGGAAAAAACTCGCCCCTGCATCTCCTTTCAGGGACCATTCTAATTCTTTCCTTTCCCTCATAGCCGGGTCTCAGAAGACATCTATACTGGCTCTCTTCAATTCCTCATCACACATTCATGACACCTTCCCAAAACTTGACATCAACATTCTACTAACCAGGGGTCACCACCCTTTTCAGCAAAGGCCTTCCTAAGTTTGTCAAACCATAAGTCTGCGTGGATGAGTCAGGTCTGTCGTTACAGCATAAAAACAGATGTACAAAAATACATAAACACATGATCTTGGCTGCAGTCCAATAAAATTTCTATAGCCAGTGAAATTTCAATTTAATGTGATTTTTCTAAATGGAAAATTACCTTTTGGCTTTAAAGTGTTTTCCAATCATCTAAAACTATAAAAAAATATTTTTAGTTTATTGGTTTCACAAAAACAAGGTAGAAGGCCAGATGTGATTCAAAGGCAGTGGATATTGGATTGATTCTTGTTTCTAATCCCTACGCTGATCCTATTCTTTCCAGAATTACCAATGATCCCTGTATTGCATACCAACCAGCAGTATTTCTGTTATTCTTATTTCACTTGATTTTTCTCCATAATTGTTCTCTAGGTCATTTCCTTTTTCTGGAAGCTTTGCTCTTCCTCATATTTTGTGACAGTTCCCTTCCCTATGTTTCTCTTTTCTCCTTCTAGAAAATTTTTTCTCTTTTCCTCTCAATACCTGTCTAGTCAAGCTGCCCTTTCAGGGTCAGTGTTCCCAAGTCCCCTTCTCTCCACATTTTCCTCTTTCTCATTGAGTTCATCTTTACCTGTTGCCACAGAGATGATGCTTACACTCTTATCTCCCATCTTTGACTCCTGACTGCTCTTCTGAACTTCAGATGCAGAAGTATTTGATATTCTGTCTACATAAACCAAGATCATGCACACGAAACTTCTCTAGACTGAGGCTAGCATATATCCACAGTCTTTTTCAAACAATGCTTCATCCATTTGTCAAGATTAAAAGCAATTCACAAGTTATTCTATATAGATACTTTTGATAGTTTTGTTTTCCTTTTCTCTCTCCCTCTCCCTCACTTTCTTCTGTTTTTATCCCCCCTTCTCCCTCTCTCCCTCTCTTTGCTCTCTCATACACACACACACACACAAACACACACACACACACACACAGCAGGTCTGCTAAGTAAATCTCCTTTGACCTCTGCATATTTTCTCTACATTTCTCTATCCTTCTATATGCCCAAGAGGCTAACCTCTACTTAATGCAACATCCAGATTTCTTTCTCTGTGGCTTCCTATTAGGTTTACTTTCTGATAACAGAACTATTATGAGTTCTTGGATGCTTTACTGTCTTTTGTTGATTTCTTTCACCTTGTCCTCATCCCAGGAAATGATCCTTTCAGAAAAATCTCTATGGATAAACCATCTGAATGTTGCACCTTTTTCCTGACAAGACTCTAACTGAAATATACGCTAACTCACGTTCCTGGATCCAGCCCATTCCCATCCATTCCAGGCCACCACTAGACTAATACAGCTTAGTTACAAATCTGATTTTGGGTCCTTAGGGACCTAGAATAGCTTTCAAGTTAAAGTCCACATCCCTTAGCTTAGCTCACAAATCCCTCCATATCTATTGATCTAACCTTAGTAACCTTAGCTTCAACATCATTTTTTTTCCTTCCATAAACAGAAAACTACTTGCTGATTCCCAACCAAAACATTGTATTCATTCCCCCTTCCTTTTTATTCTATTTTCTCTTCAATGAATTCTTTACTTTCTTCAGCTAGCCAACCCTTCTTCAAAATTAAGCTCAAATGCCTCTCTTGTTGGCACTTCTGGTTTCATTTAGATGCTCATAAATGTGTGTATGTCTATCATATTTTAACATACTTTAATCATAATTATGGATTAATGGTGCCCCCCATTAAACATCTCTAGAAAAGATAATATGATGTATTCTACTTTGCCTATTCTAGCTGCAGATCAGCAAGACTGACCGGCCTATTCCTTCCCTCCTCTTAGTGGAGCCGAAATAATAAAGCCTTCTCTCTTCATTCTGGTCAATGTCAGAAATACTCCTAGAGCTCCAGAAACCCTAACTAGGGCTTTGAATCCTCAGTATCACTCTATATAATGGTAAAATGATCACCAAATTTTTTAGACCAGCCAGAGTCTAAGAAAAAATGGTAGAAAGACCTCACTGTAGGTCATATTCTAAACAGCCAAGCCTTCTCTTGCAATGGGTCGCTTGGCCTCCTCCAAAGTACATGGCTGGCAAAGGGAGTCTGGGAGGAATGAGAGGACTTTTGCAAGAGAACTGAGCAGCCCAGGCATGCACTGGAAACATTTCTCAGTTCCTACTTCTGGGAATTTGGGATGGTATTTGTATGTAGATGGCTATATAGAAAGTTGGGACATAATGGTACATGCCTATAATTCAAGTGTTATGGTTTGGATGTAAAATGCCCCCCCAAATTCTCATGAGTTGGGAAAGTGAATGGATCATGGAATCACTATATTCCCAGTGGATTTACCCGCTGATGAATCTATAGCTGAATGTGCTGTTGGGGTAGGGTTTGGTTGGAAGAAGCAGGTCACTGGGGGCATGAGCTCAGAGGGTGTAGCTCCCTTCTAGGCTCCTCCCCTCTTTCTCTGCTTCCTGGCTGACATGACATGAGCAGTTTTCTTCTGCCCAGGCCTTTCTACCGTGTAATTTCTCCCTTGGAGCCAGACCACCAGGGACTGTAACAGTCAAAATAAACTTCCCCTCCTTTAAGTTGTAGATGTCCAGTATTTTGTTCCAGCAACAAGAACATGATTAAAACACCCAGTGCCCTGGGAGGCTGAGGCAGGAGGATCACAAGTTTGAGCTCAGCCTAGGTGATTTAGTGACTTAGTGAGACTCAAAATTTTTAAAAAGCTGGAGATATCGCTCAATGCAAAGATAGCTGAGATCAATCCCAGGTAGAGAGAGAGAGGAATCAAAATCTTTAAAGTACACATGAAGTACTTTAAAAAGACACTGATGTTCACTCTTATCATCATTCTCTTCCCTCTCAACACTTCTAAATTTAAAGGAGAGACAGACACAGAGATAAAGAAAGAGAAACTGACGTTCACTAGTAATGTTGAGTCTAATTGTCCAAATGTTCCACTTTTTATAACCAGAGCACGGTTTCCTACATCAAATGCTTCCCCCTTAGGCAGCAGAGAGGGGTGTGGGGTGGTGGAATCGTTTTCACTCACTTAAAGCTCCTCATGCTCTCAAATTACACACATGGTTTTGGTTTGTAAATCACCATGGCAATAAGCATGACATAAATAACTCCTAGAGTTCAACAGAGAAAGAATTCTAACAATGAAAATGATAATTAGGAAGAAGTACACTAGTTCCTCTTAAACTGCTCAAAATAAATAAATAAACACATTTGTGATTACTTGAATCTGTGGGTGTTTGTCCCCCTTGCCTAGAGAGACTAAGAACAAAATAAGAGAGAGGAAAATGGATTTATTGATTCAAATGTAGTTTTTAAAATGAGAAAGATGGCCTGAAGAGTAACAGGAGAAATAAGTCATTCACAAGAATGATATTATGCACCCTCAATAAAAACAAGCTAAAGTAAAAACAATGATTTTTTAAAAATTTTCTCAATAAGAAAAAATTTCCCAACAGGTTAGAGTTAAATATAAAACTAGTGACTAAAGTGGAGAAAAACATGCATAACAAATGGTTAATGATGTTTTGTCAGCCCAGCCATGGCTAGAGGAAAAGTCCTTCTTTCAATATTTTGCCCATAACCCTGATAAACCAACAGGGGCTTTCACACAGCACCTTAAAAGCCTGTCTTATCCTTGGGGTTTCTGCAGCCAATGAAAGTTTGTCACGATGATGTAATGCTCCTGAGTTGTGTTTCAGCACCGAGTGTGTGGTCACCGAGTATCATGCCTGAGAGCTAGGTAAGTTTCTGGATCATATCTTTCTTTCCAGCCTGTTCCCCTGCTTAAACTAATTTCAGCAGGGAGATCATTTGCTTCTTGTCTATTTTACTAACTCTGAACAATGTTTTTTAAATGTGGGCTGGGTTATTATAGAATTGTAAAGACAGCTGGTAAACAAAATGATGGGATCTTAGAGTCAATTTTCCTCTGTTATTAGTATGAAGGCTTTTACTCCTCAGCAATTTATCATCAATTCAGAGGCAAAGAGCAGCAAACACTGTTATGTTTTATTTGTTAAGGGAGCTCTAGTCATTTAACAAATAAGTTTTACTAGAAAGATGTTTTCAGCAAGATGAAAAAGATTTCTTTTTAAAGGTTGACACTGAATTTGACTGATCTCATTGAGTCAACCTGAACTGTAATCACTGGGATAAAGTTGCATTTTTATTGTAAATAGATAATATATAGGTCCTGCCCTCACAGAATTTAAACCTAAAGAAAGAGAGAGAGAGAGAGAGAGAGAGAGAAAGAGAAAACACACTAATCATTTTTCCAATTTTTAATTAAGCTAAAAAACAATGTAAAAAAGAGAAAGATTTTGTGACCCTCAGTAGCCTAAGAGTTGTATGAAGTTAAACGGAGAGAAGTTTAATGTAAGTAAATAAACCAGTTCCAATACATGGATGGGAAGATGCTTGAATACATAAGCAACTTTTTAAATATATAGTTTTTTTTAATATTCACAAGATCAGTAGTACAACCAAAGGAAATGTGACTCTTTATCCACCCCACCATGATACCTCTGCAGAGTAGGAGATTTTAAAGAAATGTTACTGAAATCAGTCAAGTTGTGTATATTCTAAGAATGTAAAAAACAGAAACAATTATCCAGATAATCCAAGATTAAGAAAATAATACCCTCAAGATTGCTACAAGGGAAAATAGAATGAGTAGGGAAGAGTAGGAAGTTTAATAATGCAATACCAGCTACACCACTGAACTGCCCCAATTATTACCCATCTTTCCCTTAACTCTGACAATATACACAGACTCTGACCAGGGCATCTAACATAACAGTGTGGAAGAATGAACTGCTGCTACAAGGAACAACACAAAATGTTAATGTTGTAGTCTTTCTAACATGAAAAATACTTTTTGTTGTTTTGTAGGGCTTAATGTCTGATGAGTACTAATGCATGCATTGTTTATTTAAAAACTTCTCAATGTTCTAGCTCAAAAGTTGCTCTTCTTTACTTTCAGCTGAGTTTTCCAAGAACAGATTAGTTTCTGCTGCATTTCATTCATGGTACATTATAGTAAACTTGACTGTTTACCCACCATACCTCCTAACTGGCTAAGAGACTCTTCACCCCTGGCATAAAATTATTCTCCTCTCTTTATTCTACCATTAGCTCATTTTTCTCTCAAGTTGATAACTTCAATCCCAAATAATTTATATTCTAAAATAAACCCTACTTAAATTTAAAAAATATTAGTCAGCATAAAGTAAACATGATTAGAATTGAGTGAATGAATAGTGGTGCGTTGGAACAACTGATAGAAAAAATATTCTCAGGAAAGAGAAACAGAATGGATGAGGTGGAAGAACAGTATGAGCTGGTCTGGCTTTCTGATAGTTTGTCTTGGGGCCTCAGTCTACACAAAACACTGGTGCCTCTGTCACAGGGCTATGTTGTGACTCACTGTAGCTCATTAGGCTTGGGCTCCCGTGCCCATGGTGCCCAGCTGAAAGCTGAATGGTGATCAGCATGGAGTAAAGCTCAGCTCATTAATTTGTTAGGTTGGCCTTCGAAGAGCCCTTCAAGGAATCTGTGTATGGTTCCACTTGATCTAGAACGCCTCTAATTCTCACTCTGAGATATATCTGTGCAGAAAAATGGAAGAATTTTGTAAACAGTGTCTTCTAAGGAAGATATTTCTTAAGGAAAAATCTTTTGGCAGGATCTGAGACCCAACAAGGACTAACACTCTTATGATTAATCCTGAGGACAGAGTGGGCCACTTGCCATGTGACAAACACCAGATGAGATGCTGAAGACACAAAGAAAGGGAGGCACAATTTTCATCCTTACAGAGCTTTCCGCTCTCCTTGAATTTTTAACACTTAAAGGATAGGTTAGTTATTGGATAAGCCTAGAAAAGCAGAAGTAAGACAAAGGGAAGCATGACCATGTGTCTTCATTTGCCAAAAATGGCCCCAGTTTATGCCTCTTGTCCTGGTACACTTACCAATAGCATTTCTCTTCATTTTCAAAATTGTCCTGACTTGGGCCTTACAAATAAGCAACACTTAAAAACATTTAAAATGTGGGTTAAAGGAGAAGGACCAATAGCCCAGGCAAGAAAGTTATATGGCTCGAACCCAAGGCAGTGATTAAGGTATAGAGAAGAGCAAATAATTCCCATTTCCCCTGTTCTTCTAGACCCAGAATCTTACCTCCCGTGAGAGAATTTCTCCTCTCCCTTTGCTAGGAGTCTCTGTGAATCAGTAAATTGAAATCTGTCTGCTTTCTCCAAACCATGCTCTCCTGGATCTTAGCCTCCAGGGCAGAGTGACAGGAATTGGGGAGAGAGGGACACTTGAAGACCATTCACTCTAAGAGAGACTGACACTGGGCCTGCTATGGAGACCCCATCACAGCATGACCTCTACAACCTATGGGTCAGTTTCTGCCTCTTTCCTTTTATTCTATGAGTTTTCTCATAGACTTCCAATAAATCCCTTTCAGTTTACTTAGTCAGAGTTCAGGTTCTGCTGCTCATAGTCACAAAATCCACACTGATTCTATTGTGGATATGCTGCACTTCTATATAGAGGGAAGACCCAAGGGAAAATGAGATGGTGGTGGACCACCCAGCACTCTCTTGTTCACTTTGTATCTTAACTATTGTTAAGAACTTCAGGCCATAATTACTATCACTTGAATACAGTCTTAAAATGCTATTTCAATTGCATTGCTTATTTTCCAATCATGGAATGTGGATATATATATATATACATAGAAATGGCTTTGCTTGGTAGAAGGTTATGGTTGGCAAAGAATTTGAAGGTCCTACTTCTGCCACTGACAGCCCAAGAGCCCAGAATGTCTGTCTCCATGATCCTTAGGATGATCCCAGTGCTACCTAGGGGCTGCTAAAAACAAAAGCCTAAGATTTAATGTACAGTCAACCAAACCAAAACAGCCTTCAGAGATAGTCCTTTCCTTTGAGGTTACCTGTCAGTGAAAAGAATACTTGGGGTGACCAGAGGAAGCCTTTATTTAGACATTGTTCTCCTTTAAGCCATGTAAGGTGCAGAGTGATGGCTCTGCAGTTGTAACACAGTTAGGGGGTGCTGGCCAGTCACCTCACACCCACAGCACACTCCTACTTCAGGTAGGGGACAAAGGCAAACTAGGGAGGGCAAGACAATACATTGTGATTGGCTGGATTTTGGTGCAGCATACACTCTAACATCCTGAAATATGGTATGCAGGAGTCTCCACAGATGCTCCCTGCTGCAGTTCTTGAAAGGCAGGAACAAATTTAAACTGGATTTTGTAAAAACAAATGACGTCATTCCTGCATACTCTAAAAAGCTGCAGCCCCAATGGAACATTTTCACGTTTCTTCCTTTGCTCTTTCTGTGTCTGACTGCAGGGCTTCAGGTCTTTAGGCTGCATGTTTAACTGGCTAAATCTTTCAAGGAATAACCTTTCATCACTTGCTTGTAAAAATAATAAAATCCAGGAAGAATATAGAGAGACAAGTAAAAGTTCATTTAAAATCACATTTTATCTCCCTGTGGCTGTTATCTGAAGAAAGACATGACAGTACATGGGAAGAATTCTAGTGCTTTGAAGGAAACAATAACAAAATGCTGTACTGGGGACTGTCATCATGGAAATTATGGCCCTGACTTATTTTGGGTGGCCTTTCTAGTACAGTGGTCAGAGTCAGTGCTTAGGAAGACAAGGATTTCCATGTAGGGGTTTTTCTGGGTTCACATTGTTAACTGCAAAAGTAATCAGAGATCTGGTATATTTAAGACAATCAACTAAAGGCTGTACTGAAATACTGTCCTAGCAGTGCTATTCTTCATTGTAGAATACTACTAAATATAAAATTAAAAGTTAGGTGGGTCAGAAAGGTTTTTTTCAACACATCAAAATTAGCTGACTTGTGACCATGACTTAAGAAGCTAGTCACTTAGAAATAGTAAACCTTCAACGTACCAAACCCTGATGAAAATCTTTTCATCAACATACTGTTGGCTTAATCACTGTCCTAAGTCAAAGAATAAATTCAGGAAGTTCTCTGTCTGCCACTGTCAGCCTGTGGGAGCAAGTGCAGGAACATGAGCATGCACAGAGACAGTCCACCAAGGCTCAGCACTCACCTGGTTTCCTCATTCCCAGGCAACCAGGCCCAACTGTGCACTTTCCACAAACTAGCCTCTGAGATAATTCTGCAAACTGCTTTTCTTTATTGAGCATGATCACTAAGATATTTTCCATTCAACTTTCCTCAATATTATCAGATGGCAAACAAAATGAAGGTGAATCTTATACAACAACTATATGAGATCACTTCCAGGCCAAGGTGTGGGCATATCTTTCACTCTCCATACTCTCAGTCATTAATTTAGGAAGCAATGGTAAAACGACAGTGGTCTTTCTCTCTGAAATGAAACCAGCTGAGTGGAGATTGAAGAGAAAAAAAGAAACACGTCCATATGTCTATCCTTACCCCAGACCCCTTGAACATGAGTTCTTAATTCTCACATCTTTGTAGCCTCTTTGACCTTCAAACTTTAGCAGTCATAGTGACAGCCCCACCTTGTTCATACTTTTAGAAATTAAAGGACTGCTACTCTGTAGAACTAAAGAAAATCATATGGCAGCAATCTAAAACAAATAGAGATAGATTTACTTGTCAGAAAAAGCAACAGAGTGCTTGATTAAATAAAGAAGAGGAAAGGGGAGAGGGAAGGGAGAAGAGGGGAAGAAGAAAGAGAAGAAGTAGAAGACAAGAGCACTACTTGACAATTCCTTAGTTCTACTTTCCCCGCTTTGAATTTCCTTCCTGACATACATATGCTGAAAGTTTTACATCAAATCGTCTGCGGCATTCCCTTTCAAAATATCTCTTAATAAGCACTTCAAGTTAGGACAGTTTGTTTAAAATTGGAAAAGTATTAGGAGATGTAAAGAAACTTAAATTTCATTGCCTTTTGATGATAATTTCTGTGTAATCTAAGGCAAATTGATATTATTTGAAGACTACAATAGAAATTCTACAGTTAACTATATTTGCTCCAAATTTGGTAGGAAGGAACATGATGACAGTAACACAACTGACTATATCTACTGCAGTTTAAGAGACAAACAAATAAGAGGTATTGAGCAAGGAATGCATGAGATGCAAGGACAAAAAAATCACCTGCAAAGCCCAGGTCAGATTGGGTTGCTCCTCCTTAGAATTATCTCTTTCGGAGAAAATCCAGTACACTTACAAAGGCTTAGATTTCCATCTGCATTCTATTCCTCCTTCCCATATGAACCAGCTTATCCTCCTCCTTGTCATTCACTTAATTCCAGCCAGACTGAGATCCCTGCAATTTATCAAATAGTCCAAGAGGTCCATCAGCCTCAGGGCCTTTGCATAAACTAATTCCTATACTGCAACAGTGTTCCTCTAGGTGGTCACACGTGAGCTCCTAGGTTTCCTTTATATCTCTACTCAAATGCAATCTTTTTAAAGTAGCATAATATATATATTTTAGTGCAATCTTTTTCCTCCACGAGAACATCCTGAAATTATGTAAAATAGCCACTGATATTAGTCAATAGTACTTGCAGCAGCCTTCTTTATTCTTCCAAAGAACATATAAATATCTGACATCCGATATATTTGTTGATTTGCTTATTGCCTGTGTTCACCCTTAGAAAGCAAATTCCTTTAGGGTACGAACTTGGTTTTGTTTTCTGTCCCATCCCCAGGATCTACAACAATGACCCACGCAAATAAAGGACCCAAATGACTTAACTTTACATTTTTTAATACTAAAATAATTCCATGTTTCTAAGATCTCTTCATTTTTATGCCTTCACAGAAAAATTGTATTTAACTTTGTTCCCAAATAGTAAGTCAGTCTTAATTAGACATATTTAACATTAAAGTACAAATCTACAGTGTTTTTCATATTTAAAATTATACACTGATGTGGGGGACATTTTTCAAATATAATCCTTTTTTATTATTACTCTTTATTATTTTACATACTTCCTTTCTTATTTCCTAAAAAGTAGTGCTCACTTTCAACAAACTGTCATCTGATCATTTACTTTATTGGTTTCAACCAGTGTTTCTCTTGGGTCCAGCACTAAAAGCTTCTACCTTCTTATTTTTTGTAATTGGTAGATAATAATTGTATATATTTATGGATTATAGTGTGATATATTAATAAATGTATACATTATGTAACGATCAAGTCAATGTATTCAGCATACCCATCACTTCAAACATTTATCATTTCTTTGTGGTTAGAACATTCAAAATTTCTCCCCTAGCTAGTTCAAGATATTCAACGCAATATTGTTAACCACAGTCCCCTTCTATGCAATATAACATCAGAAATTATTCCTTTTATCTAACTGTAACTCTGTGCCCACTGATTAATTTCTCCCTATCCCACCTTTCCTTTACCCCACACCCACCCACTCTCTGGTGGCCAACTGTGTGTGTGTGTGTGTGTGTGTGTGTGGGTGTGGGTGTGTGCGCGTGTGTGTTGCTGGGAGTTGAACTCAGGGCCTTGTGCATACCAGGCACCTGCTCTACCACTGAATTACACTCCCAGCTTAAAATTAGCTTCTTTATATTTCCTATATGAGTGAGATCAAGTGATATTTGTCTTCATGTTCTTAGATCATCTCACTTAATATATGTTCCACAAGTTCATTTTGCTGTTGCACTCTTTTATATGGCTAAATAGTATTCTATTGTGTATATATACCACATTTTCTTTATTCATTCATCTTTTGATGGGCACTTGGGTTATCTCCATCTCTTGGCTTTTGTGAATAGTACTGCAATTAACATGGCAATTCAGATTCCTTTTCAACATTCTGATTTCATTTTCTTTGGATATATACCCAGTAGTGAAATTCCATGATGATATAGTGGTTCTATTTTTTAGTTTTAGAAGAAATCCCATACCTTTTTTCCAGTAGGGCTGAAACTAATATTTTCCCCACTCCCACTCATATTTTTGTAGCCCCTGAAACTGCACTGGGCAATCTCAACTGATTTCTCTAACTTCTGTCTGCCGTGGTCGCACCCTCATCCTCTACACTGCCTTTTCTTTCCCTGATGAGAATTCAGCTCTTGGGAGCTGATCCAGCTCTAATCCTTGGACAAACACAGTGAACTCATGGAACTGAATTCCTATGAAGCCATTTAAACCCAGAAATTCCTGATTTCAATCAGTCAAAGATGTGTTGCAAAGCAAACTTCCGTTTCCTTCCTTAACATTACTAAACTGAGAAGGAGAAATTCATCCAAGCTTAAAGTTAATTTATTTTTCTCTATGTTTCTGCATATTTAATACTTTTTTATTCTTATACATAAAACTTTTTATAGATCTCAAAACTTTCAAAGAATTCAGGACATTATATTTCTCCATCTTCTGTAATTTAACTAACACTTGCTGATAAAACCTTGCCATTTTAATGTCTTTTTCTCTTTTTCCCTACTTCCACCTCCCACATGGGTCTGAGATCTGTATTTAAACACTGCTGCACAATAGAACTTTCTGCAATGATAGAGGTGTTCTTTATTGGCACTGTCCAACACAGAAACCACTAGCCACATATGGCTCTCGAGAATTTGAGATATAGCTCTTACAGTTGAGGAACTAAATTATTAGTTCTAGAGGTCATCTTTAATGAAGTAGATGCTCCCCTAACAAGCAGGGTAGGAGTGGCTGACCCCTGCCCAACTTTACCATCTACAGCGATACGGACATTCATAGCCATATCATTTTCTTTTCTTGGTCACACAATTTATTGCTCCCACTGTCTTTTGGTGAATTTCTTAGAAAAGCGTTTGATGTTGGGGCCGGAGATTTAGCTCAGTGGTTTCGCCGCCTGCTGCGCAAGCGCAAGGACCCGAGTTCAATCCCCAGTACCAAAAAAAAAGAAAAAAAAGAAAAGCATTTGATGCTATCATATTACTTGGCATCTGTAGTGAGAGGGTCCACCGTTATCAGTAATATGACAAAACTGAGACTTCATGTTAACTGAGGTTTACAGTCTTCTCCACTGACTCTGCTACAACGGTAGAACATGTTTAGTTTCATTTCTCTTGGCTGGACTGTAGAGGTACTTACAAGCCACAATTCCCAGAGGGTAAAACTGACAAGAGGAAGAAGTAATAACACAGAGATCTTGATAACCTGACTTCTAAAATATCATAAGTGTCTGATTATATAAAATGTAAATTCTCCATTTCTCATCAGTATTTATTATTACCTGTGATAATTTGACATTTCTTGAAAATTAACAGTGTTCTCAGCAATACTGTGGAGAAAATATAAAATGTCAAGCTTATCCAAATGAATTCACTCAATTTAAAACCTGATTAAAGTGCTGTATGGAATATTTTGATTCTTAAATTTTCTACCTTTATAATTACAGAAATCCCTTTATATCATGGGTTATAACAGCTTTATTTCTCCTTGTATTGTTGTGTTAGGTAGAATTCTTTTTGTATCACTGTAGACATCTAGTCTGCACAAAGTTGTTATAATGATCATACTCCAGTGAGAAGGATATTAGCACCCAGCTGAACAAAATCTATCCACACCACAGGGGGGAAAATATAGTTCTCACAGCTCCACAGTGCCTCCAGAGACACTTTGGGTGTGCATTTCCAACCCTTCATATTGCTAATTTTGAGATACTCTCTTAACATAACAAATTGAAAATACAACTATTTAAGCAACATGTATCTCTATCCCAGAAGAATCATAATACACCATAACATATTAAAGATTCTGAGAAGCCCACTAGCAAGTAAACTCAGTGTTTCTCCGTCTACTGGCCTTAAACACTGTATTTTCCACTTGATCTCTAAATAGCCTCTAAGTTAGTGCAACAGGACATACACTTTGAGAAATCCTATCTAGGCATTAAATTATTCCTAGGGATCAGCTTCCTGTTTCCAAATATTCCAGTATACAACAAATCTCAACATGTTCAACAGATTTTTAAAAATCCTATAAAGCTGCTAGAATGCCAAGTATTTCTAGGTTGGAGAGGCTTCCAAAAGGTTGATAAATGAATGAATGAGTGAATGATTTCATCCATATATTCCTAGAGTCTGCCCTGAGAATATTTCTAGTCATTTGCAGTTGGCTTAACAAGAGGGTATTTCAAACATATTTAGGATCACAAGTGCTCACAAAGCTACAGATTTACCATTAACTACACATACAATTAGCTATATGATTATTTCCTATATCACTAGGCTTTTATAGGTAGGCATTTCCCACTGAAAATGCTTAGGGAGTCAGTAACAAACAGCAGCTCCCTGGACAGGATAAGAAGACAGCAGTTTGCATTATTTACCTGGGCTTTAGCTTGATTTCCTTGAAACCAGAGGAATGATCTCTCTTACATGATTTAATCAAGAAAATCACCCAAATAAGGATCTTCTATGAAACTTTTTCTGGGTAAAGTGAAAAGTACCTTTAAAAAATAAAAAAGGCATCATTGACATAGTTTTCCCTTGGGAGCAAGACTGCTTTGTTCCTTCTTCAGAATGCATAAGTGAAAGAATTTACAAGTTGTCCAGATTTTAGAATTTTATACTTCTGAGTTATGTTTTATCTACCTAATAACAACTATCTCCAAACCACTTAAATATGTGACTTGCAGAGATCACTTTTATCACCCTCACAAATTCTCCTCTAGTAAAGATCTCTATCTGTGCTTTTAATCTATACTTAAGAAGAAATTGAAACCAAGCTATGGCAGCAAGTTGTATGAGATAGTACAGTATAGAAGATAAATGTTGGAGTAGGTAAGTGGAAGTCTAAATCCCTGCTGTAAGGAGTATAAGTTTTAATCATGCATGCTGTCTGATGTCTCTGAATAACAGTTTCCCAATCTGTAAAATGGGTATTGCAGTTCCTGCAATAGAGAATAACTGAGAAATCAGAAGAGATAGTATATGCAAAACATTTAAAATGAGTCCTGAAGAACAATTAAAATGTGCTAGAAGTACTTTTCTCTGTATGTGGTTTTTGGAATGTAGTATTCAAGTACCAATTTCTTTAAACGATGTACCATATTGATCCTGTTCTTTATTAAACAAATGTTGGAGGCATGAGAACTGAGAAATAAGGGAAAGTCCATGCCACTGAGAGCCACAATCAAGTTGAGACCACGGTGACAAGCATCCATCAGGGCAACACCTTGTGAGATGAATCTCACCACAAGAACATTCTGAGAGTGGCTGGGGAGGAAAGAAATGAGTGCCAGATGCTGCCAGGTATGAAGACTTGTGTTTCCAAGGGAAGACAGTAAATCCTGGGAGATACGTTGGATGAATAAGAGTAGAAATGATCTCTCAATAGAAATCAAGAAATAAGATGCTCCGTGGGGCTGAGGAAGGCATATGAGTGGCCTGCAGGGAATGGAGAGAGGACAAGAAGAAAGGGAGTCAAGAGGATCTATATAAGAAGATGGAGAAGCTGAAGTTGGTCAGGCTGGAAGGAAAGTGGATGGAAGAGTAATTAAACTATTAAACATCTATATGGTTGGCATAGTACTAGGTGATTTAGGTATGATTTTTCATTGAATTGTGTGACAACACTATGAAATAAGTGGTAGCATCTCCACTTTGCAGTTGAGGGAGGCATGCCTCTCAGAAGTTAAGCAGTTTGTCCAAAGTTACATAGAAAGAAACTGAAGATGTTCAGGCTCCGTCCAAGTTTGTCAGGTCAGAGTGTGTCAACCTCTGTTTTAAGAAAGAAGAACCATCAGGGGACTTTAATCAAGGCTTTAATCAACTTCATAAAAAGTTTTTTGAACAGCAAATAAAGTGACAGAATTATAAGATGATGAATTGGAGGGGGAGGTAAGGCTGGAGCTTCAAAGATAAGATAGAGGTTATTTCAGCTTTGCAGGGAAAGAGAGAAAAGCCTCAGTTGAGGCAGCTCCCTGGGGTTAGGTAGAGAAGAATTTCCCTACAGAGACTCAAAAGGGCTTCGTTTTCAGTTGGATGTGAATGTACCTCCAAATAAAATCTCTATATTTTGACGAGAGGGAGAGAGAGAGATCAAAATCTTTATGTTAACTTGGAACAGGAAAACCAAGGAGGCAATATGTCAGCTACACCTGTGCTACTCCCCGGTGTGGTCCACAGACCTTCTGGTCTGTGGCTTCACCTGGAAATTTGTTGGAAATGTGTTATCCTCTGCTGTACTCTAGACAATCTAAAACATTCTGTTTTTTAACAAAAGCCCTGTGATTTGTGGATGATTATACTTACTTTAAAGTACAAGACGCACTAACCTAAGAGAGCTAAAACTAGCCAGGAAGAGAAAGGCATGAAAGGACCATCAGTTATCTTTAAAATGGGATCTACCCACAATATCTTCACCATTAATCTACAAGATTTCAAAAGCATTCTGGTTAGCAATGGTTTTGTTTTATATTACTTTTGCTATGTTAAGAGGTTTCTAGATGTAGTCACACATGCTGACCTGACTGAAGTATAAAAGGCAGATGCTCCTTCAAATATAGTATTTTATAGAATGACAAATCCAAGCTGTATTCAAATGATTAGGTAACATTTGAACTGCTCATTTGGAATATCAGCAGGTATGATGCTTACATAAGCTCTATGCCATTTTATATTGACCTTCAGGTGCTGGGGACACAGAAACTTGAAACAGTCGAGAGGGGGGAAATGGTGGACTTCAGAAAGGGCAAATCAACTAATAATCCTCCCCAACCCTTTCCTGAAATCCCTTCTGGACCACTGGCCCAGCTTACTCTACTTCTTATAAGCATCTAGTCTTATAAGCACTAGGACCTGTGTGTAAAGAATATCAAAATGATATAGTCCCATTGCCTTCTAATTTAATCCTCTACTTGTGGTGGTCATGTTGAAATATTTCCTCTTGGCTCAGTGAAGAAAAGGTTGTGTACATCTTAAAGATCAGACTGAGTCACAGGTGCTCAAGAAACCCTCTTTGGTCATTGTACCCACATGTGTGTGATCACTGTCCTGAACCACTTATGGTTCCCATCACTGTGTTCATCATCATAGTTTGCTAATAATGATTTTTGAGAATTTGCTATATCCCATCACTTTTCTAGGCTCTCGGACACAGAAGTAAACAGAGTCACTGCTCACATGGACCTAACACTCAATTGAGAAGAACAGATAATAAAAATACAACCAAAAATTAATGTCAAGTAGCGATGGGTGGCAATAAAAGAAGTATAACATGGAGAAATGAGAAAGAGCATTACAAAATCTGTGTTGGACAGCAATTACAGTCAGGTTTCTCCAGGTTGTTTATATTTGAGCTAAGGTCTGAGTAAAGTGATGAAGGTAGATTTGAAAGGTGAAGAGTTCCAGACAAAAGAAGCTGCAAAGACTAAGTCCTCTGGCATAAGCAAATTAGGGAAGGGGAAAGATGGTCAATATGGTGGTATCAGAATAAGGGAGAAGAGGAAATGGTCAACCAAGAGCCAGATCATGTAATGTCCCTAAAGTACTTTAAGATCATAGTAAGATTAAAACAATGAACAAAAAATCTTTCATTTACTGAGATAAGTATGACACTAATAAAATATATATATATATTATACATATATATTCAGTACTCAATCTAATCTTCACAATATTCCCATGATCCTTCAAGAAAACTAAAATTTAGGGAGATTAATTAGGGAGGTTACAGCTACTAAGTGACTGGGATTTGAACCCAGTATATCTAACACCAGATACTTCACTCATCTGTTACTATACACAGATCTTTCAAATCAAAATGTACATGCACTTTATTAGTGGAAATATTGTGAAGTTCAAGTAGAGTACATACAGCTTTCAATACTCAATTCAACAGAATGGTAGAATTTTATTTTCTGGTTTTTATCACAATTATTTTTTTTCCTTAAATTCTTTTATTTGTACATTTTAGGCATAAAATACATTTACATTTATCATTTGGTACTTGTACCTTTACGTGATGTATCTTGGCTCTTATTTTTCCCCATTCCCTATCCTCCCTTTACCCCCTCCACCCTTCCCTATTTACAAAGACTTTGTTTCCATTTTTTCCTTTACTCATAATTTTTCCTTTCCCTTCTTTTCTTTCCCCTACCCTTCCCACTTCCCCTACCCCTTTGGACCTTTTCTTCCTACTTCACATTATCAATTATTCACTTTAATCATTATTTACACTTTCAGTTTCTCACACCAGAGAAACTATTCAGTATTTACACGTGTGTCCTATTTATTTCACTTAAGAGTATGGCCTCAATATGCATCCATTTAGCTATAAATGTCTCTAGTTTCTCATTCTTTATGGCTGAGTAGTACTCCAGTTTTTATTAAAAAAAAAACAAAACACATCTTCTTTATCCAGTTTCCAGTTGATGGGCACTTGGGCTGTTTCCAAGCTTTAGCTATTATGAACTGTGCCACTATAAACATGGGTGCACATATATCGCTGTGGTATGATTCTTTTAATTCTTTGGCGAAGATACCCAGCAGGGGAATAGCTGGGTCAAATGGGACCTCCAGCCCTAATTCTTTGAGGTATATCCACACTGATTTCTACAGTGGTTCCCCCGAGTCTGCACTCCCACCAACAATGGAGAAGGGTTCCTTTCTCCCCATACCTCTGCCAACATTTGTTATTGGTTGATTTCTTGATAGCAGCCATTCTTTCTAGGGTGAGGTGGAATCTCAGTGTTTTATTTTTATTCTTATTTTTCATGCTCTTGACAAACCAAGAGCTTTGTTGCATGTTCAAAGACAATAATAATTTTGTGTAAATGTTTACATAAGGTACAAAAATAATCAAATGTTTATACCATCTAGCTAGTCCCTCATGAAGCCCCGAAGAAAATAAGCCATGATACACAGCTGAGAAGACTTCATTTTCAAAACTACTTAATGTTAGCTACAAAATTTGGAGATGTAGATGTTCAGAGTATTTGTTACTGTCTATTTCTTTCTAATTTACATCATCTCTGCTAATCCGTGCAACTGCCTTTCTAAATTTCTCTCAAAATACATACATCCAGTGAAGCCATAATCTTCATCCTTTCTCATTTTGTTCTCTTACACAAGAACACTTCCAACACTCTGCTCTTTAAAATCTGACTGTTCTTTTAATGTCTTGTCCTCCTCGCCAGAGCATTTAATGCACTGTCCTGGCTGTGTAATGGATTAACCTTCTCTATACATGTTCTGCTCCACCAACTGACTGTGGACAGCTTGACTTTTTTTTCTGTATTTCTGAGGATCCGACTCGGCCCAGGGCCTCCCTCACCACCACATATTATGAGACTTTCTGAGCACCAACATTTACTTTTGGCCTCCACCCATACTTGTTATCTCATGTTGACCAGCATATGCCTTTAAATCTTCCGGTTAGTTGACTGATTCCTAACTCAGGCAAAACTGATTTATCTAATGGTCACCTTCAGTGCAAGGTAGTATGATTTTCAAAGTTGTTTGCAGGAGTTTCCCTGGAAAAGCCCAAGAGTTTGAGTGACCCGAGGCACACATCTTAATGACACAAAAAACTAATTGGTTTTAAAATAAAACATACTCAGGAGAAAAGTAAACTGGGCAGGTCTCCCTTCCTCCGAAGCCCTCTATCCTACAACCTAGTAAAATGTGGATCTAGTTCTATTTAAGAAAGCCCTTGCTTCATGAAACAGTAAGTTGTAGAATAAATGAAATGAGTTTGTTTTTCACTAGACCCATTGGACAACGTTAAACTAAGCATGCTCTTTCTATGAGCATTTCAATAAAAGTTCTGTTCAAGTATTGCTTTCTTTTTACAGCGAAAATCTGATTTTTCTTATACTGTTTTTCCCTGTAAATGGAACTGGTGTGAGAGATTATGTAAGTCAGGTACAGATTTTTAAAGTTGTCCTATTTGTTTTCAGGTAAACAAATGTTTAAAACACTCTATATGCTCCAACAATTTGTTGAAGTGCAGCAACTGAAAAAAATTGGGGTATATAAAGAAACTACATTGCCTAAAACTCTCCAGAAGTACTCAGAATGACAGGGCTTTTAACCAATAAAATGTGAGATTCAAGGAAAATATTGTCACTACTCAGCAAATAATAAGAAGCAGGTATAAGTATGACATCATTGCAAACCATTCTCATTGGTGGCTCCTCGGTATGCCTTTACTGTTCTATTTGTGGAAGCAGCAGCCTTATTCAAATTAACCTTTCACACAGAGGGGAGGAGGGAGGTGGTGAGTAATACGCTGCAGTCTTTTCCCTGAAGGTGATGTGCTCTCAGATTCGCTTTACATTGCCTTTGAGCAGGCAAAATAAAAATAAATTCAGCTGTGGCAGTGTTTCACAGGGATAATAGCTGCTGGAATTAGATCAGGTCAGTGGAAAGAAATGGAAAAGAATTTGTGGCAGAGTGAAAACAAATTCCTGAATTTTGCTCTCCACTTTTATTCTTTCCCCCTTATTATTTCTCCACATCGCATTCCTGGTGTCCGGCTGCAGAGGCTAAACTTGGTATCCTTCCAATCGGCCATTTGAGGGGGAAGTTTCTCTGAATACTAATATCTCTAGTCTGTGCTGTCAGGGGTCCAGCAGATGGGTCAGATTAATGGATGGTTTTCTGGGCATTGTAGAAATACTCAGGAGTGTGAGGCTGATGAGATAATTTAATCACATACTGTAGGCTGTGAGGAACTGTCATTCTGTATCCTGTTACTGTGTTACGTAAGCCAGGGCCCTCAGCTGCATGGGTGACCCACGGAGAGCCTACTCTGTCCAACACTGAGTACTTTGATCTAGCATACTAAGTGAGATCTCCCATGAAGGGGGCAGCCCTTCGACCACACGTGTCTCTTTTTTGGTTATAGAACTTTACCTAAATAAAATGTTCCAGGTCTTTGGTCTTATTTTGTTTTACCTCTTCTAACTTCTGTTTTACTGTCTCTTGCCATTTACAAAGATCATTCAGGATACAGACCATGTAAAATATTAAACCCTATTTTAGTGTATTTTCTTTATTCTTCTTTTCTTGTTTCCAGTATCTGTCATTTCCTTCCTTCTCTTTTTACCTCTTCCTTCCTACTTCAAAACTAATTGTTAGAGGCAAATATCTTTACAATGCAAGTGACAAAAGTCTACTGAAAGCTGACTATAAACCTATTATCTCTGCCTCAATATGAGATTAGGCAAACGTGGTCATATCTCAGATCAGAACCAAGTTCCTATGGACAAAGTTCCTATGAGCAAAGTTCCTAGCTGTTTTTGGTTCAAATTAAGCACGTCTTATTGCATGAATGCAAGGACACCTCCTTAAAGAAGTGTTGACCCCCTGAAAGCTTAGTCCTTCCCTAACTACTCCACTAGAGTGTTAATGACTATGTCACTGGAACAACATTGCGTTGCCGTCTCTTAATATCTGTTTCACTTCTCCACAATAAATCTAAATGCATCTAGGTGGAGCTGCCGTTGGGTTCTAAACAAAACCGTAAAGACTTGGAACACAGTAATTTGTAAGAGGATGGTTTACAGCACTACATTATCATTGCTATTTCTTAAATGGAATCAGTAATGCAAGAGAAGCTTGACCCAGAGGAGCGTTGAAAAGCTTTTTGGTCGGCTGAGAGCAGGTGTTTATAGGGAAGAAAGGCAGACAGGCAGGAAGGAAGAAGCACAGGCTCCAAGTCACTAGTGCCCCTGGCCTGGTGTTGTGGCCACCTTTCCAGCTTTCCGTCAAGAGTCACCACGAGCTCGCTCTTTCATAACTTCCAAATTCTAGGTAACCAGAGATAGATTTTGCACCCTCTCTGTATGTTACTGAAACCCACCAGTTTTAGGTTTCTTGACTTTCCTTTGTTGACTCCTTCTACCTTTCCCTGCCTTGCCCCAGCCCTTCCTTTGAAATCAGACTGTGTCCTGGCCCACCTTGGCAAGCCATCCTGCTGAAGGGAGCTGGAGGTTGTGATTTGACCTGGCACAGCACCCAGTTCCAACTCCTCATGCTTGACTGCTGCATTGTTCTTATGCTGAATGAAGTTTTGGAAAATGACTTTCAGATGTCAAGTTTCTCTTCTGGGGCTGTTTCACTCTCTTGCATTGCTTCTGTGCCCTTTGGAATCCCACAAAACTCACCATCTTTCTTTGGCTAGGGATGAAAACGAAAAACTCCAAAATAGCATCCAAGATGACATGGGCTGATATAAACTCGAAATGCTTCAGGTTAAGACCACTAACAAATAATTTAATTATTGACCATCCACTCTCTTACCTTTTTAGTCTATTTGCTCCATATGCAGTAACTCTCAAATCAGTTATTTTAGTCAGTGCCCACAAATTACTGTGACCTTCTTTATCTGAACTCCGATCAGAAAGCTGCCTAGTTCTCCTTAGGTTTGTTGTGTTTCTTTTTTTTCTATCCCCCTCCCCTTGAAGCCAGAAAAGTAGCTGCTGAAAGCAGAACAGTTGCCATGGCAACCTCTTGGCAGCTTCCTCAGCAAGTAACAGTGTTGATTTCCCGGGCCTGGTGGGAGGGGGTGGAGCTTTAAGGAGGTAAAGGAAGGTTACTGTGCACTTAGTTAATATGCAAAACCACTTACACGGTGCTGGATGAGCAATGAATAAGTGCAAACAAAGCCATGCTTGATCAGCTAACATGGACTTTGCACACAAGTTGATCTGTCCAAGGATGCAGATGTTGGCTCAGAAAGAAATCTTGCAATTGGACAGTAAAGGACAGAAGAGGTCACTCTACAAAAGGTTAAACATTATTTTTGTAATGGTTGGTGAATATGGAAAAAATAAACCGAAGCAGGAAGTAATTGCCTTGTTCCTCTGCTTTGTTCAAAGAAAAACATAGCAATCTAAATTACAGGGATGGTGTTTTCCCTGAAAATCTAACATACTGAAGTTCAAGTTTGCATCAATTAAAGTCTATGTAAGATAAACCAATATGTTCAGATATAAGCAAGTATAGCATAATTTGGTTTGTGCTTGAACAAAACATACGGCTCAAGTAGCATCTTTCACCTCTGAGTTTTCAGACAAAGAAGCAGCTTAGTAATTTGGGACTGGGGTGGGGCATATAGTGTTGAATCACACTCTCTCTCTCTCTCTCTCTCTCTCTCTCTCTCTCTCTCTCTCTCTCTCTCTCCCCCCCCTCCCTCCCTCTCCCCTCCCCCTCTCCCCTCCCCCTCTCCCTCTCCCTCTCCCCCTTTCTCCCTCCTCCCTCTTCCACTTTGATGTAGTCTTGTTTGTTTCCTGGGACCTGGACAGGTTGGAAATCATCTCTCCCTAAGAGAGTGCGGGAAGACTCTAGCACACCACAGCACCGTCAGAGGTCACCTGCGTGAGCGAGGAGCAGACTGGCTGGGAGCTGAGGAGGCGGCAGCCCGCCCCTCATCTCAGGGCCTGCAGCTTTGCATGTTAAAGAAGAGGCAGGCTGGTGGAAAGCCTGCCGCAGTGAGCAGAGGTCTGCCCAGCAGGTGTCACTAGGGATTTAAAGCTTGCCAGACCTTTGGGACTAGGGCTAGGAAACCGCCACAAAATGATTAATGAAGTTTCTTTAAAAATATGTTTGAGAGGCTATATGAGACATAATTTCAAGGCGTTCTCCTTCCAAAGGAAATTAAAATGATAGCTTCAACTTGGTTTAGATAATTTCTGGGCCATTCTCTTCAAGGCTCCATCTCCATTTCTATGTCCCCATTCCAAAAAACTACACAGGAATATCAAACCCACAAAAGGCACCCTGAACCCAAGAGTGGGAAAATACACTGGCAAAGCCAAAGCAAGTGCGGGGCTATTATTATGGTGAAGATTCTTGCTTATAAAATGAGTCTCCATACCCTAACACTCTAGATATTGATTTAGTAGGTAATCTTGGGATTAAGATCAGAGTTCACTTTAAAAAGGTAAATATCCCACAAGTCCCTGTATAAGTGAGGTCAGTTTGTATTTTATCAATGCTTAATATTTTAACATGCCTGTATGAAAATTTTATCTCACTTTAAAAATAACCTGCACTGAAGATATTATCTACCTTCTCATTTATATGCCTAAAAATATACCTAAAATAAATTTTTTCTAAGACTTTAGACTTAGGGAAAATTTGTCCTCCCCTGAATACTTTCTTACTGCTTTCCCTTCCCTTGTCTGCCTGGAAACTCAATGTTTAAAAAATTTCAGCATGAATTTCAGTAGCTTCCCTAGCTGAGATTTTCATATATACTTTCTCGATCTTCCATCACTCAAACAATGGCCTTCTACCTCATTTTAATTGTTTTATAGTTTTCACATATTTAAAAGTGGGCATGATGTACCCAAGTAGCAGGTGGAAAGAAAAAATGAAGAGGCGGCATAACCTTGTTGCCAACATTTAGTAACTTATGATGAATTTATTAAGCATGTGTATCCTCAACTATCCTTTGGAATATAGGAAAGGAACAGAGTAGTGGTTGGAAGACAGTGCACTAAGCCTGAACGTGCACAAGAGGCCTCCATGTGCTTAAGAAGATAACTTAAGCACTCAGCATCTAAAAAGGGCGGGCTCTACCAGGTAGAAGCAGAGAAGCTGGGAACAGAGGAGTGAGTATAAGAAAAAGGGTATCATCTTTAGGGGAGTGTTTAGAAAGAGATTCACAAGGCATCCAAAGCAGTTTTGTCTTACAATCTAAATGAAAGTTCTACCCAGTACCTGTAATCCTTTCCATTTCACATTTTTGAGGAAGTGAGCCTCAAGGTCATGATCATGTGGTGACCTGGCACTATGTAATAAAACCAGGACTGACTAGAACACAAGTCCCAGTCTCACATCTCTGCTAGTGATGGTAACTATAGCTGGGAAGGAAAAAAAAAAAAGGAACATCACAAAAATAATCCTTTGTTTTTTGTTCTTTCTCTGGGGATGCCGCATCATGCAATACCACTAAAGATTCTCCCATAAATGAAAACCCTAGTCTGCAGTTATGCAATTGTAGCAGAATTTTATTAAGTCTTAATCGGTCATTATATTTATTTCTGTTTATGGGGGAAGAATAAATTACTTCAGTAGTATTGATGTCTACAAGCCCATTTTCTAACCACAACTCTAGCCATTTCTCTAATCATTTAACTGATGTTGTTTTAATGAGAGCTATTGTTATTATGCATTATTAATAAAAGACCACCATTACTATTAATATAACTTATGAAAGATTCTATAAAGAGCTTTGAGACTGCTGCTGCAATTAACAAGAAGCCAGATTCTCTATGGTGTGGAAAAAATCAGTTGGATGTGCCTTGACACAATTAATCTTATAAAATGTTATAAGTACATTTCATGTGCCCACAAGAAAAACCATGAGCCCTATGGATTGATGTATGAAGTTACTTGTCCTCCTTCACATAGTGAGAAATTTGATAAATTGAGAGGAAACTTGCATAAACTTTTGATCTTATGGCCATGACAGTGGGATTTATTAGCTCACGTTTAAGGGAGCTCAGTCTTATCCAAAAAGTCATGTTTATGGCAGGTGAAAACCAATAGATTCCCACTTTCAAATATGATATGAGAATTGACATAAAAAGAATATTGTCAAGATTCTATGACATATGCTAAATACTATGAAGTTTTTGGACCATATTGAAGAGATGAGAACACGGAAGTGAGGCATGTACTTCCTTCAGTGATATTCCCATTGAAAGGACCTCCCCTCACCTCCACAGTTGCCACAGCCCATAAGGCTTAGAGCTCTCTCTTCCTCTTCACTGGGAAGGGAAGAATCAGTTGCAAGTGGGGAACAGCCAGAAGGGGCAGGGCTCTGGCTTCCAACTCTACTACTACTTAAATGAAAGAGGACTGGACTAATGAAGTTCTACAAACATCATCACATTACTTTACATTTGTTCTTTGAGGTGGGGTCTTACTCTCCAGTACAACTTGGCTTCAGAGTCTATTTTAGAGATTTGCCAACTCCTGACTTTTCACTTTTTACTGCCATCTAGCTTCATTGTGGGATTGCAAGGTATAGGTGAGGAGGTGGACTTGAGGGGATAAAGGGTGAGTCTACCTACTAAAAAATCATAAGCACGGCTGAACATCTTCAGCAATGCCAGGAAACATAAAAGACCTCTGCAGGGGGATGGGATCTTGCTATGCTACCCAGGCTGGCCTCAAACTCCCAAAGCTCCTGCCTCAGCCTCCTGAATAGCTGGGATTACAGGTACATGCCAATGTGCCAGCTCTTACAGTACTTTTGTACATGCCTATGGATAATACTTCTGCCAAAAGTTTCAATCAAATAGAAATAATCATTTATGTTTTCCAGAAAAGCATAGGCTCTAGGTCTCCCAAAATCCAAACTGTAATTTCACATGGGTTATATCAGTATCATTAACCCCATATTACTTATTTTTTGTAGTGCTGGGGATCAAACCCAGGATCCGATACATGTTAAACAAGTGCTCTCCCACTGAGCTAAACCCCTAGCCTTTCCTCTTTATTTTTAACAGAATTGGAGACAAAGTCACAGGGGTTGGCAGTGCTGAGAGTCACAGAGCAAAACAATGAAAGAATGCAATCTCCAACCCAAATTCTCCTAACCTCCAGACTCATGCTCATCTAACCATTGACATACATACACTCCTTACAGAGTAAGAAAAACTCAAAACACCTGAGAAGGAGCTGCTACGTGGGAATGCGGTATGATTCTTTAGTTTATACCTTGTCTAGATGAATTGATTTTAGTTTTATTAATGCAAAAGTTCTTTGTTATTCCAGTGAACTTATCTGCATTTTTTAATTGTTTTGTTATTTTCCAAATTATAGCTCAGGGGGTAATAGCAATCGAGGTTTTCATGAAAGTTTTGGATTATACTAATACTTTCTTCCAACTAGTTTTCATAATCAAAAGAAAGCATCATATTTACATTAGAATATTTATGAAGTAACCACTGAAAATATGTAGTAGGTATTAATATAGTCTTGAGCTTTGGGAGGACATTTTCTAACTGTCTTAGATGATTGTCACAGAAAGGATTTTTCTGGGCAGGTTGCATTCTGCATTTCCTCTGGTTTCACTAATCAGGAAGGCTGGGAACCTGCATATTTGTTTGTGACACTGAAGAATTTTATGAATTTTAAGTCTTCTTAGCCACATTTTAAGTGATATTCTTGCTAAACCATTTCAATGTGTCATCCAAATCGAGACACATCTAAATTTTGCTGTGATAAATATAAAAAACAAAATAAAAGATCAGTGATAGGAAACAGAGAGATAGACTCTGTGGAGATGGTAAGGGAATCTGGGGATGGAACAAACAGGAAGTAAAAAGGATCAGCATATGATATGCATATGTACCAATTTCCCACAATGAGTGTAATTGTTATGTATCACAAATGTATACTAACAAAAAGGGAAAACAAAAAAATCTGTCAACATATTGAAAATCAAAATAGGAGTGCATATCACCACTCTTGTTTAATATAGTTCTGAAAACATTAGCCATGGCAATTAGACAAGAGAAAGAAATAAAAGGAATAAAGATAGGAAATGAAGAAGTCAAATT
>NW_004624751.1:26175861-26207069 GCF_000247695.1 Heterocephalus glaber
CTTCTGCATGTAATCCAATACAAAGGTGGACTCTTCTTCAGCTCAGGCACCATGCAACTTTTGGCTCTCCCTCAAAGTCAAAATGACATAAAAAGTACATTTTGAATTAATTCAGGATATTGAGGCAACTACAACAGAATAACTAAAGACACTCACAAGGGAAGACTTGCAGAACTGCTTCAGAAAGCAACAAGAACAATGGGAAAAGTGTATTCATAATGAAGGGGATTAATAGCAATGGAAGTTTTACTGTAACAAATTTTTTAAAAATTGAATATTCAGCATATTATTTGATCAAACCTCATAAATACTGAAAGATAAATCAGGTAATAATGCAAGTTCATTTCCTTCACCATACCTTTAACAACAATCCAAGAAATAGATGTAAGATCAGTCTGTTTCCAATGATTTCAGGGAGTTCTGTATTGGGGGCAGCATGGCTAAAGTTGATCATCAGAAAACCTAGAAATCCCATTAGACCCCATCAGGTCACAGTCATGGTTCTGGAAACTTGGAAAAATTCTTTAACCTTCTCTGAGCATCTGTGTTCTCACCTATAAAGGAAAGATAAGAATGACTTGTAGCATGATTGTGAGGATTGGTAATTATTTATATGAGATGAAGTAAAATTAAATAAATCCTAACAATTATTAATATGTTTACCAACTACTCAATATACATTTACAAAGGAAGATGTATATGCCCATTTCAACCCTAGGGACATCCCACAGTGACTGGTAGAGTAAAACATTACCACTAGACTCCATCCTTATCCTACTGTCCTGTCCAAGGACATTTTACACTTCCAGGATTCTGAGCTTAAGATAATGTCCTTGTATATCTCTCAGCTCAGCTTTCAAACTTTCATCTGCTCCCATATATTTGCTCAAGCTTTTGAACCTCTTCACCCATGAGACTAAATCTAAGCTTCTTAACACAGAATTTGAGTTTTCTTTAAAAAAAAAAACTCAGGCCAAACTAGCTCTACAACTCTTGACCATTCTCTTTGTGTACTTTGTGGTCTTTCTCCATGAGTCCACTGTGGAACACCCCTCTGATGTACTTTCCCATGCTATGTTTTTTGTTCCAGCTAAACTCTAAAACTGGAATGTCTTACAACTTTTTGTGCATCAGATACAGACCTAATGCTCCATCACTATGCTTAATATGCTGAATAAAGCTCAGTACTTTAATTATACTCCTTAAAAAGCACTTGTGACTAAGGAAAATGTCAACAAAGTTCCTGTTTATTAGAAATCTTTCTGAAAGATATTGAATTATTGCACAAGAAAAAAACTTTTATCCACTATAAGTCAGAGGATATTTTACCAATGTGAAAGATTTATTTTGAGAAGCCTATTAATGTGTCTTCCATTCAGCCAAGTCTAAGCACAAAGACCTGATCGAAATACAATACCTTTATATGGAGCTGTCTAGTATCAACTAAAGAGCAAAGTGGGCAGAACAACATAGGCCATTCATACATGGGATGTAGCTCAAAGGGTCTCCAGTTTTATACTATCTGAGCTCCTTGATAGTGGAAGTTGGGGAATGTGAAGCATTCCCTCTTCCTAGCAAAAACCATCCTCCACTATGGGAATAAGAGGATCAGGAGACTGAGTCTTCCTTCCTAACATTGACACCCTAATATAATTGTGTAACTGGATATTAAACTGAGATCCTGTGTTTTGGCTGGGGCATGAAAATAATAGATAGCATATTTCACAGTGAGATTTGAAAAAAATTAAGATGGCAGAAAATTAGTTTTGTAGTCCTTGTGATGACAACAGACTTTTAAAAATTTATGAAGAGCTGAGACAATTGACAGTGGAGACTGAGAACGGTTTTGGGAAGAATTATTGGACAGAGGGCACAGTGCTTATCCGCTGTCTCTGGTCAAAAGAGAGCATTTTAAAAGGACAAGTGGAAGGATTTAATATCCCTCCTTGGCAGTATGGTGTCAGAGGACTGATGCCTTCATTCTCACTTGGCAAGTAGACCCTTTAGGAGGTGGACTTCCAGGTTCCTTTGGAGAAGAACAGAAGAGCATTGTTGCTGACCTGGCATCAGTGTGTAAACCAATAACTTAGATGGAGACAGGAAGAGAAGAAGGCTGGACAATGAATGCATGAAAGTTTCCATTGCCCCAGATGCAGCCAAATATGTGAAAGAGGAATTGTCTGTGGTCATCCTATGTCCTGATCTAGAAAGCTATCCAAAGTACGAATAGACCTCACCAGACAACCTGGAAGTATCCTTGGATCCCAGGGACGGAGGGAACAGGGGATGATTGGCCCAAATAGACGTAGAAATCCTCAGGCATTGATTAGGTCACTGATGCTTGGAAAGCTGGGAAGTTGGAGGAGAGGGAGGCTCTGGAAAACCCTGAATGAAGCAAGTGGCAGCATTATGCACCCACAAGAACCGAAAACACCACCACATAAAACACAGTGGTGAAAGGTGCTTGAAGAACAGCTTGTCCCAAACCCTCTCTCTCCTTCTACTCTCCTCCCCCAGATATGACCCCAAAGGGAAAAGAAAAACCTACAAATAGGATGAGGAGGGATAGATGTGCAAGTCAGAGAGGGAGAAGCCATGTAATCTCCATCTCTCAATCCTGAACTCCCAACCTGAGACAAGTCTGAGTACCAGTGAGAGACATTTCAGCAGGACACAAGGACATTTGTAATCACTCCGTGGAACAAGACATTGTAACCATTAAACTGAGATAGCCCTGAGACCTAAGAATCTTCTGTGCCCTAAGAATAACAGTCATAGTTTCTAAGTTTTTACCCAGAGGAAGGAAATAGCCCTGTAGAGTTCATTTTAAGGAGCTTTGAGGAACAATCTATGGTTGCCTTATGATTACATCTCCTCACTATGTTTGTGTCAATAGACTACTGACAGTTATTTTTGCATGCCTAGCTACCCACTCTGGCAAGCCAAATGGCAGCTACTCTCTCTTGCTCACTTTTGTATTCTCAGTACCTAGTCTAGTAACTGGCATGTGGTTGACACTAAGTACCCTCTTGGATAATCCAAAGGAGTATAACATGACAACCAGAGAGCAACAGGTAAAGAGAATTCATGAATGGGAGAGTGAAGCAAAACAGATCCTCATGGATAGATCAATAAGACTTTATGGACATATATCATGAGACCATGTAAGACTAATATTCCACCAGGGACACACAGAGACCAACAGAATTCAAGAAGGATATAATGGCAGGAGAAAAAGTGTAGACATGAAGATATATAATAACCTCCTGAAGTGAAAAAAATGACTTTTCTGTGGAAGGCAATCTGAAGACATGTATTATCATTTTACAGTAAATGAGAATAGAGAGCAAAAAGACAACCATTATGGCAGTGGAGATGCCAAGGCTATCAGGTGGCTGTCAGGTCCTAAAACAGACACAAATGAAGGTTATTTGAGGAGAATTATATAGGGAAACACACCAGAGACCTACCAAAGGCACTGTTATAGGCCTTGTCTAGAGTGTGCACCCAATTCAAAAGAAAGCAGTGCCTACCTGAATTTGTAGAGCAAGTGTATTTTCCAGACATAAAAGGACTTTGCTGCTCTAGTCTTCTTTTGCAAGCAGAAGAAAATTAGCTCACACTCAGAGTAGGAGTTAAAAGTAAAACCATGAGAACAAAAGACTGTGTTCAAATACAGCAAAGAGGCCAACTAGAAGGGAATGAAAATGGATGGGTTTGACTGAGTCAAACCAACTGGGCTAGGTAAGATCAATAATTATCTATCCCGTACATGGTTAATACCCCAAATTCCCTAACCCTGTTATAAGCCTTGTTTCATTCATTCAGGTGTTTCTCCTGCCTTACTGATAGGGATGCTACTTCAGAGAACAGACAAGCAAGGCAGTGATTCATGGTAGTGATAGCTTTTGAGGAAAACGTCCTCAAATCTCCCAGTTGGTGGTAACAGAAAGTTATTTCAATGACATGCATGACAAAGACCACTGGAATCCTTATATTTAGAAGTTGCTTTCTGTCACAAAGGATCACTTCTCAGTATATTATTTATTAACACTTCAGAATGATTTAGAGAGAACTAGTTTATATAGGATTGAGAAAATGGAAAAAAAAATAAAGTGTGAAGGCTCTTGAGAGCCAAAAGCCTCCAGGCACCTAGTAGAAACATCATCTACTTTTTGTGTGGTGCTGAATCTGCGCTGGGAAGGTTAAATATAGACTGTAAGTCTAGGAGGAAAATACAAATCACTACAAAGACAAGGAAATAAAATGTATTGAATGATTATTTTGCACTGTATCCTGCATAATTTACCTCAGTTAATCTCAATAAGAGCCTTATATCATTATACCACAGAGGAAACTGAGACTTAAACAGGTTAAATAAACATCCAAAGCAACTTATGTGGTAGGACCAAGATTTAAATCTAGATTTGTCCAAAATTTAAGTCTAAATTTGTCCTTGCTCTTCCAACAATACCAAAATACTTTCGAGTACAAAGTATATAAAGCAAGAGGAACAGGAAAACACAAACTCATTTGTATAATGCTTTATTAGAAAAAATACTTTTTATAATATTGAAATCAGGTTACAATAAGCATTAAGATATCTTAAAACCATAGAATAAGCAAGTAATGGGCAAGAAGTAGATGTGAAAAAAACTTTACCAAAGAACTTTAAGTCAAGCCTGGATATCTGGAAGACAGGATTGTACAGATTTCAATTCTTGTTCAAAATAATGCGAGTAATTTATTCCAACATCAAAAGTCAATGAAATCTTTTAACTTGATCCTATTAAAGTTATAGAGAAAAAATAAAAGAAGAAAATTTTAAGAAGAGTAATAAAAAGCAATCTGTCCAATTTTATTTTAAATATATTTTAATGTTCAATAATTAAAACAGTATTGTATTTATGCATGAAAAATTCAAAAAAGTAAAGCAGATAAAATGAAAATTCCAAGTATATATTAACTCTCTATATAAGAATTTAATACTTTATATAAGTTGTATTTTTTTAAAGTGATCTTCTAGCTCTACAAAAAAAATAGATTATTCAGTAAATTCTTTGAAGTTAACTGATTAAACTATAATAAAATAAAGAATTCTCCTATTAAAATGAAAATTAGGTCAAATGGCTTCTCTGCTTATAACACTGTGATGGCTTCCCACCTCTCCAAGAGGAAAGAGTTCGAAGTACTTTTAAGACCCTTATATAACATACTTCAAATTTTCTCACCAACTTCATTTCATACTTCCCTCACTTTCAGGCATTCTGCCTCAAACACATTGTGTTCCTCAAACAACACAGAAAAGCTCCAGTAGCAAGGATTTTGCACATATGTTTTTTTTGGCCTAGAATGTTTTGTGCCTAAATATGCATGTGAGCTCTGTCTACACCTACTCAGACCTTTTGCTCAAATGTTACCTTTTCAGGGCTTTGCCTTACTTCCCTGAAATGATGGAAATATTGATGCACATTTTACATATCCTTGGAATACTAGTGAATAGTTAGATGTTGTTGAGATGTAAATGAATTCCTTAAGCCCTACCCACAAATTATTGATTAATAAATTTTATTACATAAAAATTTAAAATATCTATTTATTCCAAACATGAAAGAATTAAAAAACAAGCAACTGGAAGAACTCTATTGGTAAATGCACTGAACAGGTTAATTTCTTTTCTACAAAAAAAAAAACTATTACATATGAGAAAATATCGATATAAAAATGAGCAGAGGAATGAAAAAGAAAATTCTTACATACATGTAAAAATAAATGCCCAACATACATGAAAAAAATATTCCTTACTGATAAGAAAAGAACTTAAAGTGGAAAAGACGTCAAATTGGCCAGGACAAAACTAATGAAAACATACAACATTGGCAAGTGTAAGAAAGCAGATTTCTTTTCCCACACAGACAACAAATACATAATAAGAACAATTTTTTTCAAAAGTAGGTTGGCCATATGAATAAAAAATATTTAAAATGTGCTTACCTTTTGACCCTGGAATTTCTCTTCTGGAAATTGATCATAAGGAAACAATTAAGGGCAGGTAGAAAGATTTAACTACAAAGACATCATAAAATGGTAATGTGCAACCTTAGATAGAATAAGGAATGTAAGATGAGACACTGCAATATTTTTCTTTTGTTGATGGGGATAGAGAAGGGATATATGAGCTGATTATATGTAAATAAGCCCTATGTCTTCTTTTTTTTTTAAGACCGTCTGGAAAGGGCAGCTGTATTACATCTTCACTAAAGCTAGGAAAGTAAGTAGTCGGTTTAAGCTTCCACATAGGGATTTATATAAAGTATAAGAAAGTATATCCTTAGGAGAAGATTTGTAAACATTAGTGTTGGGTAAAGGTGGAGGTTGTATAATCATGTTCCCTGGAGGAATTTACTACAGAATAGATTTTTGTCAAATTAAGATGATTTGGGGTGCATGCCTTTCAGCGCAGGGTTTGGTCTTAAGTTCATGTTCAGTCTTCTATTTTAAATTATACTGTGATGTTTGACCAGTGCCTTTGTGTGTTGTATAATAGTAGGGTCCATATTAGAGTAATTATCACTTAATTTCACTAGAATAATGCTTAAGATTATTTTTAAGACACAAATGAAATAAATTTCTTGGTAAGAACTGGGGAGGGGAATCTGTCTTCAACCCACCAGCTGCCATGCATTACATAATCTCAGTAATATTTGAAATCCTTTGGGTGATCTTTCTTTTCCCAGAAAGCTGTAAGTCTGAAACAAATTTATTAACCCTCTAAAAGGCAAAAGATATTCCAAATCTTCTTTCCAGTTTCAGTGGGAGTCAGGCTTCTAGTTTGCAACTCACTCAGGTTTATTATAATTCTTATTATTGTTATAGCTCTTCTACTGACCACTGAAGACTAAGGTCATAAAAATTACCAGGCATGATACTATTAGAGTTTAACAGAATTGGACACTACCACTGTGAGTTCTGATATAAAAAGTAAACTTCACAAATAAGGGGAAAAGATTTTCACATGCTCAAGAAAATGTTGGATATCAAAACTGTTACAAGAATAAATGAGTAATAAATCAATTCTAAACATTTTTCAAGGCAGCACAGATACACTTCCCAAGGAAAAGAAATAAGTCCAAGGAGAAAGACTATAAATTACTTATATAGAAAACAGAAAGGGCATTAGTGAATTATTTACAACTTAAAAAGTCATATTAAAAAATTTATTCTCATATTTCAAACAAACAAAATCTGGCATTATTTCTCCAGATGCATCATAACTAAGGCCACAAAATAAGGAATTCTGTCATGACTACCTAGCCATTATTTCTATCTCTACATTTTTCCAAGCAGGAAAGAAAAAAACTAAAACTATTTGAAAGAGAGCCAGTAGAACACAACTCTTCCAGAAGGAAAAGAGCTGCTAAATTTGTGGTTTACCAGGCTCATTTGACCCAGTTTGCCTAATTTACATTAAGAGAATATGCAATTTTTCCTTACATCTTTACCTTTATAGCTAGTCTATCCTTTTCAAAATTCGGTATTACTTTTATTCCTTGCCCACCACCTGTTTATCTCATTCAGAAATGAATGTTATATCAAGGACTCTTCAATCTACAAATCAGAATCCTCCTCCAGTTGTCTGCTCTCAACCTGACAGCATTTCTTGGATCATTCCCTCTCCATTCTGGACACATAGCCTAATTCTAAATAATCAAGATTGTAGTTTTCAGAATACCCTTTCTTCGTACCACTTTAGTGGGTGCATTCATTCTTGTTTCTTCCAAGTCTTTCTCCTTGCATTCCCTAGATGTCCTACAACTTTCTATCTATGTCCCTTCCAAGGTCACGTCTGACGCCAGTCCTCCTTTCCAGATCTGCCTGTCTAAAGTCTGCAGTCTTATCTTCAGGCTCTGTGTGTAGACACATTCTCTTTTCAAAGATTTTACTATGACAGCTCTCATACACACACCCTACAACACTAAGTTATACTCAGCATCACTACGGCTTCTCAGTCTATACAATTATTTATGAGATTTATTACGCTTTCCTCCCAGATATTTTAACTTTGCCCTTCAATGACAATCAAGGAGTGACTGGCAGGAATTTCCACCAAGGTAATATGATAGAAATCTTAATTTTATCCCTCATGAGTATTTAGCCATTGTAGAAATAGTTGCCAAATGCAGTATCCATCCATTATTAATCAACTATTACACTGGCAGAAATGTAAATTATTTTTATTTTTGTGAGGACAATATATGCAGCAAAATATAAACTGCATTCCCAGACTCCTTGCAGCCAAGAATGGTAAAAAAAAAAAAAAAAAAAACTTCTGTACTTCCGTGGCATGAGTTCTTGCTCCTTGCACTTTGCTCTTCTTCCTAGATATAGTCTGGTCACTATGCCCATGAGGACAAAAGCTATCTTGAAATCATGAAAAAGAGAGCTATTCAAAAAATGGAGGTACAAAGAGCCTGGATTCCTTATAACATTGTGCATAACATACTTGATTTACCTACCTCTAGACTCACAGACTCAATTTACACAAGAAAAAAATTAACCCTTCTTTATGCTGCCACTGTTTTTTGAGTTCCTGTAGGCTACCAGTCTTCTTTTTCTTTTTCTCAGTACTGAGGATTGAACCCAGCACCCTTGTATTGAGCTACATTTGTAGTCTTTTTAAATCTTTTTTTCTCAGATAGGGTCTCATTACATTGCTAAGTTATGCAAGCGGGTCTTGAACCTGAGATCCTCCTGCTTCCCAGAGTGATGGGATTACAGGCATGCACCACCATGCCTAGCTCTTTTCTGTTTTTTAAAAAAGTATTTTTTAGCACTGGAAATCAATCCAGAGCATTGTTCAGGCTAGTAAGTACCCTAGCACTGAGCTATACTCCCAGTTCCCAACATAGTATTAGCAGATAACAGCTGGAGTAAAAATAAATAAATGAGAATAAAGTTTCATATGAAATTTAAAACAAAGATATTTCAGGAAGTGGGGTTCAGTATTAACGATGCGATTTTTGTTTGAGGAAAAAATTATATTATTACAGGTGCAACTTAAGAAAAATCTCAAGAGGCTCTCTTGCCTCACCAATGTCTATTCTCTGTGATATGAAAACACAAAATTACCTTAGAATTTTTTATGTTCTTACTATTTCTTGACCATAGTTCATTTAAAAAGAAAAATTAGATAAATAAATATTCCAGATCAATGTCAAAAACTTACCCTTGGCTCCTAATATTGTTTTGGTATGGGTTGTTTCTATTATTCTTTATACCAATCAGGTGCTTTCTGTTAATTGAAAGCAACAGAAAGTTACTCTGACTAATCTAAGAAAACAAAAGGATTTGCTGCAGTAATATTAGGTGGCTCATAGAATTGACAGGAAAGTTAGATGCAATCCAGCTTTGATCCTCACTGCTCAGCATTAGATCAAATTTCACTAGGTCTCTTTACATCAGACATCAATCCTAAGATCTAGGGTTCCCAGGTTACTGCTCTTCTAACCACCTACCCACAAATTTAAAGGTTATTATTACCCTCTCATGATCAATAATTTTGTAGAACAACTCACAGAACTCAGGAAAGTGTTCTACTGATCATTAAATTTTTATTATAAATGATACAAATAAGAACAGCTAAATGAAGAGATGTATGGTAAGGTCTTGGAATGTCCCAAACATAAAGTTTCATGTCCTCAGAATGTTTCAAGATCCCAGCACACCAATGTATGGTTACTATCCAGGGAAATTCACTCATACTTTAGGTGTCCAGAGTTTTATTGGGCTTTCATTATGTTCATAAGATTCGCTGCATCATTGGCCACATGTAGAACTCAATCTCCAGCTCTCCTTACCTCAATTGAAAGTCACTAGGTTGAGCTGATACACTGTAGTTCAAAATCTCAACTCTCTAGTCATGTGGTGGAGCATTCTGGCATGAACAGGCTAATACTGAGTCACTATCTAAGGGTCTTCACAAGTCACCATGTTCACAATAATTACCAGATGTGATTTGAAAGGTCCATCATGAATAAAAAGACATGCATATCCCACAGGAAATTCAGAGCGTTTATAGGTCCCATCCTAGTAACCTGAACAAAGACCAGCTAGATTTTATGTTCTATTAATACTGAAGACTCAGGCTCAGGAAATTAGTAAGAAGCAGCATTAGGGGATTTAGCTCAATGGTTCCACCACCTGCCTCGAAAGCACAAGGTCCTGAGTTCAATTCCCAGTACCAAAAAACAAAAAAAAAGAACCAGCATAACCATCAAGTCTTTTCCACTGGATGATTGCCTCAGGACACAACAGCCACCTCCATGAACTTCCCTCAAACTCCCCACTAACATTGCCACAACTAGTACCACACATCCCAGGTGCCAGCAACACTAATGTCACCCTCAAAATGACTGGATATCATCTAGTTTCTTTGCATCACTTCTTCCAGTTTCAAAAGTTCTAGGCATGAGTGCTTCACTTCATCCAAATTTCATGTGTACACACCCTACCTCACAGACAGAGAGGAATATTTACCCCTCTTGGGCTTCTGAAGTGGAAGTAAGGATACTGCCTCAAACAATGGAAATCCACAAGTTGATTCCCCAGGCAGCAAAAAATATGACAAATTTCCATACATTATAATTGTTTCACTAACTAAAATCCACATAGGGTATACCTTTCTCCTATAAATGTTCTACTACAAAATACAATATTGTATCATATAATTAAAACACACATTTTTACTTCTACAACAAGGAGACCATCCAGTCTCATTAAATATAAATCCAACTACATGTCTCAGACTTTTAGCATCCATTCCTTATTTTTCTCCATCCCATAAAACATTGTTCATCCTCTAAACTAAAACATATTTAATAGTGGTACAAGTAAGCAAAAAATAAAAGGTAAATGAGTTAAATATATAAATATGTGCATACACAGAGAGAGAAAGATGTAGAGAGAGAGCAAGTAAGGTAATATAGAAGTGTCTACAATCCTTGTTTATGCAAAATCATAAAGACAAATATGCCCCCACCTGATTCCTTTGTTGTCAGTCAGAACAGAGTCTGGCTGAGTAACTTTACATTTTGGGTATCTCAATACTTTATCTTAGAGAGTTCTGAGCTGTGGATGGTGCTACAATATAGGATTGAAGTCATTATCAGTATCTTCATTGTTAGACATGTCAATACAAAAATCTCAGCCCCTATTTTTTGTCTCAGCTGGTTCTGTCTGTACTCCTTTCTGACTCCATTGTGACTAGAAACTCTGTTTTTCCTTCAGTGTCAAGATTAATCATCCAAGGGAGCACATTAATCCTTTTTTTAAATATATTCAGCTCATATGAAGAACCTAGCCCACCAAGTGTCTGTCTAAGCCCCTAACTCAAGAGAATCTTTGTTATGGTACCTGATGGATACATTCATCTCTTGCTTATGAAATCCTCAAATTCAGAAGTGTTTGGAATTAGCACAGCTTCTAGAGTACATTATAAGGTGTATCCTGAGAAAATCGAAACTTCTATTAACACTTCCTCACCAGATTCACATATTCTCCCCTGAGAGAAATTGCTCTGTGTGTCATTTTTCTGAATAGGCATTCCAACCTCAGAAGGAAACCTCCTAGATGGGATCATAAGGTTGTCTTCAAGAGGCCATTCAATTAATGTATTTTGTAAGTGAGCTGCTTTGGGATGACGGGCTACATGATAAAACCATCAATCTCGTGAGCAGTAGCAGATTGCCTGATTGCCTTCACTATAATCTAGGTGCATAGCCAGAGAAATGTTGAACAATATATTTTAATGGAGTAAAATGTGCCTGTTAAGTCCATAACCAGTGGTTCTTCTAGACTATAAAAGGCAGGAAAAGAAAATCCATATCCTAAATGTTTTTGTCAATGCCACAAATACCTGATGGAAGCCATCCAAACTAACCTGTCAAGAGTTCCTCCCAGGTTCTAGCTCCTTAGTTCAGGTTCACCAATTCTATAGAGAAATTCTTGGTATATCATTCTTGTGGCTTCCATAATAAATTACCATAAACTTGGTGGCTTAAAACAACATATTATCTTGATTCTCATTCTCTCACAGTTCTAGAGGCAAGAAGTCAGAATTGAGGTCAATAGGGAATTGATCCTTGTAAAGTTCTAGGAGAGAGTCATTCCTTGCTCCTCCTGGGGTCTGGTGATATCTGAGTAGTCCTTGGCTTGTGGCTGTATGACTCTAGTCTCTGCCTCCATCTTCACATTGACTTTTCCGTGTCTTTCTGTTTCTTATAAGGACAATTTTCAGTGGATTTAGGACCCATTCATGTAATCCAGATAACCTCATTTCAAATTCTGTAACTTAATTACATCCACAAAATCTTTTCTCAAAAAAGTCACATTCACTAGTTCTGAATATTTGGAAATGGACATGTGTTTGGGGTCACCATTCAACCCACTACAATAAATTTCATCATTATCACTATTGCTAATTCATTCATTAGACCATTAAGTGAGCACTGAGAAAATGGAAGAAAAGGCAGAATGACCTCCAGAGAGTGGGTTATCATTTGTCCTGACCTTAAAAAAATTTTGAGAACAATTTAACTTGTACACTAATATTTTCCCATTCTGGCTGCATTCCGGGAAGAAGTTTACTCACTACTCTCAACCAAAATAGTCTTGTTACTTCCAAATTTTTAATCACCTTCTCCCACTATTAACCATTACCCATTGTTTTGTGTTATTATTTGATGAAATTCATGACATCTTCCAAATAATATGCAACAAGATATGCCTCCTCTGAGGTCCAACACTGAGTTGAGCAGTGCAATAAAATTATAAAGCCTCCCTCCCACTCTGGCCCCAGAAAATCAGCAAGAAGCATTTGTAAACCAAGCTATTTATCTGTCTGTCTACTGACCCACCTACCTATGTCTCCATTTACCTATGTACCTATTTGACTTCTCAGTCTCCTAACTAGTCAGGGGAATCCTTCCATAAGGCCATTCCTATGGGGTTGAGAGAAAGTAGTAATGTACAACAGGAAGACAAATATGGAGAGAATGAGTGTTCTTTTTTAATTTAATGTACATACTCAACAGTGGCTTGTTTCAGTTCTTTCATTTATATTCCATTTGATAGAGTACTCCTCTGTGTGCTGGGCTTTACTCTTCAGTGATGGTTTCAAGTCCGGTTCAGAATGGGTAACCCAAATCACAAGGTCAGGGATCTAGTCTCTACCAGGTTTCAGTAATAATTAAAGAGTGTTTCTCCAAAGAGGAATAATTGCTGAAGAAGTCATACCTTTTATTTCAAAAATATGAGGAGTCTTGACTGTGAATTTACTACTGGGGCTTCATAAAACATCCCAATCTGCCACAAACTACTCAAGCTTCACTGGATTTGCTGGGTCATATGGGCTGCCAGGTAGAGCTGATTGCACCACAGCCTGGACTGACTGCCAGGGGCTGTACTGATTTGAGTTAGTAAGGAGACAACATCTGGAATAGCAGCTGTGCTTGGAGGCACCACCTAATTAAGCTTATGATAATCCACTCCCATTCTCCAAGACCCATCTGGCCTCCCCATCAGCCTAACTGGAGAGCTAAATGGAGCTATGGTGGAAATGACCACTCCCCATCTTTTCAGTCACTCGTGATGGCACCAATCTTTGGGCATCCGTAGAAGTGTTGTATTGCTCTTGGTGTATTCTTTTATTAAGGAAGGTGAGATCTAGGTTTTCCATCCTGTTCCTTTCCCTGATAATAATTCATATTTGTTGAGTCAAGAAGCAAATGTGTTGCCTAGATTATCTTTCCCAGAACACATTCAAGAAATGAAGGGAAAAGAAGATGTGTGTAAGTGCCACTGTGCCTACTATGAGATGAACTTGAATTAAGACTCTATTTGTCACCTGAACATCATGAGCTTCTAACCATTGGGAACCACAGTGCCATTCTTCTTTACCAGGAATATGTAATTTAGGAGCCATTATCTAAAAGCCAATGAAAGCTATACATATATTCTTTTTTCAGAATATATTTACACCAGAAAATGAACTCTGAAGGCCTGAAAATACTGTAATGACTGTGTCTCCCTTTTGGCAATCTTAAATTTCAGATGTGGAAAATTTATGCAAATTTATTAGGAAGTTTGTGAATTGCTCATATATTTTAGATCTATAGACTCCATGATCAATAAATCAATGTAAAATACCCACTTGTCCCTATTAGGGAAAAAGCAGATACGAAGCCTCTAGAGGTTAAGTGCCTGGCTTAGCTTCTGTACCTGCCCTCCTGTACCACCAGATCTATCCCATCTTCACTGGAACCAGGCAGACCATTTCAATATTAGTGCCCCCCGGCAATATCCCCAATCTACAGCAGAAGCCATAATCATATGGCCAGTTGTTCCCTCAGCGAATTATTTCTCAAGACCCTAGTACAAGGATAGTGTTCTGTGTCTATTTAGGGAATACAGTTAGGAAATGGATGGGATGGGGTTTTTTTTTCAGTTCTTTTCTATATTTTATGGAAAATAATTCATTGCATCTTATCTTTCTTTAGCATGATCACATTTCAATGCAGCTTCCTTTTCACCAACCTACCTAAGAATTAAAACCACTTTGCCTTCTCAAGGAATTCAGATAACTGCACACTTGTGTTTTTGGTTTTAAAAAACCAAACTAAACTAAAGCTATATTTTTAGACTAAACTAAAGCTATCTTTTCCACTCTTTGATTGAGCAGGTTCAGAATTTAGTCCCATATATTCCCTACCTAGGTATTTTGTTATTTAAATTTGTACATATATTTGTTCTGTTGTCTAAACCCAAAACAAAGATTGACACCATAATTGAGTGTGCTGAAATCCAACTCTAGATATTGATTTGAGTTGAAAATAGGGAAAGAAGGTAAAAAAACTTCAGAGAAGTGACTCAAGCAAGGGAGAAACAACCTCTTAAGATTTTTAAAAAAAGAAGTCCACTTTAATTATTTAGAATCCATCAACAGGCAAGGGAAGCTTAGAGATTTGAGTATTCTTTGCAATTTCAAGAACTTCAGATACTTCTATATATCCCTAATTTAATATTTAAGGTCTCCCTCTTTCCATTTAATATTTTAACCTTTCCACATGTCTTAGTCACTTTCCTAGTCACCAGGACAAAGTACCTGACACCCACAATTTAGAAAAGAACTTTGGCACAAGTTGGCCAGTTCCAACACAGGAAGGTATGGTGGACACCTCATGGCAGCCAGAAAGTGGAGAGGGAAAGAATGAGCTAGGGAGGAAGACAGACCCTCTGGATCACACTCAGTGGTCTCTTCCAACTAGCCCTGCCTCCTAACAGCAAGTCAGCTATAGCACCCTCACAATCCAGTCATCTTCCAAAAGCCAGACCTGAGAGCCTTGCAGCTCTAGGGGGACATCTAGAGACAAACCATAATACCACAGAAACCTGGAGAGGAGATGTATTAAATAATATGCTACCTTGACACCCCAAGACCAACCTTTTCATCTGGTCACTGAGTATCTCAGCTTTTTCTATAGCTGTAAGAGTCAAAAGATAGCACCAGCAACAGATACAGGCCCCTGGACATTAAGTTTGTGACTTAAGAATTTCCTACTTAAGTTTGTTCTCTTCTTTTTTAAAGACACCCACTGTAGCTAAGAGCACCTGATCCTACTTCCATTCTAATTCCTTCAGCCGTTACTTACCAGCAACAAGCTAATATCCAAAGTCTGACCAAATTGTGCACTGAATTCCAAGTAATGACAGGAAAGGTAACTACTCCTTATCATGGTCTGCCCTGTCTGTCATCTTTCATCATTAACACAGCTGTATTTTCACTGGTTTTAGCCCTAATTATGCTGGGCACACACCCAGATTTCCTCATTTCCCTGAGGTCTTGAGTATATAATCTATTCTTGGAACCAACTTCCAAACTAGTTAAGGCTTTTGCTTTCCTGGAAAAAAAAAAAGACTATGACCATAAAGAAAAAAAATGTTAATTGGAGGATATTGATGGGATATTCTAGAGTCAATAGGAGTGAAGAACAAGATTTTTCAAAATGATCATGAATCCATGGAGATTATGTCAGCTGAAGTAGAGTTACATATCCAGATCCAAGCTAATGAAGTAGAGGGAATGTCTGCTTATCCTCAGCCCCAACTAACTTTCCCAGAAAGAAAAGTGAGAGTTAAACTTGATGTTCTGCAAGAAGTGTGGATAAGGCAAAGGTGAATATCAGTTCCATAGAACTGAATGAGTGTCATACAGAGTACACGTAAACTGACAGATATTTAAGAAAGCAAGTCTCCCACACCTAATTCTATATGCTTTACTCAAACATGTACTCACAGAGATCACCATCTTTACCTCGTAGTTTGTTCCTTTTAATCTCCTGAACACAGTTGCAATTTAAATGTGAACAACATCTTTAACATTATTTTATTCAGTTTCTCTGAATTTGGGGTGGATTTGAGCATTTGATTTAAATTATATCTGGTTTTGGGCCAGAGATTTGACTCAGTGGCACCACGCCTGCTTCGCAAGCACAAGGTCCTGAGTTCAAGCCCTGGTACCAAAAAAAAAATTATATCTGGTTTTTCTCATGGCTACTAAATGTGAAAAGATGAGCGTGGAGCATTATTTTATTTTTAAGTGGCATTATGAGCTATAAATGAGAAGTATTTTAGAAGTACAAAGAACTTATTTTAATACCTATCCCCTTTTGTAAATGAAATGTCCTTTTCTTTAATAATCTTCATCCATTTAATCATTCCTTTTTTATGTCTTGGAGCTATTGGAAATTATTTGACTCTGAAGCTGGTATTTAGTATTTTATACTTAAATCTTATTCTGTTTTCTTCTGTATTTTCACACTGTTAAGAATTATTATGAATTAATATTGTCATGTCCTTGAGTGGATCTGGTGTTGCAAGCCCACCCTCAAATTTCCTGAGCTTATCTCTCGGAGATAGAAAGAGGAAGAGGAGCCAAAAAATAGTGCAAAGCCAACACCACTCTGAGGAGTAGGGACCCCAGATCTGGGTAAGGGCTGAGAAAAGGGAAGTGCTCCTGTTTTTTGGAGTGAAGCTTGTGGTCCGGCCCTCTGGCAGCAGCCCCATCCAATTGGTTGGTTTGTTGCTAGGAGTGTGGGTCTCACAGGCTAATAGAGGATCTTGGGTACACATTACAACAATGTGGAAGATGTTACAAAAGCAAGACAGCTGACTATCTGTTGTTTACATTTTTGGAACACTGCAGAGATGGTTTTTCTCCTAAACTCTTGAGGGGTCCTATCTGACCTTACCTAAGGGGTCCTATCTATCCCTAAGATATTTATTAACAACATTTTGGAGCCTGTGGTAAACACATTATTATTCACAAAGGCATTCCTAGGCTTGGAGGTGGTAACTGAATCTGGATCCAGCAGGTGTCCTATGGAAATACTTTCTTAAAATTTAAAATTTGCAATTGCTCTTTTGTTCTCCCCAAATCCCATAAAGTTAGGATATATCTCAGGTCATGTTCTTCCAGCCACCATTCACATTACATTGTTCCATCTTTCTCAGCTACAGCTCCAATATGAGTAATGTCTTTACCAATGGCAAAGATACAACAGTAACTCCAAGTTACTTCTCATTTGTTCAATTCTAGTTAGCTACCTCTTGGCAAATATATTGAGTTAATATAAAACATGCATTTTATCATCAACTATAATACTCTTCTTTTGTTTCCTTGAAGACCATTTATTTACACACCTTCTGTAAGCCATAATTGTTCAGAATTGTAGACGAGACTATGAAGTATGTGGCAAAAAGAGATGTCCCACCAAAATGCACAGCACACATTCAACTCAGGACAGGACAGCAGAGCACAGCACTGAATGAAGTGCTAACATTCATTGTCTGAGCGTGTTCAATGTCATATGCAGCCGCCATTGGCTAAGAGTTTACAAGAACACCTTGCAAGCATTGCTTACTGGTGTACTATAAGGCATATGTTTGTAGCTGTGTGCTCACACTTTTTCAGGAAGATATTTAAAGACAAACCGTTTTATGACAAATCAATGCCATAAAAAACAAAATGGAGTACAACTAAATTTCTTTGTCATTATTAATATTCACATATAATTTTTTAAATATCTACAGGAAATACTAAAAGATACTAAATTACAAATCATGCATATCTGTTTATGTATTTGTGTATTTGTTCTTTATATGTATTTTTAAAGGTGGAGGCTGATTATAAGTACATAGTCTATTACTTGATATTTTGCTACATTATACTATTCATTTTTATCTTTTTTTGAAATAATGTTCAAGAAAAGCTAGTAAATTTGTACTGAATTTTGTTTGAATACTCTGGGACAAGTAAAATTTCCTTTCATACTGTATATAATACTTTAGCAAAAGTACTTTTTATTTTGAGATATTTTTATTTTCATGCCTCTATTTATAAAAAGTCTGTATATATATACATATATATTATGAAAATTGAGTCCATAAGAACTTAAAATGTATCAGTGTAAAAATAATAATATTCTTTTCTTTTGTTTGTTCTCAAATTTTGTGTTTTTACGAGGAAAGCACAAAATATTTTGAGGACTTTTCTTTACATAATAATTACTAATATTAATCTGTTAAATAATAGATATTTTCAAAGCTATCTACTATTTTAATGCATATTGATCTTAATTAACTTATTTAGTTTTTTTAATTTAATTTTCTTTGCTCTCATCTATTTTTTTTTCCAAAATTAATACCTATAAATCTTATGCTTGCTCTTGCTCTTTAAATTAATTTGTATTTCCTGGTCTGCTTGTGTTATTAAGACCAATTGGCAAATGTATTGCAATATTTTAATTTTTCCAAGCATTCCTTATGTATTTACAATTAATGTCCATTTCCATTTTGGTACTTTTGTAACCTTTTCTAAACATAAGATACATGTCTTCATTGTTTTCATATTTGAAACTCAATTTTATTTATTTATTAGGCCCTCTCTAGCAATTAATTCACTCCATTTAAATTGTTACAGAAATTCATCTGAGTAGAACAACATGCCTGTGGGTGTCAAACTTATTGCTTACCAATGCATGTAATGTGTGACCTCACTGTTATTAAGTTCATTTAGTTTAAAATCATTTGGAAGCTCCTAGTGTATGTGAAACATTAGAGATGGCCCTTAAAGGGGATGCAAGAGAAACAGTCCTCACCTTTAGTATATGTATGAGTTCATTAGAAAAATGCTCAAAAAAAAAAAATAAAATCCATTATTCTTTAAAATGTTAATCAGCCCAAAATGGCATAGGTTATTCAGACAGTATTTCGGGAAGTTTTAATCAGTGCCTACTGCATACCAGCCTCTCTAGCTGTTGCACTGTAAGAGTGAACAAGTCATGGTAGCAGGACTCATGGCCTTTGAAGTGTATCCTGGAAGGCTGAGAGTGAATAGAAATCACAAATGTAGTGAGCAACACCAAGGAAAATCATCACATGCTTTTAGAACTGACAAGAAGTAAATCCAATCTAATCATGGGGATAAGGAAAGGCTTCTGTGAGTGAATGATGTTTACACTAAAAGGATTAATAACATTGGGTAAGCAAAGGAAAAGGAGGAGAATGCAGGACTGAATGGGCACTGGCTAACAGATTAATGTAAGACTGGGCTTTGGAAAGAGAGAAACCGTCAGAGGGCATGTAATTCAATCTGAACAAAAAAAGGCAACACTCTCTGTGAAAATTCTGTGTGCTAAGACGTATGTGGATTCACGTAAATGACTGGGGAACATATTCCAAGAGACAACTTAGCAAAAATAGAAGGCAAAATTATGTGTGTAATGTCTTGATCATAGAAGAGAAGGGAAATAAATGTCAGTAGAACCTTTAATATTGAAAGAAGTATGCTCTAGAAGGTAGACATAAATGGAATTTGAGGCTAAAAGGGGACATCCTTGCACAAATGTATTACTGCCTGGACTAGGGTAGTATGGCAGATGCTGTTGGTGTCCTGCCCGAATCCCCTTGGCATGCCTATTCCCATTTCCATAGACACCACCTGCTACCTACCACAAGCATCTGTGACTCTCACCCTTGGGCTTTCTGTAGCCACAAAAGTGTTCCTGATCTATCTATGGCACAGGCTAGAAATTTGGGGGAGTTAACTCCCTTAATATGTAAAGGATAGAAATCAGTGTATTAGCACTCCAGTTCCTTTGCTGCAGCACAGAGTGAGAATTCTGAGCATGTTCTATTCACTCTTCCAGAGGTCTCCAGCAGGAGAGAACATAAAATATTTAAGTCAGGCTTCTTCCCTTCTCTCTGTTATTCCTCCTCTCTATAACCAGGCTTTCTGGGATCACCTCCAAATGCAGCACCAAATCCTTATCTCAGGGTCAGCTTCTAGGTGGAGTCCAGTCTGAGAAGCTACTAAGGAAATTTAAAAAAGAATGAAGAGTGTTTGGAGATGGTGATAAAGAGATATTCCCTTGTTGAAGGTTCAATCCTGCATTTACAAAAATATACTTTTTCGTGTTTTATGTAATTATGTAATTGTGCCCCTGTTATTGGCCCAAGCTTGTTTTAACTACTACCTCACACTGAACAAGCACCCAAGAAATCAGGACATCTCAGCATTAATAAAGACCTAAACAACATCTAGTTGGATCAGTCATTTTACACATAAAGAAACTAAGGCTCAATGAAAAGAAATGACTTCAGCAAAGGCACACACGTGGTGAGTGGAGGCCTGAGAATAAGTTCCTCTTCCCTGTTTCTCTGTCAAGTGCACCCAACCCCCAGCTGTCTGCCAACAGGGGAAAAGCCTTCAAAATTAGTAGAAAATTGTTGTTTTGCTACCTGTCTTTAGATATACAGGTATGGTAATTGACTCAGACAAGCCACCTTGAAGGAAGTAACCATTAGAGTTAATAAGAGCAGATTTTAAACTAAAAAAAATCCTGATTCCTGAAATTCTAAAACTTGTCTACTTGCCATGTGGTGTTTTTTCTGGATTGAAAGATAATAGAAGTTAATGTGTAAGAGAGGAGGTTCAGTACCCTCTAGTGATGATAAGGCATGTATCTAAGTGAACTTTGTTATTAAATACAGACAAGACCATTCAATTAATATAGAGTTGCTGCTCATCAAAGTATCACTCCCTGAAACTAAGAAATGAAAATAAAATAGAGAAAGGTGGTTTAAAGCTAAATACTTCTAGAAAAAGTCAATGAAGGCAACCCCTGTTGCACCAGAGTTTTGTGAATGTTGTGCTGATGAACCAAAGAGCTGAACTGCTCTGCTAATACAGTGGGATGCTAAAAGTTGCATCATTCCACCCACAGTAATTTACCTACTCATGTGTTTGTACCCTGTTGGTCACTTCACGACAGTTGTTTTACTGCACCAATCTTTAATACAGACAAGCCCAGGCACACATGGTACTGGATTTTTCATGAAGTGCCAATCTTTTCATTTGCAATGAACAGGAACCAGACCCACAAAACAAAACCGAGTCAGAGCAGGTATAGGAATTGCAGAAGTTTTATTTAGGCTCCTTGTTTTGTTCTGTTGTGTTTGTGGTTTGTCCCTCACCCTAATCTAGCCATCTAATGCTGATTCCAACCACTGTCAGGGATCTGTATCTCAAAGTGGAAGTTGTTTGTGCTTGACTTCTTTAAGTGAACTAGTCCTCATCTCAGTACATGGTAGCATTAGATTGGAACTGACAAACATTGTATTTGAATTTTGTGGAAATACATTTTTCTCCTCAATAAAAAGCAACCATCAGTGGATAGAGTTAGTTTTCCTTACATAAAAATCTCATTTAGCAAGAAAGCACTTCTTAGAAAAATAATTTCTAGGCTATAGATACAATTTTAATTAAGTAGAAATCATACAATATATATAATACAAGCTACAAATAACTGTTGTGTGGAGATCCTTCTCAGGTCTAAAATAATTTGGTAAATCAACTTCCTGAAATTATATCCATTTTAGGTCTCACTACATCATACAATTGAAAGATAAATCAAATTCTGATTAGTATCCTGCTGTTAAATGATAGAACATAAAAGGCTAAATGTCACTAAATTGATTAAGCAACTAGAAATTCCACTAGCCTTCTATCTTAAGCAAATAAGTATACTTCAAAAACAGTGGTGTGATATTAGTCCCAAAATTACATCCTGGTACAACCAATATGCTGAGGGAAGTTTGTCTTTCTGCCCAAGTATCTTCCATTATTAACTTAAAGAGGATTTTTCTCCTTTATTAACCAGTATTTATTAAGGATCTGCTGGAGACACATTACCAAGCTGAGCATTATGGGGCCTTAAAAATGATAATGAGAAATTGTCCCTTCATTAGTTTTCTAAACATTTGTTAAAGAAGATGTAATTTTTAGAATGCCTAAATTTCTAAATATAAATCCTAGTCATTAGAGATCATGATAGCAACTAAAGCAGCCAGTTCTGGAAAGAAGCAATCTCTTCTGCTGCATCCCCTTCTCCAAGACCACCTCTAGTTGATGACTCCTGGGGTCCATTTGAGGCCATCTTACTTATTCATACTGAGGTAAAGCTTGAATATTTCAATGTGGTTTATTAACATCTAAAGGGTAAAAAAGAGAAATAATGCTTACTCACACACACACACACACACACACGCACACACACAACATGGCACAAGATGCTATGGCTTAGAACATGTATGTATTTGTATTTGGTTTGGGGAGTGGTTTCCTGACAACTCCTAGTCTCATTCCACATGGAAGTGGCTACCTTTAACCTTGACCACCTCAGGCATCCACTCAAAGACTTCTAAATTCATATGACAGGATGATTGTGATCATGGTCTTTACAGTCACATACAAGTGAGTTCAAATCTCAGCTTTGGTGCATATCTACACAAATTTCAACTTGTAAATATCTATAACCTTCTGGGAAATTACATTAATAATGCCTGTTTCATTGGGCTGGTTTTCAGAATTAAAAGAAATAACGAGTGCTTGGTACACTGCAGGCCATAAGTACACAACAAATGGTAATTAATATAGTCAAGTATCTTTTTAACAATAGGAATACATTTTAAGAAATACATCATTAGGTGATTTCATTACTGTGAGATCATAGAATGTACTTACACAAACCGAGCTGGAATAGCCTATTATACGCCTAGGCTATATAGCATAGTCTTCTGTTTCTAGGATGCAAACCTTTATAGCATAGTACTGTACTGACTACTACTAGACTGTACTGCAGATGGTTATAGCACAATATTTGTGTATCTAAGCATGTCTGAACATAGACAAAAACACATAGAGAAAATTACTAGGTGATAAGAATTTTTCAAGTCCATTACAATTTTATGGGACCACTATCATAAGTGCAGGCTATCATTGATCAAAATGTCATTATCTAGTGTATGATTGTATTATCACCATTATAATAATTATCATCTAAAAGCATAAAACAGAGGACAACCTGAAATAAATAGAGTTCCCTCTCTACTTGCATAGAACCTGCATCTTGATTTTCCTTTTTTGTTTCAGGACTTCCCTCATTCTAAATAACTTAACATCAAAAAAGTTCACTCTTATAAAAGATTATGCTCATATTTAGCATTTAGTCTTTCTAATGGGCAAAAGCAGAATAAGTCACTCAATAAAATACATTAAACATACAATTCTACATGACATATACATATACCTGGTAGAGATAACTTAGTTATAAATGCATGAAGAGTTAAACAATAATTAAGAATTAGTTCTAAAGTTCACAGGATCAATTAGCAAATGCAAATTATGTAGGCGAGGCTTGGGGGAGGGGCAATTATGCTTTTAATTTAGAAATCTTAGTTTAGAAAACATTAAAAATTTCTTCCTGCCAACATTTTCATATTTAAAAACCTAAAGGGTACCATGAGAGTTGGATTGACAATGGCCCCTGAAAGTATCATGTACTTGGAATGTGACCAAATCATGCGGTGATATAGCTGGCATGCTGTTAGGAGGTGAGGTCTGGTTGGAAGAACTGGGTCACTGGGGCATGATCAGAAAGGATTTATCTCCCTTCTGAACATCTACCTTCACTCTCTGCTTCCGGGTCACAATGATGTGTGCAGGTTTTTCTCCTCCCAGGCCCTTCCACCATGGCTCTTCTGCCTGGAGCTGGCAGACCATGCAAGGACTGAGACTTCTGAAACTGTGAGCCGAAATAAACCTCTCCTCATTTAAATTGCGGGTGTCAAGTATTTTGTCCCAGCAATGAGGAAAGTGACTAAGACAGGAGCCCAAATAGTGAGTACACCATCTATATTATTTCCCTAATGATGGACTTGTGCAAATAAGTGTACTTTTTCTAATGGTAAAAATAGTTCAGGTGGAGATCTAACATGGCTGATTAGAGGAGGTGGTATGTCAGAGAGATTCAGTGAAGAGTTACCAGAAAGGTACTCTGAAATAGGGGAGGTAATTACATGCAGAAATGAAAAAATCAATCTGAAAGATGATCCATGTAAATCAAATAAAATATCTGGATTGTTGTAAAGGGAAAGCAGCACTGCCATGGCTAGCCACATCACTCCCTCTCCCACACCTTGCATGGAGCAGCCATTTTGTGAGCAGCCCTAACAACCTGAGGGAACGGGCTTATTGCAGAGGCCAGACTCCTTGGATAGGTGCTTCATATTTCAGCCCCTTCCCCTCATTATCCCCTTAAACACTAAGAAACACTATGTCCCAGCAGCTTCCTCTCCAGAATTCACAGTGGGCAAGAGAACAACATACACACACACACACACACACACACACACTCTAAGCCAAGAAAAGCTAAACACAGAAAATAGTGGGACAGGACTTAATCTGTCATCAGGGACCCATGGTTCACATCCCTGGAGACACAAAGGAGGGAGTGACAAAACAGCTAATCCAGAATGAGCTCTTCTCTGTCATTTCCACATAGACTGGAAAAATCTGAGTTAATAAAAATCTGTCATGCTTGGAAGCAGGAAGAGTCCCTGAACCAAGCACAGTGACTATGCCAGATTCCACTAGCTGGAAAGAGGAGCTCTTCAGACAGTCTCAATTTGAGATTTGAGTACAAATTAAAAGATGAAATAGGCTGGAGCAGGGAACTTCTGGAGATATACTAGGTGAAAAATGTCTGAATCAAGAATATAAAGATTTGCCCAGCATCATCAGCAGGAGTCAGAACATTGGCAGAAGGTAAAGGAGAGCTTGGCATGAGGAAAATTATTTCACATCCTCCCCTTCTCAAATCAGTTGAGGTGATTGGATTACGGGATAGACAAAAGACCAGTTAAACATACCTTAAGCACAACGTGCATCATGGAGGTGGAGTCAAAAAAAATTGACATTCCTCACCACTCCTGGTTAGGCTGGTAAACATCTTACAGACAGATTGAAAATTGGTATGGCTGATTGAAAACACACTACAGCTAAAGCAGAAAGGGAACTGTGTGGATAGTCAGGCTTTATGGTAAAGTGGCCATGCGGGGAATGTTTGTATAGTCTCTTGTTAGAGTGCCTGTTCTGAGTTCTCACTGGGTTTGGTTTTGTTCTTTTATTGTTGTTGCTGTTGTTTCTTCTCTTCTCTTCACTTCTCTTCTCTTCTCCTTATTCATTTTCTTCAATTCTTGCTTTTGCTCCACAGAGTCTGATCCACTATTTTTTTACCTATTATTTCTTCTATCTACCTCTCCTCCTAGTGATTTACCCTCATTTCTTCCTTTTTCTCCTTTCCTTTTTCTTTCCACATTGCAGACCAAGAACTATTAACAATAAACTATTGATGGTAAAGAGTACTGAAAAATATAAAAGTGTAAAACCAAAGTTTAATTCACATGACAGATGTATGATCAGATCATTAACGCTGTTACAGGCAGTAGAAATACTCTCCTCACAACACAGTGACAGAGTCCAAACCATTTAAATTGCATAGCTGATGGGGTGACAACTATCTCTGGACAAATAAAGTCACAAACACAACACTGGAAAACAGAATCTAAATAAAAAGATCCTCATATCAACTACAAAATCTCCTCACTCCATTTGACCTCAACCCTGGTACCAAAAAACCCCAAAACAAATATATATATATATATATATATATATATATATATATATACACAAGAACATGAAAAAGCAAGGCAACAAAAGTCCCCCCAAAGTCTCCCAACTTTCCCAATGCAGATCTAAGTGGCACCAATGAAAAGGAAAGCAAGCACCAGGTAGCAGAGGTCTGCAAAATTATTGAAGAACAGCCAAAAAAACTTGGTGAGTTCAAAGAGGACATGACACAAAATATGATTGAACTAACATACAATCTGACCAATGTGGATATAGGAGAAACAAAAAAATTGGAAGAGCTGATCAAAATGGCTCAAAACATGAATGATAAATTTACCAAATATATAGTTTCCACAAAAAGGTACCAAAAAGAAATACCAGATATAAAAAAAAATTGTATAGAATTTGTAAATTGCAGAAATGACCAATAAGAAGACAGGGTTTCTAAAATTGAGGACAAGATGGTAAATTACGACAAATTACTCAGAGAAGCTTTAAAAATGATAAGAGAACAAGAAAAATTCATCCAACAGCTACTAAATGACACTAAGAAGACTAACTTAAAGCTAATTGGAGAGAAATTAGAAGACAGCACATGAAATTTTTAAAAATCTATTTAGAGAAATCATAATAGAAAATTTTCAAGTATAAGAAAAGATTTCAAAATATGGGTAAACGAAGCTTACAGAATACCAACCAAGTAAAATGAGTAAAGAAGGTCCCCATGACACATCTTAGCTAAAATCTCGGATGTTCAACAAAAAGACAGAATCTTAAAAGCTGTCAGAGAAAAGCAAAAAACTGTATGTAAAGGTAAGCCCATAAGGATTAGAGCAGACTTTTCAACGCGAACTTTAAAGGCTAGGAGAACTTGAAGTGAAGTGTTTTAAGCCTTAAAAGCAAACAACTTCAAACCCAGACTAATATATCCTGCAAAACTATCTTTCAAAACTGATGGAGAAATAAGGACATTCAAAATAGAGAACATTTTAAGAGATACATAAACACCAAACCAGCACTCGAAAAAAATACTCAAAAATATCCTAGAGAGAAAAAATGAAGACAACGAAGCCAAAAAAATCAGATGAGATGAATACATCAAGCAAGGCAAATAGTTATACAAAAAAAGGAAAAATAAAGGAGTCGTCAACAGAAAAGGTATGCAATGATAGGAATAAATCAATTTCTTTTTGTAATAACTCTCAGTGTAAATAGCCTCAACTCCCCATTTAAAAGATACAAATTGACAGACTGGATCAAAAGACAGAATCCAACTGGATGTTGCTTTCAATAAACTCATATAATCCAAAAAGAAGTTCATAGACTTAAAATCAAAGGGTGGAAAACAGTATTTCAAACACCAGGACCCAAAACAAGCAGGATAGTAATTTTACTCTCAGACAAAGTAAACCTCAAGATAATATTGTACAGAAGGCCCTGCGAGCCCAGGAGGGAAGCGGTGACCGCGGCAGGAAAGGCGCGAGTGGGGTCGGCTGCCGTGGGTGTCCGGGTCTCCAGTGGTGTGTCCCGCGGCCGCCGGGCGCTGTGCTCAGAGGACGCGGCCCAGTGTAGCGGTCGCAGCCTCGGGTGCCCGGCGCGGGGAGCCAGCTCCTGCGCCCACCACCGGGCCTGGGGCGGGATGTAGAGCGTTGGGCGCGGAGGCCGCAGTGCGCGAGGGGATTGCGGAGGGCGCGCTGAGGATGGAGAGAGCGATGGAGAGAGCGATGGAGAGAGCGATGGAGAGAGCGAAGGAGCCGTTGAACCGCCTCACGCGCTCGCTCCGCCGTGCGCACACTGTGGAGTTGCCCGAGGATAATGAAACTGCTGTTTATACGTTAATGCCAATGGTTATGGCTGATCAACACAGCTAGGTGCAAATTTTTGGCAGGGGAGCAACCAGATCTATTCTTTTTATTTCTCAAGAATCTAGTAAGACACTGTGCTGTCTGAGAACAATGAAAAGAAGCTGAGCCCTCTTATTTAAGGTCTGTTTCTGAACTACTATCAAATTCAAAATTTGATGTCAGTTATTCATTTGGATGTGTGAAAAGAAGCTTACTTCACATTGCAGCAAATTGTGGATCGGTAGAATGCTTGGTTCTGCTATTAAAGAAAGGAGCAAATCCTAACTATCAAGATATTTCAGGCTGTACACCCCTTCATTTGGCAGCTAGAAATGGACAGAAGAAATGCATGAGTAAATTATTAGAACACGGTGCTGATGTCAATGTTTGTAATAATGAAGGCCTTACAGAAATACACTGGTTGGCTGTGAATGGACGTACAGAATTACTCCGTGACCTCGTGCAGCATGTCAGTGATGTTGATGTTGAGGATGAGATGGGGCAGACAGCACTGCACGTGGCTTGCCAGAATGGTCACAAAACCACTGTGCAATGCTTGCTAGACAGTGGTGCTGATATTAACAGGCCAAATGTATCAGGAGCCACTCCCCTGTACTTTGCTTGCAGGTAGGATATTTTATATTTTCAAATGCAGCCACTAAAGAATGTTGTATTTCTACTATACACTTGTATTTTCAAGCACATATTTCTGTATATTTTCTAAAGCTGTTGTTTCCCCATAAATCCTATGCTTTCTTTAAAGATGCAGAATAACATTCCGGTTACATTGCTTAATTACATGAGGGAAAAATTAAATTATATTTAATTGCCAGTGCTTTTATGTTATAGGTGGAGTTTTTGATTTACAGCAATAACAGTCACTCCTGTAGATCACTTTATTAAATAGCTAGTTCAATTTCTTTGGGATAAGCTGTTGAAGCATATCATGTATCAGAGCCATGTCTTTGCTTTATCTGTATTTATAACTTCTGAAAACACATTATTGAATCAGTCTTGTTAGATACTAAGTTATACATTAAGGTATTTTTGTATTTCAGTCTTGATTCTTTTTCTTGAATTGTACATTTTGTTTGCTTATTCATTCATGTAATCAACAAACATCTAGATAGTACTCTCTGTGTGCCATATATTGTTATAAGCATCAGTGATACAGTAATACGTAGGGGTCAGGTATAGCTCAGTGGTAGACTGCTTGCCTAGCATGTGAAAAGCTATGGATTCAAAATTACAACACACACACACACACACACACACACACACGCACACAGACACAAGCTTGCAAAAATAACCCTAAGGAGCAAGCTAGTAATTATGTACATACCCTCACATGTTCGTATATACACACTCATGCCTGGCCACCTCATATATGTTGTATAAATGTGGTTTATGGTTAGGAGCAGTGCACAAAACACTTCAGTGATTTTTTCTATGTTGCACTTTTTTTTTTTCTGTGCTGGGGATTGAACCCAAGGCCTTGTCCATGCTGGGCAAGGTCTCTCTGCTGAGCTATGGCTCCTGGTGTGGAGGAGGAGGTTTCTGGTCAATGTGCAGCAGCTCCCAGTGCAGAGTAGGAGGCTTCTGGGCCAACCTACCACCACTCCCAGCACAGAGGAGGCTTCTAGGTTGACGTGCCACAGCTCCCAGTACCCCCAATTTTGCATTTATAGCACCCTGCCTGTCCTGGAGCACCTGCCAAAGCACTGTCAGTCATCTTCACACCAACAACTCGAAACATGCTCTGAGGCAAAAGAGTGACTCATCCAAGTTGCCCAAGTCCTGATCCCCAGAATCTGTTAATATGTTGCCTTAAATGGGAAAGGAAGATTAAAATTGCAGATAGGTTGCTGATTGGCTGACTTTAAAATAGGATTATATTGAATTATCCTGGTGGGCACACTGTTTAATCACAAAAATTTTAAACCAGCCTGGGCAAAATAGCAAGATACTATCAAAAAAAAAAGTGGAAAAGAAGAAGATGTGAAAAAACAGAAGGAAAAGTGGTCTGATTATTTTGAAGATAGAAGTGGCCATGAGTGGGCAGAAAATGTAAAAATGGAGATTCACCCCTAAAGTCTCCAAAAAAAAGGAACATGGTTTGATTGACTCATGGATTTTATCCAAGAAGAGCTCTGTAAAGTGTCTGATCTGCAGAGCTGTAAGATGGAGCATTCCCTGGCTTCTCTGAGGGGAAACCTTATGCCTTCCCTTTTTTGAGCTTCCTAGCAGCATGGTATTTGGGTTTTTTCCTCTTTTTTGTGTGTAGCACTGGGGATTGAACCCAGGACCTTCTCAGTAAGCTACATTCTCATACCTTTTTATTTTTTATTTTGAGACAGAGTCTCACTAAGTTCATATATTGCCCTGGCTGGACTCCAATTTGTGATTCTCCTGCCTCACCTTCTAGAGTGCTAGAATTATGGTATATGTCCGCATGCCTGTTTCTGGCAGTGCATTGTAACTGTCCCGAGAGTAAAGTTACTGTGTTGCTGACTCTATGCCTAGTATGCTGGCTCACCAAAGCCAGGCTCTAGAAAACACTTGAAGATTTACTGCACTCACGCTACAAGCAGTTGTCCTGCTGTATGGTTCACTCATGGTGGGTCAGAGTTGTAGCTCATGAAAACCTGTGAAAGAAAGAATTTTGGAAGTCTACATATAGAACCTATAATTCTTTTATTCAGAGACAAAGGAATTAGAAAATGTAAAACACATTGTGAGCATCTCCCCTGGCAGAGAATCCCATCTGGTGTTGATATAGAGGACCAAGTAATCCAAATAAGGGAAATATTATAACTCTCTACCTGCTAGATATCCAAAATGTGAATTCATGTTCTCTAAAATCAAAGAATGAATTCTAGGAACAATGGAGGTTAAGAGTAGGAAAAATTTATTGAGAGAAAGATAGCTTTTGTTTAAGAGATAGCAGGGGGACTGGAAAGTGAGTTGCCCACCCACTCCACTTCTCAAAGGTTCTTTATGGGGCAAAGCCATGAGGTGAGATGGGTACAAAGTGGGACAAAATTGTAAGATCCATTCATCATTGGAAATTTGCACCTTTACATAGTCTCTCTTGGTTCTTATTTTTCACCCTTGCCCAGACCTCCCTTCAACCCCTCCAGTCCTCCCTATTTACATTATATTGTATACCTAAAATGTACCAATGATTAGAACAAATAATCGATAATGTAAAATAGGAAGAAAAGGTTCAAAGGGGTAGGGGTAGTGGGAGGGGCAGGGGAAAGGAAAGAAGGGAAAGG
>NW_004624751.1:26207894-26220607 GCF_000247695.1 Heterocephalus glaber
CTTTTGGTCCTTATTTACACTTTCAGTTTCTCACACTAGAGAAACTATTCAGTATTTACACATGTGTGTCCTATTTATTTCACTTAAGAGTGTCGCCTCAGTATGCATCCATTTAGCTATGAATGTTTCTGGTTTCTCATTTTTTGTGGCTGAGTGGTGCTCCATTTTGTTAAAAAACACATTTTCTTTATCCAGTCTCCAGTCGATGGGCAATTGGACTGCTTCCAAGTTTTGGCTGTTACAAATTGTGCTGCTATGAACATGAGTGCACATATATCACCAACTGTCTCATAATATTTTCTAATTTAGCTGTCTGCGGTAGTGTGATGCTGACAATGCCTGGGTGTCTTGAGATTCTCAAGGGCAAAACCCATGGGGATCCCACCTATGCTGCCAGTTTGCTCAGTGGTTCCACCTCCCCTGGGAAGGACCTGTCAAAAAGTAGCTGCTCAGGGTTCTAAAAAGGATATGTGAGGTGTCTGTGTAAGGTCTCTGTGCCCCATTTCTGGAGACAACCCCAGATGAGGTCTCTGTGGGGACTACAGAGTTTCCTTGTGAGCTTTGTGGTCTCCTGGGAGCTTCTGTGTGAGGTCTCCACAGGAGGACTCTGTGGAGTGGGAGAGCTCTGTATGGGCTCTGTTGCGGTGTCTGTGTGGGAGCCATCTCTCTGTCAAGTCTCTGAGGGAAGCCCCTTGTGAAAGCTCTGTACTGGGTTTCTGTGTGATGGCCTGTGGGGCAGCACAGATCCCTGTGAGAAGTCCGTGTGCAGGCTCTGTGGAGGGTGTGGGCTCGTGGGGCAGTGGGAAGGCTGTGTCCCATGAGGTCTCTGACAGAGGTTCCTGATTTTGAGCTCTATTGAGCAATGTGATGTCTCTGCTCAAGCTCTGTGGGAGTCTCTACCAAGGGCTGAGTTAGGTCTCTGTGGAAAGTGTAAGCATGGTGTCTGTGGGAGGGCTCTGCAACATGTCTGTGGAGTCTGAGGGTTCTCTGTGAGGTTTCTGCAATGATTGAGAACAACCTGAAGAATCTGTGGGGTCTCTGGGGAGTGGGGGGTCTTTGTGTGCTGACTGACTGAGAGGTCTCTGTGCTGACCAAGAGGACTCTTTGGAGGAGGGTCTCTGTCCCTGTTCCCCTTGTCTGGATAACCTTCACTTGGTGTAGGATGCTGTGCCCCAGGATTGAGGCCCCCCGGCTGTGCCTGTGGCTGCCCAGTGTGCCACACACCACAGGAAATGCTTTCTGGAGAAGGGGCTGCTCCTCTCCCTGCCACTTGAGCTCCTCTGCTTTTCCATGAGGACCAGGGCCCATTGGAAAGGAAACATATGCTAGAAACTGAGTGCTCTCCTCCTGGACTGGCCCAGCCCCCAGGGATTTGGACAGGTCACTTCCAGCCTCCTTGTGGCACAAACCCTGTGTGACCACCTCTTCCCCTGTGGGCTCCCCACTAAGCAAGGGCTGGGAGCCAGGCAAGACTTGCTGTGTGACTCCTGAGCAGGCTCTGGACCCTTCTGAGTCCCTCCTCTCCTCTAGGGACAGGCTCGGGGCTGCATACACATGTACAGGTCACCAGACTTTGAGTCACATCTCAGGTTCCCTTGTCCTGTGTTCTCCACCATTGTCAGTTCATCCTTTCTGCAAGAGGTGAGCATATACCAGTTACCCAATGTATTGATAAGAAATCGATCTTTGCTAACATGCTCTGCTCCCTCTCAAATCTGGCCCTCTGTGTGGGAGCTGAAGGTGGCTTCTCTGGGTCTGGGATCTGGAGCAGGTAGGGCCCTGTGACAGGGCCAGGGTGAGCCACTTGGCCCCTAATGTCGCCTCCTGTCTGCTGGTGGATGACAGCGGAACCTTGGGAGCGCCCCATTCCCTTCACCATCCTTGTGCCACTCTGCTTCCTGCCTGGCTCCAGCATTTTCAATTCTCATTCCACATCTCCCTGTTCCCGGTGACTGTCCATGAGTTACTGTGCTGGCACAGCCCTGGTGCCTCCACCCAGAACCACTAACTGGAGTCACAAGATGCACCAGGATAAATGAGCTGTGAGCAGGACCATCTGTTCACCCATGAGGAGGGCCCCCCACCACTGCTAGCCACGCCCCCTCCCCCCCAGCTGGATTTTCTGTCCTCACTGCTGCTCTAGTGTGAGGAGGGCCAAGGCCCTGGGATGGGCATTCTGAACTTTCCATCTCAGCTGAACCCAGAAGGGTCCTCTCTATCCAGGCCTTTGCCAGGGAGAGGAGGGGCTTCCCAAGGGTGGACATCATCTGTCCCCCACCAGGAGATCAAGGGCAAGATTTCTCCCACTTCTGAACTCAGGGCCCAGCATCCTCACGTGCAAACTGCCACCCATTTTGGGAGCAGTGGAGCTATGTGGCTCTGACCCTTGTGGAACCTATGGGGGAATTTTCAGCTTAAAATGTCTCTGTGTCCCTGGTCCTACCACTGCCATAAGGTAGGGGAGCAGGGAGCAGTGGAAAGATGGGTTGAACCAGATCCTGGGGTTGGAGGATTGTCACTGGTTTTCCCCAGCTTGTTTTTAGAGTTTTTGTTCCTGTAATGATGGAAGCAAGGATCAGTGAAGGAAATAAGGATGAAGGTGGGCTTGTACCCCCGTCACCTCCACTACACTGCTCCCTTCTAGACACCAGAGCCCACACCAAGCACAGAGCAGACAGAAGCCATTTCTCTTAGGAGGAAACATCGGTGTTTTGGGTTACAGTAAATATCTTGGATGCATAACATGAGAAAAATCATTTTCCTCTATATAGATTATTTTTTTCTTGGACATATGTTTTCCTACTAAGACAACCTGGAGAGAAATTTCCCTGTTGTCCAGTCAAGACACCTCTCTGAAGAATACTATGCCTTGAACAGTAATATTGTTGGCCTGGTGCCCTGGACACTGTTGGGCCACACTGGGAGGGGCTGACTGGGGACACAGCCTTGATGGGGAAGGAGGGGTGGGGATGCCTCTGGCCCTGCTGCTCACTGTTGAGCTGTCCAGTTTCAGGCACACTGTGGAAAGGGTGAGGGTGCAGCCTTTGTTGACTTAAAGATGTTTACAACCTTGAGGAGCTTGAGGGGGAGGCTCCACCTGTGCCACACCTTAAGCCTTGTACTGTGCATCTCCAGGTCCTGCAGAGTGTGTGGATTGGGGAAAAACTTCTGGATAGTGCTCACACAGGTTTTCTGACTCCTGGAGGATGCTGGATTTCTGGTTTTCTTGGGGGTGTGAGTCGTGGAAAAGACACCGTTTACAATGAGCCAGGACCGGCGCACTCTCAGAGGGATCAGCCCCTCACGGATCTGCCACATCTTCACATCCAAATGTGGTTTCAGCATGACTTCTAGACATGTCTTATCTCTGCTTCCGAATGAGTCATTTCTTGTGTCACTGTCTATGGGCCACATCAGGTTTCTCTCTGACTCCTCAGAGACTGTCTCCAGAATCTTCACTGGGGGAGCTTCCTAGGTCCCTGGAGAGATCTTTGGGTACCTTGCATAGAATATGCCCCAAATTCTTGCCTGAGTCCCTCATTAGCTGGAACTTCATCTTCTGCACATCCTTGCTGCATTCATCTGTAGGCACAGATGACTGTGAGAGCCCGGGTTTGTCCTTTACCTGAGGTGAATGAGCTAAGTCACACTGAGGCTGTGTGAGTTCTTGAGACTCCTGGATCCTGCAGGGCAGGTCCCACTGGTGATGAATGTGCCACTTTCAAATGTGTTGCTCTAGTTTTTCCCAGTCCTCAGAGCTGATTGAAAAATTCTCATGAAGAGTGGTAGCAGCACCCTTGCCTTGGCAAAGGTTGGGAGTGGAGGGAAAGTAACCCTTCTGAGGGCTTTGGACTGCTGAGGGAACAGTCCGCCCATGTTCTAGGTGTTTCTTTGACAAGGGCCTTCCTGGGTGTTGAATTTCATCTGAGATGAGTGACTGTGGGTTATGGGATGTAGAACAGGATGCTCCACAGCCCCTATTGAGGAGCAGAGAAGGTGCTAACAGGATGGGGGGAGAGGATTGCAGGTGGGTCCAAGTCTGGGCCTGACCCAGAGCTGGGGCCTGGGATTGGGGCTCCAGACAGGATGGGGCCTGGGCCAGGGAAAGCAGCAGGGACATTTGATCCTGTGTGTGAACTGGGCAAACAGGTGAGGTTCTGTTGAATAAGAAGGTGGGAAGGTGTGGAACGGGAGGGTTCTGAGAGACCCAGGCAGCAGCTGTTATGGATTCACTGTGCAGAGAGGGCAGACCCCAGAAAAGCTGGGTCCATTTCTGCCAAAAGTAGGTCCCCAGGATCTTGGGATATGAGAGTTGCTGAGGACCGAGCTGCCGTTCTGGCTTCTCTTTTGTGTCCCACCAGGGTTGCGGGGTTGTGGCAGGATCTGGGGGACATGGTGGGGAAAGGGAAAGTGCAAGTGGCCGGGGTGAAAGTCTTCCCAGGGGAAGCAGGTGCTCTGGGGTTTGAGAGTTGGTAAAGGGTGTGGGTGAACACACAAAATCGGAGGAGGTTGCTGATGGGCCTGGTGATGGAGAGGAGGCCGGAGGAGAAAGGTGCAGAATGAGAGGAGAGGGGGCAGCCTCTACCAGGGAAGGAGCAGAAGGGTCTGCTTTCTCCCCATCTGGCTGTGGGGCCATGACAGGTGTTCTTGTACACACATCAGCAGGGTGGTGTTAGTATACAGGCTGTTGAGAGCATCCTAGGCCAGGGAACAGCCTCTGCAAGCTGTAATAAATAGGAGTTGTAACTGTAGCTAGGGGCTGGGGTGAGCTCAGTTGGGCCCTGGCCCTTCCACTGCCCCATACCCCAACTCTAGTTTTCCTACTACTCCTCACCCCAGGGTCTTAACATCCCCCACTCCCAGGATCTTCCCCTCCCAGGTTACACCAGTGCTGCTTTGTGACATCACAGGTTTTAGAAGGAAAGAAGAAAGGACAAAGTTCTTTACCTTTTCAAAAGGGAAATTAGCTTCTTATCCAACTTCCGGTAAATCTGGTAGTCTGCAAAAGGTGGGAAGTGGGAAACTGGGTTATAAAGGATGAAGGGTAAGGGAGGGATTGGGATTTTACAGAAGGCTGAAGAGAATGTCCCCTTAGAGGACACCATTGGAGGTCTGACTCCAGAGCCCAAGCATTGGTGTCCAATGCCCTCTGGCCCTGGCTGACAGTGGTTACATAGTACACAGATGGGCAGCACTTTATCAGTACAAAGTGCTTCCACATCCTTCAACATCCACGGTCCTCACAACTATGCTGTGCTGGATGGATGGGGTCATCTCACAAAGGAATCAGCCTCTGCCAATTTTAACAGCTGGGCCTCAGTTGGACTTGGAGGTCCCATTTCCAAATCCAGGTTGTACTGCTCCTCTGCTGCCTGCACTGCCCCCTACTGAACAAAACCCTTCTTCCCAGCTCAGCTTCATTCTGAGCAGGGAGCCTAAGAAGCATCCCCCCTGCTGACTGCCATTCCTGGAGCCCCTCCCTCAGGGCTCTGCAGCTGACAACCTTGGAGCCCCAGTGTTGGCCCCTGAGGGGTAAGCAAGGTCATGTTAATTCTGGGACTGCAGGACTGAAAGGCAGAGCCTTACCTAGGTGAGCACCTGTCCTCTTCCTACTCCTGCGCTTCCACCTCATCAGCACTGGATGCTGAGAAAGAAGGAAAACAGTGAGAGGCCCAGGTTGGATTCTCCTGTCTCAGTCAAGCTGCAGACATTCAGTACTCACGAATATTATGCTACTCAACAATGAATTAAGGAACCTGTGTTTTTTCTTTCCTTTTACTCATTTTTTAAATTACAGTATTTTTTTCTGTCCTTCTTGTAGAAACACAGCAACTTTCTAACATGAGATCCCGTATAAGAACTCACTTCTACACATGCATCTCACCTGCTAGAGACCAGAGGCAGCTGTAGCCCGGGATGGGGCTGGACTCAGGCCCTCAGCATAGCCTGATTCAGCCCAACACAGAGCAAAGGCTGGGCCCTGAGACACCTGCCATGAGACTGGGACAATGAACCAGTGCTCAGGGCCTGGCCCTCCCCAAAGATCCCCAACTCTCAGGAATCCAGTCCTCATCCACTGAGTTACTGTGTTCTCCTTTACTCTGGCCAGCAAACTACCCAGAGATCTGAGATTGCCAGACAGATGTCCTGGGGCCCACTTCCCCTGTCCTGCCCTGCCTGTCCCAGAGGAAGGATATTGTGTTCTTTTCTAAGTTTTCCCTCTCACCAATCTGTCTACTTGACTCGGAAAAGTGGAAACTGTGGTAAAAGGAGAGAGAATCATTCTCTGCTGGCTCTGGGCTGAGAGTTTCTTACCTTTCTGAGGTTTCTAGTTTTCCTCCCTGGCTGTAAGGTTGATTTACCCTGGAGCCAGGGCAGTAACAAAAGGAAGAGCCCCACTCCACCCACAAAGGTGAGGATCATATCCATCGCAAAGGTAGTGTGGCTGGGGCTCAGCCATGTGGCAATAAGGCTTTTCAGAGGAACGAGAAGATTCTCCATTATCTGAATCACAGTGTAGCTCTCAGGCAACTGAGCCCTGAGAGTTCTCTCCAGGGGTAGGGAGGAGGGCCCAGGCCTGCATCACAGAGCTGAGTCCTCCTCATCACAAAGGGCTCCTGGGGTGGGGGAGGGGTGAGGAGAAGAGGCTCAGCCACAGCCCCGCCCCTCCCCAGGCTCCAGGACAGTGGGTGCTGCAGCCTCCTGGGCCTTCGGGACCCCTCCTTCTGCCTCCACCTCCCCAACCTATCAGAGATAGACCATAGTCTATTTTCTATTTGTTCCTCCTGGAACACAGGTATTACCTGGCTCTTTTATCCAGTCGAGATCCTGGCTGATGCTAACACATCAATGATATTTTTAAAAGTTCATAACATTTATAATTCTTAAACTGCACAAAGTGGTCTTAAGAATCACCATATGCATACACACAGAGAGATACATATAATCCCTATATCCTTTCACAAGCCAATCTAATATTTTTAATAAAACAATGTAATATTCAGTTCCATCATTTTCTCATTAGTATCAGGAAAAGGCCAAACAAAACTACAATGAGATACTATCTCACCCTAGTTTAAATGGCTATAGTTATTTCTTTTAAAAAATGCTAACAACGATGTGGAGAAGGGAAACTCTCATACAGCACTGATGGGAACGTGAATTAGTGCAGGCATTGTGGAGAGCAGCATGGAGGTTCCTCATAAAACTAAAAATAGGTTTACTATGTGATCCAGGTATTCCACTTCTAGGAATATATCCAAAGGAGATGCAGTCAGCACACCAAAGGGATATCTGTGTGCCCATGTTTATCCAGCACTACCCACAATAGCTAAGATGTTAAATCATCCTAGGTGCTCATCAACTGATGAATGGAAAAAGTGAGGAATACGTACACTATTCAGGTATAAAGAAGAATGAGACCCTGTTGTTTGCACCAAGGATGGAGCTGACGGTTATGTTACATGAAATAAGGCAGATGCAGAAAGACAAGTACTACTAAGTTCTCTCTCATATGGAAGTTTAAGAAAAGTGAACCTGAATGTAGGGGCGTGGTTGTTAGAGGTTGAAAAGGGGTAAGTGGATGAAAAGAATGTAAGAATGTGGATGTGATCAGTGAGTGCTGTATATGTGCATTGAAACACCACCCTGAACCCTGTTAATATGTACAATTAATATTTTTAATAAAAGAACTTTGAGTCTTACAAAAAAAAAAGATAATATTGTACAAGAAAGGGAAAAATCAGGTTTACCTGCAGATGATATGATCTCATAGAAGACTCAAAAATTCTACTAAAAGATTTCTACAGTTAATAACTAAATTTAGCAAGGTAGCAGAATATAAAATCAACTTGCAAACATCAAGAATATTCCTGTACAACAATAATGAACTTGCTGAGAAAGAAATTAGGAAAACAATACTATTCTCAATAGCATCAAGAAAAATTAAATACTTAAGAATTAACCTAAGGAGATGAAAGATATCTACAGCCAAAATTATAGAGCTTTGATAAAGGAAATCAAAGAGGATATCAGAAAATGGAAAGATATCCCCTGTTCCTGCATAAGCAGAACCAATATTGTTAAAAAGGCTGTATTACTAAAACTGATGTAAAATGCAATCTTAATCAAAAAATCAATAGTGTTTCTCACATAACTGGAAAAAATGATCCTAAAATTCATATGGAACAAGAAGAGACCAAGAATGGCAAAAGCAATTCTAGAGCAAAGCAAGAGGGATCATAATATGTGACTTCAAGTTATATTACAAAATTACAGTGATTAAAAACAGTATAATTTTGGCACAAAAATAGACATGTGGATCAATGGAACAGAATAGAGGATGTAGAAACAATGCCAGACACATTCAGTCAGCTGATCTTTGACAAAGGGGCCAAAAACATATGCTAGAGGAAAGGTAGATTATTTAGTAAATGGTGCTGGGTAAACTGGCTGCCTGCATGCAGATGTTTGAAGCTAGACCCATATCTCTCACCATGCATTAAATTTAAATAAAAATGAATTAAAGATCTAAATATTAAAACAGAAACATTTAACTTGCTGAAAGGTAAGGTAGATAAAACTCTTGAAATCATAGCCATAGGCAAGGACTTTCTGAATAGAACTCCAATTGCACAAGAAATAACATTAAGAGTCAACAAATGGGATTATATCAAACTAAAGTTTCTGCACAGTAAAGGAGACCACCAACAAAGTGAAGAAACAACTTACAAAATGGGAAAAAATTTTTACCATTATACCTTGGACAGAAGACTGATATCTAGAATATATAAAGAACTAAAAAAATTAGAGCCCCCCAAAATAAAAGAATCAATTAAAAATAGGCTACTGAAATGAATAGATATTTCTCAGAAGAAGAAACACAAATGACCAATAAATATCTGGAAAAAATGTTCAAAATCTCTGTGCTATTAGAGAAATGCAAATTAAAATAATAATGAGATTTCATCTTACCCCAAAAATGATGTCAATAGTCAAAAAATCAAGTAATAACAAATGCTGGCAAGGCAGGAATGAAAAAAGGAACTCTCCTACATTGCTGGTGGGAATGTAAACTAGTACACCCATTATTGAAATCAGCATGGAGGTTCCTCAATAAAACTAAAAATAGAAATTCCATTTACCCACCTATTCCCCTACTAGGCATCTTGTCAAAAGAGTTAAAGATATCATATTATAGTGATATATGCATACCCATGTTTACAGCAGCACAATTCATAATAGCTAAATCTTGGAAGCAACTTGCATGTCTATCAGCTGACAAATGGATGAAGAACAGGTTGTCAATACATGATGGAATACTACTCAGTTATAAAGAAGGATAAACTCGACTCATTTGTAGGAAAATAGATGCACTTTGAAGACACAGTATAAAATGAAATAAATCAGCCACACAAGCTTAAATACCATATGGTTTCCCTCATATGAGAAATCCAAAGCATAAATACAGTAAAAATTAAAATAAAAGGTAAAAGGTAAAGATGGGGAAATAGATCTTCTGCAAGTAGAAAGGGGCCAAAAGATGGAGGGTGGGGGGAAGGGAAAGGGACATGAAGAGAACTAAGACACATCATGCACAGCACCAACTACTCACAATGAATGTAATCCTTATGTGTCACAAACATGAACTGAAAAATGAAAATGGAGGAAGAGGATCTAGAGATGGAGGAAGGAGGAGGGGGAAAGGGAAATAAAGAGAATCAAGGTATATTAGGTATATGTACCCACTCCCTAAGATAACATTCATGTTTACATAAAGATTATGTACTATAAACGTATTAATACAAAAAAAATTTAAGATAGTTCGTGAACTTGTTCCCTGTTGAACATAACATTGCTAAAATAAAAAAAAATTATCACTTTAGAAGGCAGATAGCTCCATGGATGCTAACAGGCTTGCAGGTTTTAATAGAAAAGAGATTTAATCTTTTTGAAAAATGGACAGAATAGATAACCCAAGGTAGGAATTGAGAGGAAAAATTAACTGTTATGATAGCTAATTAAAGATATTTTTACTTATTCATTTATTTCTATCTTTTCATTTCATTTCTATCCTTTCACTTTTATTCACTCATAATTTTAATATCCAGAAGAGACTTGAGGCCTTTTCCAGAGACAAGTTTACCACTCATGACCTCTTAGGTCCACTTTAAAACAGTCCTTGGCGTTATATGATCACTGTGGCACACAAAGCCTTCCTATGCAGGTTCCAGAAAGGCACTGTGCTGAAGAATGCTGAGGGGTGCAGCAGCAGGTACAGGCCTGTGAGGACTACTGATTTTCTGCCCACAGTCAGATGATTTAGCAAACACCTCTAGTAACTCAATGCTGGTTATATGGAGACCACATATTTTTAAGATAGTACTCCAAATTAATGTTAATTAGAAAATATATAGTAATAAATGTTGATCTCTTACCACACTCTCAAAACAGTCCTTTCTTTCAGTACTGATTATTGAATCCAGGGCCTCATACATGCTAAGCAAGCACTATACCACTAAGCTACATCCATAACCCTTTTACGTTTTCATTTTATTTTGAAACAGAGGTCTGCTAAATTGTGATCCTCCTGCTTTAGCTTCTGAACAGCTGGAATGACAGGTGTGCACCACTACAAAATGTAGGTATTTCAGCAAAACATAGATATTTCAAAGTGGGGGGCAGAGCTAGAGGAGATCCCAAGGGTTTAAAGACATAATATGTAGTGACAATCTAGACTAGGGAGTTTTCACTCTTTGCTAAATAATCTACATTAACAAGGGATTCAAACTTCCACATCATTTATTTAAAAAAAAAAGGAAAGGGGGATGGATCAGAGCTGGTGCTGTAGTTAAATGTTTCTGATGTGATTCAGACAGTTTTAAAGGAAGAATTTATACAACATGGTTAATGAAAACACATAATTTGCTTTCATACTACTGAACCTAATGCCTGTAGAAAGCAATGGTTAAGCTTCAAGGAATGCTATAGTTTAAGTGCTGTTTCCCTCAGAGGTAGACCTTCCCTGTCCTTTTCCAAATGGAATGTAGGGGCTCCCTAGGCTGAGGTGGCAGGGCAGTTAATAGCAGTGATATGGTCATCTTTCCTGAGAAGTTGATGATGTACCCTGGCCAAACAGAAAGGGTGATTCTAAGAATGACAGGAAAGGGATGTATAGGAAATGGAGCCTGGGGCCGGAGTGTAGCACATTTCTGTGGCAGACCCTTCAGCGACAACCACAGCCAATGTCATGATGTGTAAGGAACAGAAGTCAGCTGACTCTGCTGACTTTCCATGGAAGCATCCCTGGGAGGTCAGAGACCAGTAACAAGAATCATCGGAGGGTCAACAAGATTTTGGTTAATAATGCACATTTAGAAATTAGTATTAATGAGTCCAGGGATGAAGCTCAGTGATAGAGCACTGTTTGTCTAGCATGCCTGAGGCCATGGGATCAATTACAAGTACCACACAAAAAAATGGGGTAACATTAATAATGTAATTTTTATATAGTTTGTAAATAACTAAGGGATAAAGAAAGAGAAACACATGCAGAGAGAGAGAACAAGATGAGTGGATTGCATGGTCCTTGGAGAAATGGGTGCCTGCCTGTGTGACTCAGACCACAGCTGTCAAGTTCAGGCTGTCCCAGCCCCATCCTAACCCCGCTAATGATTACCTGCCATCTGTTTCAGCCACGCCCATCTAAGCACCAATGACTGATTCAGCCCAGCAGAATTAGAAGCTTTGCCTCTGCCCATTTGCCAGTGGGGTCTGGAAAGTGCCCAGAGCTGTCTTAAGTCATTGAGCCTGGAGGTCAACAGAATTCTCTGTGCCAGAAAGAATATTATATTTTGGGCTCCCTAACTCACCCTCCTGTCACAGCCAGCTTGTCTAACTGACCCATCCGTTCAAATATGCAATGCTTGGTTTCCCTTGCAAGTGTCCTCCCCACTGTAGGGAACAGGATCTACCTCTGATCATCAGCCAGCCAACTCAGACATTGAACCTTCCTCATCTACTGAGGTGGGTAGAGAGGAGAGGGATGATGCGAGAAATTTAATGCCCAACTCAGAAGCAACCAAGGGCAATTGTGCATTAGGAATTTAACTAAGTACATTATGAAAGAACGCGAGAAAGGGCTCAGGGTGAGGACCCAGTGCAGCTGGAAGTCCCCTCTCCCTCCCTGCGCTCCATACACCTCCACCCCACCTCTGGCCTCCTGGCTCTACTGCTACCTGGTTCCACACTACAGAGTCACAGAGGGTCATAAAGGCCATTGTCCTGAGCTCCACAAGATAGAGCAGAAGTGAGCAATAGAAAGAGGGCCTCTCTCAGGCTCCTTGATGAAAACTGAAGCCCAGTGGAAAAGTGAAGAGAATCTCGGCAATAAAGGCACACCAGACCACCGTACTTGGTAAGTTGGAGGGATCATCACCTCCCATGGGAACCTGGACTATCTTCAGGGGAAGGGAAACTGGAACCGGCAGTAGAACCTGGCAGAGTCCAATCCTGCAGGAGGACAGGGAGTTCACCTTGGGACTTGCAGCCAGAAATCTGCCTGAATGTCACAGGTCTGCTACTGGATTGCTGAGACTCATTGACTTATATCTGCACACTGCTGCCTACATTGTCTATTGTGACAGCAGAGACATAACCTGTAGGAGGCCCCTCATTTTTATTTTTCATTACTTGCAAAAAAAAATTTTTCTCCT
>NW_004624751.1:26229450-26262059 GCF_000247695.1 Heterocephalus glaber
CATGTGCACCCATGTTCATAGCAGCACAGTTTGTAATAGCTAAAACTTGGAAACAGCCCAAATGCCTGTCAACTGGAGACTGGATAAAGAAAATGTGGGATTTTTTTATAAAATGGTGTACTACTCAGCCATAAAAAATGAGAAATTAGACACATTTATTGTTAAATGGATTCACATTGAGGCAATACTCTTAAGTGAAATAAATAGGACACACATGTAAATACCAAATAGTTTCTCTAGTGTGAGAAACTGAAAGTGTAAATAAGAATTAAAAGGATTACAACAAATAATTGATCATTTGAAATAGGCACAAAAGTTCTAAAGGAGTAGGGGAAGTGGGAGGGGAAGGGGAATGGTAAGAAGGGAAAGGAAAAATTATGAGAAAAGGAAAAAATGGAAACAAAGTCTCTGTAAATAGGGAAGGGTGGAGCTGGGGAAGGGCACACAGGTAATGGGGAAAAAACAAGAACCAAGATACATCATGTACAGGTACAAGCACACAATGATATTGTAAACGAACTGTATACCTAAAATGTAACAATAAAAGAATTTATGCAAAAAAAGAAAGAAGGCAAATACCCAGGCACAAGGAAGATCTAGAAAGTAAAAACAGTGAAAATTAGGAAAGCACAGATGAGGCCAAGAAGACTTCAGTTCAGTTGGTGGATATCTGGCTGATTTATTTGGTTACAACAAACACCAGGCTCAGAGCTATTATGAAAAAGTTTTTGTTAACCTTGTTGCCTGTGGTGGGGTCAGATCAGGAAACAGGCATGGCTGTATCCAGGGAATGGGCATCATGGGTGTGAGAAGAACTGGAAAGTGACTCCTTTTGTGGTATTAAAACAGCCACACTTTTCATTATTTATTCTTTGAATGTTAACATATTTTCTCTATCACTTTTGGCATGTCTGTCTTCTCATTGTTTGTTCAGCAGAGTGACTAATGCATGTAATGGTTAGAAAAACATATATAAAATATGCAATGCTAGGTTGATTTTTATTGCAGGTTTCATTTCTTTAAGTTTGATATAAAAGCCCATCCGTTACTAGTGAGTTAAACACAAGAAGTGCCTGACAGCCATAGTGCAGAATTGGCAGAATTCCTGTTACCAGAAAAAAAGGATTGAACCCCTTCACCAAGAGGTCTAGGTCTGGCCTGCTTCGTCCTCACCTTGTCCCTAGAGCTTACTCTGCTCCTACGTTAGTTGTCCCTGATGGTTCTAACCTTCTACAGCCTGCTCCTCAGCATCCCTCTCCTCCAGTTCTTCTCAGTTCCTCCTTTCATTGGCTGCCAATTCTTGTCCACACCCTACCTGCTGATGACCTTGCAGTGTCTGTGCACGATCTCAAGATCTCTCTGGAACCACGTGACAGTTTGGTCATCTCCATTCCTCACTGCCTAAAGCACAAATAAAACAGATGTTGTCCAAGCTCCTTTTCCAAACATACTGCTCTAGGTTTGCAGGACTCCTTGTCCTTATCTTCTTCATTCCCTGAAGAGCTTACCCCACTCTGAATTCTCTCCCAAAGCAGGACTCATTCTGTAGATCCATCCATTTACTTACTGATTTTGTGTTTGTGTGGACTTGATTATCTTTCATCTTGGTTTGTTATAATGACTTCTCCTTCCTCTCTCCAAACTGAGCACCTCAGACATATGGCATAGATGTCTCAAATCTGACTCATTACTGAGCCTACAAATGAATTTTTCCAGCCAGGCTGTTACAGCCACACAGTATGGATACTGTTTAGTGATCTGGATACCAGAAAGAGAGCCAGGATCCTCCCCAGTGTGGCACCCAGGCTCCATGAACTTCCAGGCAATGTCCACTGAATCCATTTGCCTCATCAGGGAATAGCTGAAGAATCTCTTCTTTATTTATGCAAAAATAGGAAAATATTCTCCAAGGACCCCACAGAGCATTTCTTAATTACTCCTCAAAAGAACAATGAGACAGAATAAATTTTTTCAAAAACATTTTTTACATATTAAAAAAAAACTGTTCTTTAGAACTTTCAGGTTCCATATGCTTCTCTCAAACAGAATTATGGTTGATGAAAACCAAATCTAAAACATAAGAAAGCCTGTGGTTTTTCCCAGCTCTCACCTGCTGTGATGAAGCGCCTCTCACATAACCACCCCCACCTGAACCCCACCAGGCTCAGCTGCTTGGGGAAATCTTGAGAAGCCCCATGGTCAGACTCATTCCCTTACTCCCACAGCACCAGGCCCAGCTCTGCTCTCTTTCATCGAACATGTATTCCTCTTAGTGCTTGCGTGTGTGTGTGTGTGTGTGTGTGTGTGTGTGTGTGTATGTGTGTGTGTGTCTGAGATACTCCTGCTTTCAAAGCCTTTACTGCATAGTAGAAATGCAAGCTTTGACAATTGCTATCAGAATTGTGCTAGTAACTGTGGTAGGTTCTGTATATGCATTTCAGCACTCAATCATTTTAGCTTTTCCATAAAGTAAACATTACTCTTCACACATTAGAAACTTAAAAAAAAATAAAGGCCTGAGACAGAGCAAGGGCAAGTCACTAGCATCACCACATATCAAGTGTCAGAGATAGGTTTTGAACTCCTGTTTTCCTGATTCCAGCACCTATGAAGTTTCTCAGTCTCAAACAATCTACTTTCCCACCACCACTTCCAATGTTTCCAGTTCACATCTGTAGTATCACCACCTCATCATCCTTCAGGCTCCCCGAGATGAGACCAATTGTCCATTGGTCCTACCATATTTTCAATATCCTCCACCCCTCTCATGTCCTTCCTTCCCTCCTGAAATTCATGGTTGATCATCGTGAGTGCTCCTTGGCATACACCTTTGCTGCCACTGTGGCTTGGTCCCTGCTCATGTTCATTTGATAAAATCCCAAATGATTAAAACCCGTGTCTATTCCCTCCCAGCTCACACACTCACAGCTGAAGAGAAAAACAACCAAGAAGACTAGTCTCTTATGAGCCATAAACTTCAGACCAGATTTTAATGGTGGGCATTGTTATGACAGTGGCAATATGTGTTTAGATGACCGTCTATAACATAAAACTGAATAAAATAAGTTCTGTAACTTCCCAAGTGCTTCTAAATTTGAAGCTTAGCTTACGACTAAGTGTTAGCTGGACCTGTATTCATTGACGAAGGCTGTCTCATCTACTTTCCTTGAGCTCTCCTTCTTCTTCCTGATAAAATGGGAAGTTTGCTTTTAGAACCAATATCCCCACATTTGCTAAAGTAGAAGAAAAGAGAAATTCAAATGGCAATTACAAGAGTGTGAATGGTGTGCATCTCAGCCAACAGCAATGCACGCCATTGCTGTTTCAGCAGAGGAACACATGCTGGCTGCTCCGACATCTCGGGATCAAAACCAGAACATTTCCAGGGCACTAAGAGTGAATACATATCCTCAGTGTAAATTCACAATAATAAAACTGACAAACAGATGAAACCAAAACTCAACTGCAAATCACCCATTACAAAGTAGCATTACTATAATCTTTGAATTGGCATAATCAGTACTCTTCCCCTTTATCAGTGGTGGCGAACCTATGGCATACATGCCTCAGCAGGCTGTTTGTATCATTGAAGGCTCTAAAAAGTTTACCATCACTGTCCTATATGAAAAGCCAAATTATAAGCAGAAGCTTATTGGGGAATTAGAATCATGGGAAAAGGTGTTACTTAATTGACATCATAGTAGTGTTAAAGGATGGTGGCCTGAGGCATAAGGTGCTATGATACTGAAAAGCCTCATCAGCAGGGCAGGAACTCTGGTCTTCTGTTGGTCCTATTCTCTCTTCTTTGCAGTGTTTGGATGACATCTACTTACCATGGCCTCTGTAGTCCTCCCCACCCCTTGCTTTAATTGAAAGATGAATTCAACATAAATTTAACAACATAAATTCATTCAGCCTGGTTACTGTTAAGTCTCATAGATCTGAAAATCATTCTAAGATAACTTGACACAACTCTGATTTCTTATGCATTGGCTTAATAGGTGAATTCTCAGAATTCAGTTGTATTCCACTTATTGACTAAATCTTAGAAATCCTTTTCTGCAGTCTCCACAGAAGGACATCAGAGGAGGATTTCAGAATGAGTAGGATGAAAGTGCTATTTGAGGTCTATGTTGGGAAATGAGAAAAACAAGGCACGATGCTTAAAATATTTCATCTTTCTTCTCCACCTATGCACAAGGCTGGTACATCTTCATAAGTACCAGAAAACTGATCACAGAGGAAAATTCAATTTAATAGTAGCAAAGATATCCCACATTGCCCATGTGCCTGTGATATTTTTTCAAAAGAGATAGCATAACAGTGTAACATGACTATTTAATCTATGTCATCCTTGTCCACCATAAAATCCATAATAAGGAAATTATTTTATATTGTCATTTTCTTTTTTGGTTCAAAGCAATCTAAACCCATCTACATCATCAAGATCATTTGTGATATTCATTTTACTGCAGTGTAAAAAGCAACATATCAAAGGTATTGTTTTCCTTGCTTTGTCTTTTTTGTACCCTCAATTTATTTCCTTTGAAATCTGGTCCCCCAGAAAAATGTAACTTATTGCCTTCAAACTCATTATTAGGACAATGAGATCATTTTCACAGACTGCAATAACTATGGATGGAATTTAAACTACTGATGTCTATATTAAGATCATATTTTTCAACTCAAAGAGTCGCTTTTTAAATTAATTATAGAATACCAGTTAATTCCTCTGCGCATTTAGATTTTTTTAATACAAGTAATTAACTTCTCCGACCCTCCCTCATCTTTTTGAACACTGTGAACTACTACTGTCATTAGCGTTGTGCCAGATGTGCTTTCTCGTGCTTGCCACATCCAAAGGCAAATCTCAGCCACAGCACTGTGGCTTCAAAGAGCCCACGAGCATCACTGTGTTGAGACTCCTTCTCCTTGGAGCCTCCCTCTAAACAGGCTTGGGTTTCTGATGGAAGGTGATCTTTGCCATCTGTCCAGCATCTCTGGGGAGTCGCCATAGGTGCGTGGTGAAGGGAAGGGAGTTGAAACGTCCCTCGTGTTGGTTTGTGCAGGTTTTTCTACCTTCTAAAGCCAGTAAACTGCACAAATCTCTGGCAGGCAGCCACTCAGTTTTATCAGAGGAAGAGAGAGTGGTTCCGTTGTGTTTTAAAAAGGCAAATACTGCCTCACTCAACCTAATCACTACTTAGAGGATGACAGCAAAGAACAGAGTCCTCAGCTTTTTAAGCCTGAGGAATAAGCCTAGGCAACGTTCTAAATGTTTCAGCTTTTCTTTTCCAAAGAACAAAAAAGCAGCGTAGGAAATGAGCTGTCTTCGTGGGGAGCCACCCACCTTTTGATTCTCTGAGTACAGGAATGTGCTGTTTCTATTTCATCCTGGAACTCACAAGCAGAATTTGATCAAATCCTACAACCACATGGTCCTCCCATGAATGCATAGAAAAGTACACAGTTGTCATCCATTTAAAGCAGCATGCATTCATTTCTAACAGAAGCAGATCTGAAATTGCTCACTATTTCCTCTGACATTTATGACTAGAGTTCTAAGGCATTTGTCATGTGAAAGCAGGATGAGGGCATTGTCATCAAAGGAGATTTGAGAAAGTGACCTCTAGGAACAAAGAAATTCTGAAGGGACATGAATCAATGCTTTACCTCAAAAAAAATTCAAGGAAATGGTACTGAAACTTACCTTTTCCATATGATCAATTTATGTTTCATTGATCCCTTAATAAGTACTTGCTATTATTTTTTTATTTCCTTATTAGTCTTTCATTTTAATTTGGTCCATTCAAAATAAAGTTGTTGTCCCTTTATTTCTAAGAGGTAATGGTCAATTCATTTCTTTCCTTGAAATTTGAATTAAGTGACCACTTCTTACAAAACATCTTCTATATGCCATAGTAGATGCAAGATTAATTAATAAACATGACAAAGCAAGATCAATAAAATATGGTAAGGAACAGTCAACCAAAATGAGAAAATGAAACAAAGACTAAGGATCTTTACTGTTTTTAAGCCTTAAATTCTTAATCTATCCAATAAGAAAATGAGTTAGTAGGTCTCTAAATCTGTTTATAATGTTAACATTTTTTCTGAGGTCTTTCTTTATTCTCTTTCACTGGTTCAACTTTCACTAGAGGACTCTTTTATTTTTCTTACTGTTGTTGCTTTTTATCTATGCAACAATTTTTCCTTCCAACCCTATATTGCTTTCCTGTGCAATTTCATCTATTCATGTGATGTTACTTTCCACTTACAGACTTATTATTCCCAATTGTAGATAAATAGATGATTGATAGATAGACATATTTCCCCATCTCCAAACCTTATATTCAGCTTTCTATGGAATGTTTCCACCTATCTATCCCAAATTCATCTTAAGCTTTCATGTTCAAAATTAAAAACCTATTCTTGTATCTCTCTGGATTAATAATAATATCTACTTCAAATAGCAAACCCAAGAACTGAGAATTTTCCTCAATACTTTCTCTAGCCATCCAACTGGTACCTGCCTGACTGTGCATTCTTCCTCTTACATCTTCATGCCTCCATTCCATCTTCCAGAGCACCACCAGAATGACCTTTCCAAATCCCAACTGTATATATCCATTCCTTTTGTAAGTTTAAAACACGTAACAACAAGGTTTTTCTGCTATCAGCATTGTTTTTCCATCACCCAAATGTGCTTCTCAATCAGAATATACATTTCCCAGAAAACCTGGCAATGTTCCAGAAGAACTGAACACTTGAGAATGTCATCTTCAAACTTCAATTTTATTTAATGGTGAAAATTAAGAATATTGATTTAGTATTAAAACTAGTAGGAGAATATACTGTGGAATGCAAAAACTATGGAGGAAAACCTAAATTTTTCCCTTGTAATGGCCCACTTCAGGCTCTGCTCCCTAGACTCATGGTAGTAAGCAAGATATTCTTCTTCCTTCTTTGGAGTTCTTTAGCTGAAATGTCTGAGAAGTATTGTGAACACAGAAGAAAAGCCTTAACACAGCATTTGTAATTCTCCATCATCTGGTCCACCCCATTATGTCAGGTGCCTCATCCCGTTCTTCCACTCTGTCCCACCTGCAGCTCCTCACATAGCAAATGACCCTTATCTCAACACTCTGTGCATTTTATGCATAAGTACACAAGTTAGAAAAGGGTGTAGAATGTGGGAGAGACAATGGAACTCAATAGTGTATGATGATAAAATTCTAGTAGACTTGATTTGAAGTAGAAAGAGATGAGTTTAGAATGAGTTTGGAAAGAATTATAGGGCCAGCTCATGAAGAGCATTGTCATAATAAGCCTTAGTCCCTTTAGTAATGTGGAGCCTCTGAATGTTAAGGTAAAAGAATGACAGGATCTCCTAGAAATAAAAACCACAGGCTTTTATTCGACATATTTATGATATGTCTGGTGGTAAAGTGATGTATAGGTAAAAAGACTAGAGTGGAGATTCCAGCAGTGGTCCCAGCAAAAGATGAAATTCTTAACAATCACTTAAGAGTTGATCGTGGGAAGGTAAGTGACACTTTTTACTCTAGTGCTTTGAAGTAAAAAACAAAAAAATTCAACCACAAAAGGAACTGTGATAATGATTCGTTTGGTAAACATCCTGTAGTAGATGTTTCAGATACTCAGTTAGTGAAGGCACATTCAATTCTTCTAACCCCAGTGTATATAAATTAAAAACAATGAAACACTGTTTTTGATAAAATGTGTCACGTGTACATTTGGTATACTACAGCCTCTGACATTGCATGCACGTTCTGGTCTCACTGCTTAAAACGTCTTTATCATTGCAGGCCCTATGCCAACTTTGGAACCTTTAACTGTATTTCAAAAAAAACACTCCTTTAAAGAATGCTCCATTGCTACAGTTGCATAAGGAGAGAAAGCTCTGTCTCCAGGTCTTCAGAGGTTCCCACATCTGGTTCTGATAGCCTCTCGTCAGTGCAGGGTAATGATGTGTTTGCAGGTTCACCCCCTTTAGATTGTGTGGTCTTCCAAATAGAGATATGCCTCTTTTCTCTTTGTGTCTCCAGTATCCTGTCCAACAACTAGCACCGTATTAGATAATCACAACTTACTGGATGATAACACTAAAGAACTAAAACTCACAAAGAAACCAGACTCACTACTTTGTTATATCCCATATACACACATGTATGTCAAAGAAAATGCAGGAACATATAAAACTATTTCCCAAAAAAATGCCTATTTTAAAAGATTAAATGCACCTTCTATAAAATGTGATTGTTCAACTGATATTTCTTAGAAGTAATAATGTCATTAATCAACATATTATATTTCAGGGAAGATTAATCATCATGAAGATATATAATTTTGTTTTCAAATTTAATTTCCAATAACACTTTGAAGTGAGTAGAAAGTTTTTAATATTCTGCTTTAGGGCTGGGAGAGTAGCTTAGTGGTGGACTGCAGGCTTAGCATGTGCAAAGCTCTGGCATCGATCCTCAGCACCAAAAAAAGAAAAAAACCCTAATTTAGAGACTGGGCTGCTGAGAGTCAAAGTATATAGACATCCAAACTCTACTGCTGACCTACTGAAATGCTTTCATATATGCTGTTAAGGAATTTTAATTTAAAATAAAATCCAGGAAAATAGTATTTAAGGAGCTGAAAATAAGTTTGCTTGGCTTTTCAAATCTTCTTTCACCAATTTGCTTTATCTGCTTCAAAGATGAGAAATGCCTCTGGTTTTCCTTACCAGCACCTACCACAATTAGCAACTGCATGAAACTATTGCCTCGATGATTTATACCAGGCATCAAAACAAGAGAAAGGAAAGCCCAACTTGTACTTTAGTCAATTTTGTTAAAGACATCCTGTGTCCCTCAGAGCTCTGAGATACACCTGCCCTCAGGAAATGAGTCGGTAAACACTCTCAGCAACTGTTTTACCAGGAACTGGGGTAGAAGCCCAGCACAGTGGCACTTGCCTGTAGCCCCAGGGCTTAAGAGACTAAAGGAGGAGAGTCCCTTGAACCCATGAATTTCAGACTAACTTGGACAACATAGCGTGATCCTATGTTAAAAAAGAAAAAAAGCCAACATAGGTGTCATTAAATCATTTTGGATTTTTTGCATACAGACTGTATGATGCCATATTTTAAAATAGAATAAAAGATAGATAAATCTATCATTACATACCATAAATGTAAACCTTTTCACAAACTAAATAAAAATGTTTCTATTAAAATCTTGTGTGTGTGTGTGTGTGTGTGTGTGTGTGTGTGTGTGTGAGAGAGAGAGAGAGAGAGAGAGAGAGAGAGAGTCTGGAGCTGGGGAAAGAGACTTGAAGAGAGATCTCTAAAAAAGTTTTCAGTTACAAATAACAGAAATAAAATCTACAAAGGTAGGTAAATAAATGGACTTTCAATGTATATGTATAGCCAAACAAATGAATAACTTTTTCTTTGTTGCATAATGACCTTTCCTACCTTCCAATAACCTTCCTTATGCCTAGCTTCATTCTGATAGCTTTTGAAATGGACAGCTCTTAATTTTTGTGTATTAAGTTTTGTTTATTAAGGGCTGAGTATGGCCAGTTACTGAACATTTACAATGAGTCATGCAGTGTTTTACAAAATTTGCCAAAATAATGTTATTTAAATGAGGTAGCTGTTCTTACCCATATTTTATAGATGATACAAATAAGATCTAAGAAAAAATTCAGCCATTTGTTTTGATTTTCACAAATTTTGCAAATTGTAGATTTCAAATTGAGTCCAGAATTGTCTGTTTCTAAAAAGCTGGGTCTTACACTGTATTATGCTTCTTCTCAGAAAATTATCGGCAAATGCTGAACAGCTTCCTGGGACATATTTCTGTCTGTGTGCTATATTTAATGTAGCAGCATTTTTACATCACTTCGAGGGCATTTATTTTAATAGGCTTTATATTTTAAGCAGTTTTAGGTTTGTTGAAAAATTGAACAGAGTACAGAGAGCCTATATACCTCCTCTCTACCCTGATTCCCCTTATTATTTATATTTTGTGTTCCTTTGGAGCACTGGTTACAATTTATGTTCCAATATTGATGCTTTCATCAGAGTTTTATTAATTTTCCTTGTTTAGAACTTGTACATATTTTGTTAGATTTATGAAATATGTTTTATTGTTACTAATGTAAATGGTATTATTTTTTCTTTCAAATTTGAATTGTTCATTTCTGGTATTTAAGAAAGCTATGGATTTTGTACATGAATTTTGTATCTTGCAACTTTGATATATCACTTATTAGGATGACAATTTTAATATTATAATACATCTTTGTCATAGGATGATCTTCAAGTGCCTATAAAATGACAGTCTGCCTTATGATAAAAGATCCTCTGCTGTTAATTCTAAAAACTATATTCCAAATTTGAGGTTAAAATTACTTCATTCATCTATCTTCATATAGAATGTTTAATTGGCTGAAGGATTTTAATATGCATTTAGTAAGTTATTTTTTAATTGAACATCATCATGCTTTTCCAGACTCTAATACATAGCTAGAAACAAAGGAATTGCATTATAACAGATATGCTTCTGGAAGAACTGGCACCAACATATGTTTTGTTGCTTTTAAATTACCCTCCTCTAGGGCCGGGGATTTAGCTCAGTGACACCGTGCCTGCCTTGCAAGCTCAAGGTCCTGAGTTCGATCCCTGGTACCGAAAAAAAAATACCCTCCTCAAGGTGTCCTCATGATCTTCTTGCTGTGGATATGTGATACAGGCATCTGAGGGGACAGTTGCCCACTGCAGGAATGCTTTAAGGGCAGGTAGTGGATGGAGCAGGTCGGAGCTGCTGGGCCATAGAGTGAGAATAATCAAATTGGATCTGAACAGTGTGTCCGGTGGGTGCACAAAGGTCTTGTCCCTCTGATGGCTACAGCTATTCCTGTAAAACCCATGCAAATCAAAGGAGTAGCTTTCTCGACATGTGAACCTGTTCATTTGTTTCATTTAAAGGGAAATCCTGGTTTATAAGCCAGGTTGCAATGGTCCAAACCAAAACCTTGGAATCAAAGCTCCCTGATGCTAAGCCAAGGAGCCCCACTGTCTTTGACAATGGCCTTCATGAGACTGTGTACAATAGTCATTTAGATCTCCTGGAAAGAAGAGGTGTGATTCTACTCTAATTGTGCCAACTTGCATGAGATGGCACAAATCAACACTTCTGATGCCATAGAGTGGATGCCTATCAATTTTTAAAACTGCTTTAAATGGTGTGTTAAAATCTTTTATTGATACAGCTTCCATTTTCAGAAGTTAGAAATCCTTGAACCTAGACTAAGATACTCTTGTTGGAATGTAAACTAAATTTCTCAGAAATATTGATTTATCATCTTTTAGGTTGAAATAATTACTTAGAGGTGTGGGAGTTTAAATGAGGACATTATGAGAGCAAGACAGTTTCTCATCACAGTCTAGTTCAAAAAATTAGGCAAATAAATGTGAAGGAATAAACCATCAAGGTCAGTTTTATGTAGCAGTTTCTGTTACTGGCAAATGGATGCATAACAGAGTCAATTGCAAAGAATCGTGTAAATCTAGTTGACCACGGTTATCATTTTGGAAATAAAAGCCTATTCAGAAATGTATGTTCATATCACAATAATCTGTAGCCTTTGGAAAAGGAAAGTTTTATTCTAGGATTGGAGCTGGAAGCACGAGATAAAACTAACAGAACTCCCTCCTCCTCTCATATTGCCTTATAACCTCTACCCCTGTTAGCAAGGGTCTAAAGGAAGATGATTTTTTTTTCGGAAACAGGAATCGAACTCAGGAACTTGTGCTTGCAAGGCAGGCTCTGGTGCCACTGAGCTAAACCTCCGGCCCTTTGGAAGATGATTATTAACAAGGGAAGGTAATTTCATTTATGTTCCTCTGAGATCTCGTTACACCATAAATTCATCTAGTGAATACACCTTCTAGAATTTTAACATCAATATAATATATCATCATTTCAGACAAAAATTTAAATATATTTGAATATCTGATTTAATAAGTCAGATGCTTTCTGTCAATTTTTCTCTAAACAGATCTAATGTAATAATGAAAAACAATTTTAAGAAATCATATTTCCTAGATGGTAGACTATTTTCTTTAAATCCTGAGTCAAAGCTATTTGCAAGTATATAATAATAATTCTGGTGCCCCTGGTTCTATATTGAATGATTTGTACTCTGAAGCTGGTATGAAAAAAGAGGTTTTTAGAAGGAATTGAACTGACTGACAAGCTTCCACAACCACTTCATGTTTTCCTGCAGTGTCAGAGTTAGGCCTTTGCAGGACATATTTCCAAAAGCAACAAATATTGTGAAATCACGCACTTGGGATGAGCAGGCCAAATGATCCCCAAATGTGTAGGTGAAGTATGGCATAACAGAAACAGCAAAAAAATTTCAGGAAAAGGGTTGAATTCAAATCCAAGCCCTCAATCTCACTAATACTAATAATATATATATATATATAGAGAGAGAGAGAGAGAGAGGAGAGAGAGAGGGACAGAGAGAGAGAGAAAGAGAGAGAGTAGGGCAGATATATGTATATATGTTCATCATATATATATATTTGTTCATCAAATAAAATCATGTGTCATTAATAACAAAATAAGGTATTGTCAAGATGTTCAAGAGGTTAGAGAGGATGTGGCAAATAATTGGCATATTTTCCCCCTCTTTCTTTTTTTAGTTTTAATTGTTCAGCAAAATATTTGTTGTTTATAAAGCTCCAATGATAAGCATTGGAGATGCAGAGATAAAATGGCATGGCCTCTAATCTGAAATAGTAATGAAGCCATATGATCTGATTAGCTTTATAAGACTCATCATGGCCACTATGCTGAGCACAAATGATAAGTGGGTAAAGGTGGAAACCGAGATAGCAAAGGCAAAATTTTGTTACTGTGCATCACCTTCCTCTTACTTTTATAAGCACCAGTGCACACCATGAGGTTGAGGAAAGTATAGAACTATTGCTGAGTACAGTAGCCCCTGTAAACCCTAAATATTCAAAACCACAATAGACTACTGTAGCATTTCAGGCAAGAAATGATAGTGGCTTACACAAGGGTAGAAGTGGTAAGAATTAAACTGAGATGAAGACTGATGGCTGAGTTTTGAATTCTGCATGACAAAAAGATAATTGGTGCCCTTCAAGTCTAGGCAAAGTTTAATCAAAGCAAAGGGATAAAAATATGGTTCATAGCAGAATAAAAATTCCACAGATTTACTGGAAGGAATTTGGGAGGGCGGTCAATAGGAGATGGAAGAATAAAAAGGAAACCAAACTCCAGGTTTAGAGAGGCTGATCCTGGGAACAATACATAATTAATCACCTAGCAGTGATGCATGCATGGACCATTCCCAAGACTGGACCAACAGAATGAGGTGTCTCAGAACAGATCTCATTCCAGGTGTGAGGGATGAGAAGAAAATCTTTTGTCTCCACAGTCATTCACTTCCACACAAAACCAACTGTTGCCTATTTGGGTAGTGGACTAGAAAAACCATAGTATAACTGAAGAGTTCTGGATTGGAGAAAAGTCCAGCTTTTGAACAGAGTGAGTAGAGTATACACAATCATAACTATTATTTAATAAGTATGTACTCTGTACTCTAAATCTCTGTATATTTAATAAGTATGCACTCTGTATATTTAATTTCTACAACAAAAAAATTTAAAAAGATGTTATCTATCACTTCTCAGACTTTTAGCTAAAATCAAGTATAAAAGATGCTATGATCCCATTCTAAAGATGAGAAAAGTGCTTCTCCGAAAAATCAAATAACACACCTATTTTCACACAGCAAATGACAAGACAATAGTTTGAATCTTTCTCACTTTCCATTGTACCTTTCAGAGTACTCTGAAAAGGCCATGGAAGCATGTCTCACTTTAGAAAATGGAGAGTTGGAATTAGTTGGGAACACTACAGAAACAAGAGTGAAATAGTCTGTAATGAAATAGGACTTGCATTGTTTTCTTAGGTTCAGCCATTGGTTTTTAGTGGTTCCCAGGCTGTCCTTAGGGAACTCAGGAAAAAAATTGCAAAGTAACAGTTGCCTTTTAAGTTTTGGAATCTAAACGAAGTAGTTATTATTTTAGATGACTTTCCAAGTGTTTATGCAAGTGAATAATTTTCTTTAATTAAGACTATCATCATAAGCTTTTACCTCTTCCAAATTCTCAACCTTTCGAGTCTGACAGGTATAAACATTTTTGTTACCATGCATCACCTTCACCAGTACTTCCTTATTTTTACAAGCAACTGTGCACATCATACAGCAGAGGAAAACACAAAATTATTGGCGAGTACAGAGAGAGCTTGTGAACCCTAAATATTCAGAACAGTGAAAAATGGATCCAGGAGTCAAAGGCCCTTAGAGGTGGGTGGAGGGACAGGATTTCACTCTTTAAAAATGTATTCTTCAGAATATTTAGGGACATGTTGCTTATTATATATTTTTATCTTATATTTTAGTCTCTCTCTCATCACTGAAATTCAACACCCAATACCCACAACTTAAAAGAGGAGAGGCTTAATTTGGCTCATGGTTACAGTCCATGGTCACCTGATGCCAAGGAAGAAACAGGATGGCAGAGGGGCAGGGCAGAGGAAAAGGTGCTCAGCTCAATCCATGGCAGCCAGGAAGCAGAGAGCTAAGGGAGGAGTTGGGGACAAGAATACACCCTTCCAGGTCATGTCCCCAGTGAGTTCACTGATGATTATAGCACTCTAAATCACACTGCACGCACACGAGATTTTAGGGGACATTTTAGATCTAAGCCATACACTTGATTCTTCTTAAAGACTATCCTCCTTATAAATGTACATAAGAGTGACATAACTTTGATGATGAGCTCCAACAGTCTAGGAAGCCAGTCATATGGCATCATAATTACTTTGGTGAATATATAATACCACCTCAACTAGCAACTCCAAGGGATTATTTGTTTCCTTGTTTTTTTTAAGATGGTCTTCATTATTGCATGTTTTAGCATGTCAGTTCCTAGAATATAAAGATCCACTGTACTTACTTTTGGTAAGTACTGAGAGTTCCCAATATTTAATGATGGAGAATCAAATGATATTAAAAGTTATTCATTAAGTATGCAGCATCAGTGTTTGGTTTCTTTCATTTTTTTAAATTAATTTAAAGAAGATTATGAAAACTGATAAAAGTATCAGAATTTAATCTTCACAGTGGGAAAAAACCCTAAGGGCATCAGTAAATAATGTTGTAAATATACTTGTGTCGTAATTATCAAGTGCACTGATTTAGGGCACAATGAGGTGGCCGTACATTTTACTTCAAATACTCTGTTCCATTATTTCCACTTAATCTAAATCAAACTGTAATTCCTTACATTGTAATTAAATTCATATCATATAGACACAACATATAGGTAAAATGATTCACAGATTTGGAATCATACAACCTCAATTCCCACATATGTTCCGCTACTGATTCCTTTGTGGTCTTGGAAAGCGGATTTAACATTCCTCAGCTTAACATTTCCTTATCCATGAAGTGGTATAAGTGGCCAAAGTGACCTCAAAATCACATTCTAACTTAAAATCTTATTAATATGTAACATTTCATGGAAAACTATTACAGTAATGTTATTTCAAGGATTAAAGAAATGTAACTCATTATTTTAGAACATAACATGTTCAATTTTTACTGGTTTGCTTTTCCAGAATATATTACCTTCATTTCAGTCTAATTTGTGATTCTTTTCCAAGGTAAGACTCAAATTGTTTCTACGGTATAATATGGTTTCAGAGTTTTTAACATACAGTGCACAGAGTATATGACAAAATGCTTTACAGCAAAATGTAGAAGAGACAGATAATATTCCTCCGAGTGGATCGTTCTGAATCTCATCCAAGTAGGCAGGTAAAATAAACTTAGGGAGAAGAAAACTGACATTTAAAATTGGTAGAGATACAAGTATTTTTGCAGAAATAACATCTTATACTTTCACAGCAATCTGTCTCTTTTTCTTCTAAACACATGAAAAAGGCATTTCAAATTACTGATTAATTTCAACATAGTGATCTTTGGTTCTGTCTAAGGTCCATGAAAATTGACTAGATATCTTTCCATCAAAGAGGAAAACTAAAAAAATTGAACACATTTTTAAAAGATCAGATTCTCTATTATCCTGATGTATCAGCTCAAATATCATTTGTTTGGACAATGGTTTTATATTTTCCTTTTCACAAAGAAATGAGGAATTTTTAGAGGAAGTATATAAACATGTAGGTATCTGTTCATGATCAGAATAAAGGATAAATTTCCATGAATTATCCCCTTTCTTGTAATATTTTCCACTCTTGAATGAGAAGACTAATGTTGTAAAGAGTAGGTTCTATAACCACTCGAGTTATTTTTATCATTGGCCTTGGCAATAGATGCAGATAAGAGAAAAAGAACTTTTAGCAGGGAGCCATTTTCACACACACACAAACACACACACACACACTCCCATACACACACACACTTTGGTCAGGGATTCAAAATTAATATATAAATGAATTACCGTCTGAGACTCTATAATGTTAAAGAGATGACAAAACTATGAGAAGATGCAATTTATCTACCATAACTGTGCAACCGCTCTGCAAGAAACATCAGGGTTCAATTAGGAGTGATAAAAAAATGAGTAAGACAGTTCATTTCACAGTTCATTTTCACAGAGATATAATATTAACCACAAACACACTAATTTAGGGAATAATGTGGTTTAATGATATGATGGAAGTACAACACTCTCTAAGAGTACAGAGTGCTAATATATGAGCAGTCTGTGTTAATTTTTTTCACCATAACCCATATCTTTTATCATGATCTATTTGTTAATGATACTAAAACCTCCATTGCTAGCCTTCCTGCCCAGAAGATTTATATTTTGTACTGCCTAGTGGACATGTCCACATGGATGTCCCACAAATTTATTAAATGGATACATCCAAGATAAAACACACATTCCTCTCTTGGCTAGCTTGCTTCTCCTACTTAATGTCTTCCAAGATTTATCCAGCCCCCCATGCCCAAAATTCCAAAGATATGTTTCTTTTTTACGTACCCAGATCATTACCAAGTCCTGCCTATTATTTCTCAGATAATCTTTAGTCTATCCCTCCTCTCCTTCCCAAGCCAATGCCTTTTCTTAGTTGAGGTTCCATCAACTGTCACCTAGATTATGACACTGGTCTTCTCTCTGCTCTCATAGCTTTCTCTTTATTTAGGTCACCCTTCACACAACTTCCAAAGTTAGCTTCCTTTTTAAAAAAAATCTACCCCCATTACTCATCTGTCTACCATTTTGTAAATCTATAATTTCATAACATATCTGATAAACAAAACTCAAACTTATGTACATAGTATGAAAGCACATTTTAAAAGGGGACATAATACAACTTGCCAACATCTAGTCAGCATGCTTCCAGTTTGAATAGTTTTGAACTTAGCACCATCTTCTATCCATCACCACTGCAGAATATACTTCCATGGCCACTGCACATGCTATTTGCCCTGCTGCAAACATTTCCTTTTTCTCTGCCTTGACATCTCTTCATCCTTCCAGACACATATGAAAAATCTATTTTCCTTTCCCTAATTTCCCCTGACAAAATTAATTTTCCCTGTATCCATGGAGCATATTGTTTTTTCTTTATTTTTACATTTACTTCCATTTTATTGCAACTCTACCTGTCTGTGTGACAGAGCTCTTTCAATAGAAAACAAAATTCTCAAGGGTAGGAACTGGATTTCATTGACCTTTCAATTTTCTATATCTCTAATTAGCCTGGTAAATGGCATGTGTTCAATAAATGAATGGCTGATTATCACTTTTGGACACTGTACAAATAAGTAATTGCCCTTTAGGAATAATAGCCATATAATCCAGGGATACACACAATACTTCATGAAGAAGAGGTAGGAAATAAATCTCAAAGGCATTTAGAGATTCATCTGAAAGGAGTGCTTTGAAAGAAAACACAACTATGTCCATGTTACCAACATAATTTTGATAACAATAAATCAACTAATATCCTTGAGATAGTGTGAAATCAAAATTTTGGGTGTGAAAGAGAAATTAGGGACACTCATTCTAGTCTTGGGTATCCTCTTTGTAGAAGTGTAATTGAAACTTCAGAATAGGGTGAGAATATCAAGGGATCGGGTGTGAGGAGAGAAGACTACATGCATAATCCATGTTGACTCTCAAATTCTTCCTGAGGATACCACAGCCCAAACATTTATGTTTCCAGGTATGGTTGAGGTACTACATTTTAGCTGCTGCTTAGTTCTGTTATGTTATGTCACTGATATTCTCTGACTTGCATACAATCAAGAGAAAGTCTTTTGGAAGCCTGAATGCTTTCAGTTAATTGAAAGTCCCAGTTTTCCTAAATATTCTTTTCAAGGAAAAACTTGAAGACAACATCAAAATGCTCTGTATTTTTTCTGCTTTACCATGTCTCTTTTCATTCACTTAAACAAGTAATAATGTGAATTCCAATTACTTGCCAATTCTTTAAATTGTGTTTCTGATTAAGTTAAACCAACAGTTTGGCATGCTTGGTAAAATTACAATATTTTAAATTCAAATTTTTCCTCATAATATTTATTCAATATATCACTTATTCAAAGCTATTATAAGATATTTTGAAAGAAAAAAATGCTACCAACTCAGAGTAAGACCTACTACTCTAATAGAATTTTTCATACATTGTGTTCTTGATTACTTGATAGAGACTTAAAACAGTAAATTCTAAGCAGTTATATGCTATAGTGGTTCTTGTGTGTGATAAAACTGAGGACGAATTTAGATGCTAGGGACATTGAATAATGAATATTTCTTCTTTTTAAAAAAATCTCCGTTTAGTACCAATTGATCACATTGTGTAGAGTAATAGGTTGGTTGGCTAATTGATTCACTAGTGTATTGGGTTTTTCCATATAGAAAACTTTAAGATCCTGGATTTTATAAATTTCACTAACCTAAGTATGAGAAGTCCTATGATCAAAGATTTGAAGGTCTAGAAAATATATTTGTATGATTTCTTCCTGGGCCCAGCAGGTAACCCAGGACCTGCAATGAAATCTTATTTGAACACATGCATGAATTCATAAAGCATCAAAGGTCTTTATTTTTCTGTAGATGATCAATGAATATGTTGATTACATTTTTCCACTGTCATTGATTTATTTGTATTTGGAATTTTGGGAGATGTAGGATGAAAACATTTGTGAGGGATTTCCTATCTTGTGTGAAAGGGAAAAGTTTCTGGGGAAGATTTTGCTTTTTAGTGGAAATGCACAATAGGAGGAGCAGACAGGAAAGCAGCTAACACTTCAGTTCTTCAATGTACAAAGTCCTCTTCTAGAAAATAAGTGAGATGGCCTCAGAGACATGACAGGTAGCTTTCACTTTCCCTACTCCACTGGTGACAAAAAATGGGTGGGGAAGTTAAAGCAAGTGAAATATGTGGGTGTGCACCATAAAGAATCAGTCACAGGCAGTCAATCCATGTGGCTGTGAAGGTCTGAAACTATTCACACACAGTGTGAGCCATTGCAGAGTCAGCAGCACAGAGTCAAAACTCCACAGTTCAAAGTGAAATAGAAAATTGACTGAGACCGATCTATATTGAAATATGTTGACACTGACGCAACTCAGCTTGGATGACCCAACATGAAAGTGGTAGGAAATAAATACCCTGGGCTTTTTGGGCCACACAAAGATCCATCCTTCACTTCTGTTGCATTCAGGACATGGGCTTGGGAAGGCCTTCCTGGGTCCCAGAGAGTTCAATAGCAAGGTCTTTAGTCCTTCATGCAAGACCATGTTCCTCACTTGGAAACTGTCTTATGGTCAAGAAGATCCAAGGAATCCAGAGAAGATAAATAAAAATACCTACTCAGTACAATGAGATACATAAACCATAGCATAAGAGTCTAAAAATTAGATGGGAGGATGGCAGTAGATTTTAAGAGGAATTCTACTTGTACACTCTAGATATTATTTATAGCATGTATGGTTCCATCACTTTATAGAAAGTCATGCTTTATAATGGAAGAACTCAGTTGTAATAAGGGAAGGGAAGTGAGATATTTACAATACAGTTGCTCAAAAGTAAGTTACTTTTCTTTCCTAATTTTCATATAGAACATCCTAGCTAAATAAATTAAGTCCTTTTAAAGTTTGCAAAGCCCTACAAAAAAGATACAGATGTCCACAAAAGGAAAAGGGTAGGAGTGTTATGTACTCATTTCCTTCTATCTTGGCATGTTTCATTCAAAGCTCTCTGTTAAACTAAGTAAGGTTAGTAGTTTTTTTCTCAGTCCTACAAAGTAAGAATGCTATTGCTAAAAACTGTATGCACTTTATTAAAGTCAACTGTTGTTTTATTCATCTATTGTATAAATTTATAATCTATGCCAGCTACTGTGCTAGGTTCTGGGACTATTTCAATGACTAAGACCAACATGACCACTGTTATCATAGAATAACATATTTTCCATTTTTATTATCAATAAAATGTAACTGTTTTTAAAGAGTGCAAAATTTAGAGATTATTTTATTTAGTCTATCAGATTTAATATTTGAGTGACAATCAAACCCTTCAAGTTTATCTGAGAACTTAGTGAACTTACAAGGAAAATTCCAATATGACTACTTCAAAATTGTCAATAGGTTGTAAATCTTTTTAGCAGAATAAGTGCTAGTAACTAACAAAGCCATATTTAAACTTCTTTGAACATATTCAACATGTTTAAACATATTTAACTTGTTTAAACATTGAAATATATTTAAAGGGGGAACAGACTTGCTCTAGAATTTTAAAAATACAGTACAAACTTTCAGCAATTGAAAAAGTATAGTAGTTGCACAGATGCTAATGATCAAATCAATAAATAGAAATAAAGCTTGCAGAAACAGATTCATGTGCTTTGGAAAAGATAGAAGAACTCGGATGTGTTCTCTGCTCCTACCTGTTGAGGCTGGGATCCCCATACCTCCTTTAAGGACACACCAGCCCTTCTTCTCACTAGACTCCACCTCTTAAAAGTTCTTACCATTCCCAATAGCACCACACTAGAGACCAAGTCCAACACATGGACCTTTGGGAAACATTTCAGATCCAAACTACAAAACAGGGAAATTTACTCTAACCTCAAAGAGGATGCGAAATACTAATTCAATGCCCTCCAGATCTCGTTTAAAGTATAAATTTCTCTGAAATAAGATTGGAGTGTCCCAAGAAGCTAACCAAAGTTTTAAATCGAAATTACAAAAATTGGGATCATGGATGAGAAGGGAGAGTGTGGAGGTCAAACTAGCACCAAACAGCATCAAGAGGATAACTGAGATGCCTACATAGGCACACATGTGCTCTATCTCTTCTCACCCCACCAAACAATACTGGATAAAGAGCATTCAAGTGTGATGGGGTGAAGGGAAGAAGGGAACCAGTAAGTAGCATTAACTGAGCAGAGAATTTGGAAGTAAATGACCTGTGAGCTATGGGGCTGTGCCATGAATCTTGTCCTTCTACCTGTGCTGTGAGCTCCCACAGGAAAGGAGGGATGAGGCCTTCAAACAGAGTAGACCTTATTAGAAAATTGTCCAGAAATGACAAACCCAAACTGAGGCTGCAGTTTCCTGAGATCATGCTGCCCTGACTTAACAGTGTCAGCAAACAAAACTGCCTCTTTGTAAATCTAATATCAACTGTGCTTAAACATAGGGCCACATGATATAAACTGGTTCTAACAACCTGTTATAAAAACAAGGTACCTGTTACAAAACATAAGGAAGCAAAAATAGGAAAGAAAAATAGAAAGATAGGAATGTAAGGAAGTGTACTTTTGATAATTTCCTCATTTTAATATTAGAATAAGTATTGCCCACCAAAGCTTATATTGAAGAAATAAGTTTAAGAAAACGAGAGCTATAGAAATGCAGGACTAAGTATGGGCCATGGAATTTCCATGTGATCCAAAAAAAAGTGGGAAACTAAAAATAAAAATATAGAGAAAAAATATGTAAAACAGGAAAACAATGAAAGAAATAGAAAGAGAATGTATAACTTTATTTTTTAAAAAAGTCTAAGTAATAGTGGGGATTTATTTCAGTGATGGAATCCTTGCCTAGCACACATGAGACTCTGGGTTCGATCCCCAGTACCACAAAAAAATTCAATTTAATTCTGTAAGATTAACATGATTATAAGTTTTTAGTAATGGCAAGTTAGGTGAATCAGAACAATTGAAAAACTTAGATAAAATATTTTCAAGACTCTGATGAAGAAATTGTGGTATATACAATGGAATAATTTTTAGCCTTATGAAAGGAAGAAATCCTGGAGGCTACTACTCCCATGCCTTACACATGTACTAAATTTTGCGTTTACTTTTTCTTGCTCAAAAGAAGAAGGAGGAGCAGGAGGAGGAAATCCTGTCATTTTTTATGACAACAATATGGATCAACCTGGAGGGTATCGTGTTAAGTGAAATAATCCAGGCATACCAGAGAAAGGAATCAAGAAAACAATTCCATTCACACTAGCTTCTGAAAAACTAAAGAGCTAGGATTCAATCTAACCAAGGAAGTGCAAGACCTCTGTAATGAAAATTACAGGACTCAGAAGAAAGAAACTGAAGAGAACATTAGAAAATGGAAAGACATCTGTTGTAGGAAGAACTAACACTGTGAAAATGGCCATATTACCAAAACGATATCTAGATTTAATGAAATCTTTATTAAAATACCAATAGCATTCTTTACAGAACTAGAAAACACAATCCTAAAATTCATATGGAACCAGAAGGGACACAGAATAGCAAAGCAATCCTGAACAAACTGAGCGGCATTATAATAACTCATTTAAAGTCATACTACAAAGCTATAGTAACAAAAACAACATCATACTAGCACAAAAATAGAAGTGGAATCAACAGAAGACACAGAAACAACCTGTCTAATTTTTGATAAAGGGGTCAAAAGCATATGTTGGAGAAAACATGGCCTCTTTAACAAATAGTTCTGGGGAAACTGGGTATGTACTTGTAGAAGACTGAACTACATCCCAATCTCTCAACTTGTACTAAATAAAATCAAAGCAAAATTGATCAAATACCTAGATATAAAAACAGAAACTTTGAAAGTGTTGGAAGATAGCATAGGGGAAACACTTGAAGCCATAGGCACAGGTAAAGACAGGTAAAGACGTAAAGAGAACTCCTATGGCATAGGAAATAATACCAAGAATCAATAAATGATATTACACCCAATTAAAAAGCTTCTGCACAACAAAGGAAACAATCAACAGAGAGAACAGACAACATACAAAATGGAAAATATTTTGCTAGCTGCTCTTCTGATAAAGGATTAATATCTAGAATATACAAAGAACTAAAACAAAACCTAACAAAAATGATCCAATTAAAACTGGGTAAATATACTGAAAGACATTTCACTAAAGAAGTACCAATGACCAATAAGTATATGAAAAATGTTCAACAGCTTTAGGGAAATACAAAATCAAAGCAACTCAAGATTCCATCTTAACCTATTCAGAATGGCTATCATTTAAAACAAAAAGCAGCAAATGCTGGCAAGCATATGGAGGAAAAGGAAACCTTCTACATTGTTGGTGGGAGTGTAAACTAGTACAACTCCTATGGAAATCAGTATGGAGATTTCTCAAAACTTACAAATAGAAATTCCATTTGATCCTGCTATATTCCTCCTGAGTAAATTCCCAAACTCTCTAATCTCTGAAAACACAAATATATGTCTGTCAATAGAGAAATGAATAAAGAAAATGTAACATATATATGTATATATATGAATATTATTATATTATTCAGTCATAAAGAGGAATTAAATCATGTCATTTGCAAGAAAATGCATGGAACTTGAGACTATAATGCTAAGTGAAATAAATCAGACACAGAAAGTTAAATATTGCAGGTTCTCTCTTATCTCTTATACAAGAAACCAACCAGGCAGACAGGAGGGAGGCAAGGAAGGAGAGAGAAAGAGAGAGAGAGAGAGAGAGAGAGAGAAGTGAGGGTAGAAAATAAGAAGAATGTTGGAAATGGGAAAGGGATGAGGGAAGGAGGTAAAGGAGTCAAAAATGATTAAGATATGTAATATGCATGTACCATTTCCCCCAAATAAACATGACTATTCTGTGTTGCAAACATATGCCAATAATGGGCCGAGGATTTAGCTCAGTGGCACCACGCCTGCCTCGCAAGCACAAGGTCCTGAGCTTGACCCCTGGTACCAAAGGGGGAAAAAAATACTCCAATAAAAACTTTAAAATATAATAAAAACCTGGGCACAGAAAGACAAGTACAACCATGACATCACATATATTTGGAGTGAAAAAGTTGATTTCATGTAAACAAGTAGAATGATGATCACCAGAGGCTGAGGGTAAGCAGACTAGGGAAGTGTTGCTCAAAAGACAAAAAAGTTCAATTAGACAAGAAGAAAAATTTTAAGAAATCTAATGTATATCATGGTATCTACAATTTATATCATTATATTGTTTATTTTAAAATACCTAAGAAAGTAGACTAGGTGTTTGTACCACAAAAAATGGTAAGCACATGGGACGATGCATATGCAAAGTGACTTGCTACCACCATTCCACAATGTATACAAATACCAAAACATCATGTTACATACTGTAAATACAGTTTTTCTTTGTCAATTAAATGAGTAAATAAATTACTGCTTTTAAAATAATTAACAATATTTGGGATGTAACAGAATAATGACTTATTTTGAAGACAAAAATCTATAATGTGAAAATTCAATGAAGTAAGGAAAACACTCAAAGACATTATTCTACGCCACAATCAAAATTAAAAACTTAAAGCAGGACCTTAAACCAGGCATAAAGGTGTATGCTTCTAGTCCCAGTATCTGGGAGACTGAAGCAAAAGAATAGTAAATTCAAGCACAGCCAGGGAAATTTTGCAACTTCATAAGACCCTGTCTGAAACTTAAAAAAAAAAAAATGGTTTGTAAAGGGCTGATGACATAGCTCAATATAAAAGCTCTGAGGTCATCTCCAGAGCTGAGAGGAAAAATACCATGAATTTAATTTAACAATCGCTGAAATATAATTAAAGAAATTTTTTTCTGGAAGTTTCATCAAAAGAAATGATCAGAACAATGCACAAAAAAGATGAAAAGTAGGAAAAACAATAAATGAGAAAAACATAGAAGTCAGAGCAAAAGTTTCCAAAAGAGAGAGTTGGGACAGAAATAATATTTTAAGAGATAACTAAGATAGTTCCAAAGCTGATGAAATGCATAGATTTAAGGATCAAGTTTTAAAAGTAAAGAAAAAATTCCACACTTGAACATATCTGAGTGCAGCTGTAGAAATCCAAAGACAAAGAATTCTTAAAACCAGCCAACAAAAATAGATTACTTCAAAGAACACCAAGAGCTGACTTTTCAACAACAGCAATCTTACTCTGAAGATTGTAGAAAGTTTCCTTCAATGGCTTAATCTGAATTCCACACACAGCAGAAATATCATTCAGGAAGAAGGGTTAAATAGAACGAAGAGAGGGGCAGGGAAAGGTTTATCATCCCATACTGACTTAGCAGCAGGAAGTTTCCATGTCCTACTGCGCAGGAGGGTGACTAAAGATAGTGATTAATAAGTACTGGATATACCAAGAAGATGGAAGGGATTTCAAAAGTTTTACTATAAAGAAATGCTAAGTATCTAAGGAGACAAGGTATGTTTAACCTGATTTAAGCATCATACAATAAAGACATACATTGAAATCTCATATGGAACCCAATGTACGAAAGTACACACTTTATGTTTTTTATGTATCAGTTTAGAATTAATTTTTAAAGTGAAGTGAAAATGGTAACTGCTTGTGCTGCAGTTGGAGGGAAAATAAGGGTGAAATAAACTTTCAACAACAAAGCAGAGACCCATTAAAGAAATTTTTTTTAAGTTTTGGTTTTTGTTTTACATAAATTATACTCATCTGTAGTTCCTGTACCACCAATCCTAGGACTTTATCTAAAAGAAATAATAAGACAAGTGTGAAAAGATGTACATACCATACAAGGTTATTTATTGTTACAAATTTGCTTATTTTCTGAAAAATCTAAAGTCAAGTGAAATGTCCCTCAGTAAGGGATTGTTGAAATAAAAGATGATGCATTCAAAATTTGCATTAAGAGGATTATAAAGATCTTTTCTACTTACATGGAAAGGTATTCTCAATATTACAATAAGTAGGAGAAATAAAAGGTGAAAAGCAAGTTATGAACAGCATGTTTCATTTGATCAAATACACTTTAAAATTATAAATTTCTATGTTCTATAAGTTTACAAATTCAGAAAAGTTGAGAAGAGTATAAATGCAGTTATTCTCAGGGTAACAGATAAGAGGATCTTTTAATATTGTTTTATTTGTGTTCTTTGCTGTCATGTTTTTTCAGAAAAAAATTTTCGGAAAGAAATTTATTTTTTCAGAAAGAAGAAAAAGCTTTTCAGGAGTATCTCATATTTATTGATACTTTTATTATGAAATTATATTTGTGCAGCTACCTACCATCATGATGTTTAGTCTTGTTACCCTAGTTGGTCAGGACATGATGTTCATGAAATCTACTGTGAAGTTTTGTGTCCTGTGTAAGTCAATTAGCTCTGCACAAAGAATCTGACTTTGTGGCTTACCTTTTCATCCAAGGAGCCAGGCTTTCAAATCTACCCAAGTCCCATGGCAAGGGAAAAGACGTGGCTGTGTAGAGCATAGAAAATGGGAAAAACAACTAAAACCATGAGAACCTCAGGAGTGGGTGCAGCTTGTATCACTTTCACCTACAAAGAATGATTCATGTCTTACTCTTCCAAAAGTTGACCTTTGTTTTTCCCAGACTACCACATTTCTCAGATTTAATTAAAATCAAATCAAAGCAAAACTGCATGAAGCAAAAAATTCTCATTTCTTACTGACTCCTTTTCACTTGCCTTATTATTTTCTCCCACTTTCTGGGTCTTGGGGTCTTTTTTTCTTTCCCCCACACTCATTCTCATAACAATCTCAAGAAGTAGAGGCTGACCAAACCACTTCCTGTGGCCTCAAAAAAGTGTTTCAGTTTTTCAGTTATGTTGAGGAACCTAAACACTAGGGGATTGTGATCTCACAATTTTTTTTCAGGCCCACAGTTTTACCTCTCAACTTCACAGCAAGCAAATCCTGGCAATATTGTTTGGAGTTTGTCTAGGATGGAACCCACTATGCAAGCCTAGAGCTTCATTCCAATCTGAATATATCACTGTCAGTTTACACCAGGAATCATGGGAGGAATTTGAGCAACGTGTTGGATTGTTTATATGCAATATATGGAAGAATTGGATTATACATTCCAGTGCATCATTATGAATGATGTACTATGTAAAATTCTAAACAAGTCATTTCACAATTCTGGAAAGAATATCTAGCATGTGGCTATGTTGTTAAGAAGAAATAAGGTCTCTGGCATTCTCCATGTTTCTTTTGCACCATCCTGTGTCTTTATGTAGCAATTAATAATTTTTCAGGTCTCTTTATTTTGTGGAAGACATTTTACACATCAAAAATAGTTTTACTACAAGTCACCAAGAAGAAAATCAATATCTTCTAGAAAGTTATGGTTTTTATTTTCCTCTGGATATTTTAGAAATCCCTTGATATTTCCCACTGGCGAATATGGGGGAAAACATGTAATAAAATAATTCTCAAGATTTGTGTCATATAAGCCGACTGTTAAGTGAATAGTTAACAAGAAGTCATAAATTTCTACAGAAAACTACTACAAATATAAAAGTGCTGAGAGGGTACTCATTGTCGATCAGTTAAACTTATTTTTGACACTCTCCCTTCTGCCACAGTGGGTTAAGACTACTGGCCACAGAAAACTTTAAGGGAAATAAATGTGCCTTTAAGTTTCCTAAACAACCCTGGTTGATTTAAGCCTGTTGTCCCCACAAAATTATTAATAGAATTCCTTTTCCAAGCTTCTGAAACTTCTTTTATCATCACTCTAATTTTAAAAGTTTGAAAACTCCTTTTTACATCTTTCTCTTCATCACGTAACTTTTTTTTATCTTAGCACTGGGGATTGAACCCAATGCCTTCCCACTGAGCTACATCTCCAGTCATTTTTAGATGTCTCACTAAGTTAGTAATTTGCCCAGGCTTGGCTTGAACTTTTGATTTTCCTACCTCAGTCTCCCAAAGTCCTGAGATTACAGGCTAAAGACACCACATTCCACTTCATCGTATACCCTGATGTACACTTCTCTTAAAAATCAAAGATAAATGAAGAATGTAGGGTCACCCACTCTACCGTGGTCACTCACCCAGGGCATCTGCTAAGGCTCAGGCAGGGTATCATGCTGCCCATCCTCAGGGACACTGTTTCCAGCATAATCTGCAGAGAAAGTGCCCTCTACTTTTCTTTTACTTAACCCTCTGTACTGACGTGGATTGATCCGTATTAAGTGACTCTTAATGCTATATCTTTTTCTTTCTTGTCTATGCTACTGTGCCCAAACCAATTCAGTCTCATAGGAATTGTCTTGCTGTCTACTAATCTTTATTTCCAAATGAAAAAGGCTTTTCAAGTTTCCTAGCACTAATAGAATCTGGTATAACATGAAAAAATCCGGTGTCTGAATTTGGCTCTTTTTTCGTTTGATTTTCAGTACAAGTTAATACCCTGCATGAATTATGTTCCTTCATTTGCTGATAGATATCATCAGTTATGCACAATACCACATTAAGCATATGCTGAATGTTGACGAAATTATTCTGTATGAGAAAATTTGGGCTATCTCATACTATATCTATATATAATGTATACATATGTTATAACAATCAGAGTTTAATTATATGATCTTTTTAGTACAGTATGTGTGTGTGGGATAGTAATATAATGTAAAAGATTTTGATAAAAATATAATGGCTGTTTCTAAATTTATATTTTACAATACACAAACATCTATCTAAACATCACATCTCAAACACCACACATGCACACATCCACATGGAAACCATTCAGACAAAGATTAATATGTTTGATTAATATTTTTAAGTTTCCACTTAGTCAAGGCAAATGGAATACCTACATGATTTAGCACCTAGCCTCATTAAATAAAATTTAAAGAATTTTTTAAAGTATAAACAGACACACACATGCACACACACACACACACAAACAAAAATGGCAAAGACTTTACAGTGGAAATGAGCTATCAAACTCAGGGAAGATGCAAACAATTAGAATTAGGGGAACTTGGAAGAGTGAATACCAAAGGCCAACAGAGTCAGCCAGGAGTACTGGGCAGGCTCATTTCCAAGATATGTGCCTGGCCATAAAAAGCATGGAGAGATTCCAACTGCCATTTTCTGAGAGCAGGTATGAGAAGAGACTGGACTCTGTGCCCTTGCCCACATCCTGGAACAAGCTGATGACTCCCCTTTCCTGTTCTAGCAAAAGTTGCTCCATATTCTGGGCACCACAACTTGGAATGAAGAGAAAAGAAAGGAGCTGACCTGGAAATAGAAGGATAATTACAAATCTATATTAAACACAGTGAAATTACCTTCTCAGCCTTTCTGTGTTCTTGCATTTCAATAATAAAAGCAGTGAGGAACTAACTGAGCAGGAAGAACACTGGAGGAATAGCTTGTTAATTTGTTTTCTGCAAAATTCTGGTCCAGAGAAATAACACATGAGTACTGACATTAGAGAGAAAGGGGGAGTTCTAAAACAAAACAGCCAGGTCTCCAAAAGCTGACCCATCAGGGAACAAAATATAACCACACAGAGTTTCCAATCAATACATTCAGGGCTTTCTCTTAAATACAAAGTGTTTTAAATCATCAGAACTTTGAGGAAAGCGTCCAATTTCAGAAAAGAGACCCAAGAAACAAACTGCTTGATTGTGCTTTCAGTACCTTGGGAATAAGGGTGAGAATATAAAAGAGAGAGAGAGAGGAGAGAGAGAGAGAAAGGGCGCATCTTAAAGGAAGCAATGAGCAATGTTATAATGGGGGGAAAAAGGTTAAAATTATTGTTTTTAAAAGTTTTTTTTTCAGTATCAAGGATCAAACTCAGAAACTTGCACTTGTGAGGCAGGAGCAGTGCCACTGAGCTAAATCCCCAGCCCTGACCCTAGAGATTTAAAGGAAGATTTTCACGCATAAAATAATTACAAGATAAAAGGAATAATCAGAGAATAATTTCATTTTTATTGAGAAATAAAAATAAAATTGATAAAATTAAAAAGTTAACAGAAATGTAAAAGATAAAATGGAGTAATTCCACCAGAAATCATAATAAAAAGATAAAAATATGAAACATGGGGGTATAAAAATAAGGTAATTATAAAGTAATTTTTAAAATCAGTTCAAGAGATACAATACTCAACAAATCAGAATTCAAAAAGATGAGTGAGGAGGTAACGGGACATTATCAAAATTTCAAGAAATTTTCCAAAAACCCAAGAATATGAGTTTACAAAAAAGAATCACTACAAAATAAATGGCGGAGTGCTTGTTTTAATGGACATCTAAAACTTCAGAGTACTAAGGATAAGCAGAATATTACAAATGCTCTCAGAGAGAAATATATTTTGAAAACAGATCTAAAATTATATCACCAGACAACATTACAGCCAGGTTTGCAGCAAGAAAATGAAGCAGTATCTTCAGTTTCCTGAGGGAAATTTTTATTCAAGCTAAAATTCTGCTCCAAACCAAACTACCAATCAATCTATACCAAACTATCAATCAAGTGTGGCAGCATATTAGAACATTTTCTGATACGCGAGCCCTGAAAAACTTACTTCCCATGCACATTATATCACAAAGTTACTGTACAATGAGGTTATAGACCCCGAATCTTCAAAATAAGGAACCCAGACTAGGAGAGAGAAGTTTTTAATAGGTATGCAATTGCTCTAAGGAGAAATTAGCCCACAGGAGAGAGGAGAAGGAGGGTTCGAGGGTTTCTAAGGCCTAGGGGGAGAGAGGGCTCTGTACTGATAAAATCCCACATGTGTTTGATCATATGGAAACCCAAGATTCAAAAGGGACTTATGGCTCCTTATTGGAGAGTTTAATTCAATGGCTGATATGTAAATTTAGGCAAGCAAAAAAAATGAAGAAATTAATAACTCTAAGGAAAACAAAAATTGCACAACATAGAAAATATAATTATACTATTTGGTTCACCACTAAACATCATTAACATAATCATAGTTACATCCTGATCAAGTCAACAAAACTATTATAAAGCATTATATTGAGGCAAAAGAGAGAGGAAACATGAGAAGGAGGAAAGAAAAATATAATGATTAGAATTAGCAAGTTAAGAAACAATGGGATAATGGGATAGAATATAAGAAAACAAATGCCAAAAGAAATCACCAACAGAAATTGTGAAATAGAAAACAAGAATCAGTAATTTGAGGCTGAGTGTGATATTTAGCCTTCTAAAGATTTTTTTGGGGGGTGGGGGGGTACCGGGGATCTAACTTGGGTCCTTGCGCTTGCACTTGTGCAGCAGGCGGCGAAACCACTGAGCTAAATCCCCAGCCCTCTAAAGATATTTTTACTGTTTAAGCTATGTACATACCTTATGCTTTTATATCTGAAAACTTTAAAAAATATTTCAAGTAGAAAACAAATGAATTAAACTTGGAGGAAAGGAAGGGAAAGAAGGGAGAGAAGTAATAAAGGAAGGAATGGAGAACTTTTCACCCATATATTTTATTTTATTTACCATTTCAGGGAGATAATCCCAATAATCAATTCTATTTGATGCTGAAAAATTATTTGATAAAATTCTGCATCCATTGATGACATAAATGAAATAAAAAAGACTCAAGTAAAAAATGAGATTGTCTTTACCTGTTAAAAATGACTTCCAGAAAACTATAACAACCACTATGTCATTAAAATGACAAGTTATAGGGCCAGGGATTTAGCTCAATGGTTTCTCCGCCTGCTGCGCAAGTGTAAGGACCTGAGTTTGATCCCCGGTACCAAAAAAAAAAAAAAATGACAAGTTACAAATAAAAAGAATTGGAGCCAGTCCCATCACCCAGAAGGAAGATCCCCGCCTCCATCCCAGGCTCCTAGGGGAGAGAGGCTCAGCCGGCCCCAACACCCGGAAGGAAGCTCCCCACCTCCATCCCAGGCTCCTAGGGCAGTGAAGCTCAGCCAGTCCCAGCTCCTGGAAGGAAGCTCTCCCGCTGCCATCCCAAGCTCCTAGGGCAGAGAAGGTGAGCTGGGTGCATGCCAGAAGCAATCCCCACCCCATGGAAATGAGAAGACACATAAACAAGCCTCAAAAACAGACTTCCAAATCACCTACAGCAACCCCAAAGGGAAAGGAGATGGAACACTATGATACTCAACCACCTGGACTCTCTGAACTGGCAACAAAGGAGGATCTGGGGAAAATGAAATCAGAAATAATTACTCAGATAACAGCAAAGATTTTG
>NW_004624751.1:26264846-26300983 GCF_000247695.1 Heterocephalus glaber
AAAATAAGAACCAAGAGACTCATGTAATGGTACAAGATCCCAATGATGAATGTAACTGTATTTTATACCTAAAATGTACCAATAAAGTTAATGGGGGAGGGGGGGAAAGAACCAAGATGCATCATGTAAAGGTACATGTTCCCAATGGGAAATGTAAATGTGTTGTATACCTAAAATGTACCAATAAAAGAATGTAAGTAAATTTTTAAAAAATAAATAATAAATAAATAGAATTGTTCTCAACACTAAAATTCATTAATTATAATCATACCTAACGCCACAGATGAGAAAAAATAAAATTATCATTTAAAATGGCCACAATATAAAAAAATGGCACAATATATTGTAAAGTCAAAAAAGGTTTTGTATGATCCCGTGTATGTGTGTGTAAATAATACTTCAAAAAATGAAACAGAATTTAATATAGGTTATCTCTGTGAATAAGACTTAAAAGTGACTTTTACTTTTATTTAATTATATATGTATGCAGTTTTTACTTTTCCAGATTTTTCTGAACGTTCTACACATGGAAATTACATTTTATATATCTTTATTAGTACCACTCTCTTTTTGATTACAAAAACGTTTCTATTTTTCTTACATAAAAAATCACGTTCTTATAATCCCTCTCCTTCATTCTTTCTTCTTTTTTCAGTAAACTTAGCACTGTTACAAAAATTGAATTCACAGATTTATTTTTACATCACTTCCATGTAGTCTTCTACACTTTAGAGAAGAATTGACCCTGAATAAAACAGTGAAATTGAAGAGATTTGTCTCCAATGACTCCCTTTTTGCCTCTTGTAATTTCAGGTCACCCTCCCCATCTGTATTCCATCTGTCTCACCCAAACTAAACAGGATAGATTCTATGAAAGCTATTATGAGTTAAACTTTTTTTTTTTAAGATGAATTCTCACTATGTTGTCCAGGGTGGCCTTGAACTTGCAATTTTCCCATCTCAGTTTCCCAAGTAGCTAATTAATTCTCTTTTGATTGTGAAAGTTTGTTGTTATTTACACTCATCAAGACAGTTATATCACAAATCTTTCATCCCAAGGCTGATGTTTCCCACAATTCTGCCATGAGTTCCCCTTGGTTTATTATTTATAACAGTATGTATACAGTAAATATGATATTTCTCTTAGATTGTTCTCCCACAGCATCTGAGCTTGTTCTGTCTTCATGTTGCAGAAATTTTCCTAATGAATCTCCAGTCTCTATACCTAAACCAGATTGACAGTGTCCACTCCCTTTGTAAAATACAATAGCTGATGCTCAAACCGTGCTCTTAGCTTTCAGCTGTTCTCCAGTCTGACCATGAACTTCTGTTTCTGCCAGCCTAGTGGTACATTTGCCAAAACGTTGGTAACATTTCTTCCCAAACCAGCTTTCCTTACCATTTTAATTACATGATTAAATTATATATGAAACATGTGAGAAGAGTTGTTTCTGTGAAAATACATGTGATTATTCTAAAGACTGGATAAAGATGAGTTGCTAAAAGTAATACTACTACTGCATTACATGTTGGCAAAATAAAAACTAAAATATTAATTCACATAATTACAGTAATGTGACCTGGTGATATCTTCACTCATGGCTTTGCAAGTTTGATTTTTTACTCCCCTCTAAAAAATAAAAATAATAAACCATATGCCATGCATTATGTACATTGCTTATGTGAAAAAAGCAATCATAATTACAAGCAGAAGATTCTTACCCAAAAGGAAAGCCATGGCTTATATCAAAAGATCAGTGAAAGGGTGTACAATTTTATGTTTTAAATTAAAATACACAAATGTATTTTTTAATTCCCTCTAATAACCAAGCTTTTATTTGGTTAATAAACCAACTTCTGAACCAGACTGCATTAAAGAGTTTCAGCTGAAAATAAAAGTCACTATCCTACTGGAATGTTAGCTCCTTGAGAGTAAACACTGGACATTGGTCTCGTTATTCTTTACTCTCCAGTACTAATCCAATACCTGGCCCTTAATAAATATTTGTCTCTTGAAAACCTCCAGTGGCTCCCTTTGAAAAAACATTATGTCACATTCTTTATTTTTACATTCAAAAATATCTGTGATTTTTAAAAATTTTTTAAGCTCTATACATCCAAGTTGACTCTAGGCACGGTGTTCGGCTTTAAATAACTTTAAGGGAAAAAAATAGATATATCTGGCTCTTTCACTTAAAAGGCACTGTCACTAATTTCAATATCCTATGCAACAACAAGACTAATGAGACAATCTTTCAATGTGAGGTACTTCTCTGAAATACTTCCCCTAGTCCTCAAACTGATCTGGTGGATGGCTGGGTTCATGTTCTGTTTTATGGAGATTTTCTTAGTCTTTTTAAAATTTTCCCCTTTATTAGTATATGTTTATGATACATAATATGTACATTAGTAGTGGAAAACATGAATATATATCTCACATCAAGTAGAGAGAGAAGCTCATGTTTTAATATTGAAGCCTTAATCATGATAAGTCTGCTCAATGTGGAAAATTTTGGGACTGGATGAAGACGTAAACCTTGGACTGTCAATGACCTAGAAGAACTGATCTGACTCAAGCTAAGTGCTAAAGTTTGGAGATGCCACTGAACAGCTGAGATACAGCCTCTGGCAGCATTCTAGGTTAAGTCATGATTTTATTTTTAAAGTCATGATTTAGATAAGAGTCAGCTCAAGAGTTCCAAAAAGGCCAGAGCATAAGAAAGGAAGGAATAGGTTAAGCAACACAGTATGAATCTGTGTGGAAACCTACCACCATTCTTTAGTTGTGTTGGGGGCTCACAGACTTGAAGAAAAACTCAGACGTTATTCAGGCTAGAGCACCACACACTTGGTGTGAGCTCTTTGCTCCTAACCTAGGCTGGGCAGGGTTACTGGGCCAACTTCAGTGTGCAAAGAGTAATGCAAACGTCAGATCAAAACAGACTAAGAATTTCTGTACGTTAGTAGACTGCCAAGACTTGGAAGAAACATGGATACTTACTGGACTCCTAAGGGAACACTGGATCCAGGTCTGGAGATCAACAGAAATAATTTACTGTGGGAAGCCAAGAAACCGACTGGGTTACAGGGTTCCATGTCTGGAACTTGATTTTAAACCATATGATTTGATCTTAAACTATGAAGGAAGGGGAACTGAAGGGCAGGCCCTGAAGTGATAGATATTTCCAACTTTAAAAAAGGCTCAGTAGCTTTGGATCATACCTGGCATAGAAGAAATCAATCCACCCAGATGTTATGGCCTTGAAAGAGGCATAGATAAAGGAAGTAGCATAACCTCACAGTTCAAAACAGTCTAACATAGAAAGCTGATAATACTTCATAGAATAGCTAACCAAGAGATTAAGGGGACAGCCACTTAAAATAGATTTTAAGAAACAACAGGTTTTAAAGTCTTTGAACAAGTTTCGAAGGCAAACAATTGGGTGAAAGGGAAGGGAACTATACTGAGCTGAGCATTTGTTGAGAAGCTTCTTCATTCACCATAGTCATTAAGAAAAAGTGTGTCAGTTATTGAGTCAGCATTTTAGCACCCTATATCTGAATTCCTAGAGAATACTGTTTTCTATGGCTTGATAAAAACCTAAATCAACTACTATTTAAATTCATTAGTTATTAATTAAGGACCTGAGAGAAGTTTGCAATAGTATTTTGAGTTTATTTTCCATTCATTGTTTTAGAATATTTTTCATTCCCCAAATAATGATGTAAAGAATAAACTTTAACACAATTTTTGCATATCTAACAAAAATCTATCTTCTTCCATAAAATACTACCTATTTTGTGGGTTTTTTTAAAGAACTACAAATCAACTTTATATATCTGAACAAAGACTGAAAAGCTTATGTATCAACAATATATCCTGATTATCTTTTTTCTAGTTTTATTATGTATGTTTTCAGTGTTGTCTCAAATCTTTTTAAATATAAGACTATAGTTTCCCTGCTGGGTATCTTCCCAAAAGAGTTAAAAGAATCATACCACAGCGATATATGTGCACCCATGTTTATAACGGCATAGTTCATAATAGCTAAAGCTTGGCAACAGCCCAAGTGCCCATCAACTGGAAACTGGATAAAGAAGATGTGGGGTTTTTTATAAAATGGAGTACTAGTCAGCCATAAAAAATAAGAAACTAGAGACATTTATAGCTAAATGGATGCATATTGAGGCCATACTCTTAAGTGAAATAAATAGAACACACATGTAAATACTGAATAGTTTCTCTAGTGTGAGAAACTGAAAGTGTAAATAAGGATTAAAATGATGAAAATGAATAATTGATAATTTGAAATAGGAAGAAAAGGTCCAAAGGGGTAGGCGAAGTGGGAGCAGAAGGGGAAAGGAGAGAAGGGAAAGGAAAATTTATGAGAAAATTTTAAAAAATGGAAACAAAGTCTATGTAAATAGGGAAGGGTGGAGGGGGTGAAGGGTGCACAGGTAATGGGGAAAAAATAAGAACCAACATACGTCATGGTACAAGCACCCAATGATAAATGTAAATGTATTGTATACCTAAAATGTACCAATAAAACAATTTAAGCAAAAAAAAAAGAATATAGTTAATCATTTAGCACTTATGTGCTAAATAACATAGTTTATGTGCATGAACTTACATAGGCACATTTATATACATCATTTCATTAAAGCCACACAAAGTTCTATCAATTACCTAATCTTACATTTGAAATTTTGGACAAATTTTTAGGTTACATAACCTGTCCAAGATCACGCAGCTTCTAAGATACAGCCATGGGGTTTTTAACCCAGATCTTTAATTTGTAAGCTGTTTGTGTATTTGTTATTGTGTGTGTGTGTGTGTGTGTGTGTTCTTTTTCCCCTCATTGTTTTAATCAAAAATATTTTCTTTCAGAGTATCTTATCAAACATTAGAGTATTAACCAATATACAGGGTATTCAGTAGGAGCCAGAAGTGACTAAAAAAATCAATTTCAATACTCAGAAGTTTTTAGTAAATATTTAATGTTTTCTAATTAAAATAACTTTTTAATTGAAAAATAAAAGAGGATTGAGTGCTTTTTCCTCAATGTTAACCTAGGAAATTCAGATTTCACAGGAAGGAAATTATGTGGCTCCCACTGTAGTTCACAGAGGGTAACTTGAACACTGTAAAGATCAGAATCTGCTATCTACAGAATACAAATGGGTTTTGTGTCATTATCCTTGGCTATGGAACATACTTTTAATATGTTTGCCTGTGTGATAAGATTGTAAGTTCCTTAAGTGTTGAGACATTTTTTTATTTTTTGCTATTTCCACAAAACCTGGTACACTGTTATGTCACTCAAGATTGTGTTTAATTGAATTGAGATAGAATCTTTTATCTATTCAGTGACCTTCCATGAAATCCTTTGGAAATTTCTCATCTCTCTTTCACAGCACTTAGGCCACTGCAGAGGTAACCAAAGTACAGTTTGCTCACAATTCCCATTCCCAGTGCAAAATAAAGAAGTTTGGTTCTTGAAGAAGTGGCATGAGTGCATTTCTGCATGTGTGTGTGTGTGTGTGTGTGTGTGTGTGTGTGTTTTAAGTACTCTATCACTGAGCCATATAACCCAGATATTCATATGCTTTTCAACACTTTTAACAGTACAGTCCTGTTACATTGAAAAGTATTAACCAAAAGATTTTCTGATGATCCATTATGACAGGAAAGTAGAAGCTTAGAAGATCATCTCTTCAGTTTAAGGACTCTACCTCTGCCTTTTAACAAAATAATATATATTCTCTTTAATATTATAATATTACTTCAAAAATATTAATGTTAGAAAAATTCTCAGATAAAATAGGTGTGTATTTAAATATACTTTCAAGCAAGGCATGGTGGCACACACCTGTAATCCTAGCACTCAGGAGTCTGAGGCAGGAGGATTCAGTAAGTTCAAGGCCAGGCTGAACTACATAGTGAGTTCAAGGCCAACCTGAACTACATATCAAGACTCTGACTCAAAAAACAAACAAACAAAAATAATAATAACAATAATAATAATAAATACGCTTTTAATTTTGAAGTGCTGTATATTTTTTTCTTTAATTACACATATTAGTAATAGATTGGCTACAAAAGTTCAAATACTCAACGTACCAAATCATAGCATTGAGAATTTCCAGTGGTTACAAGATCATGTTACAAGGTTTGAGAGTCAATTCTCCATCAAGATTTCTACAATAGAGTTTAGACAGATTTCAAAAAGAGCTTCAGTGTATTGATTCTAATAACCCAGCTTTGCAAGTTCGTATTACTAATGTAAAAATGTGATCTCAATACTTCATACCTTCTGACCTAACAAACAGGATTTTGAATTAGTAAACAATCATAATACTACAAAATGGGATTAACATCTATGATCTTAAGCTTATAACTGCATTTTTTTTCTTTTTCTTTACTTGGTAAATTTTTTAGCCTGCATTTTTTTCCCCTTCTTCCCTTTCCCCTTTCCCTTCCACCATCCCCAAACCCTTGGACCTTTTCTTATTTCAAATTATCAATTATTCATTTTAATCATTTTCATCCTTATCTATACTTTCAATTTCTCACACTAGAGAAACTATTCAGTATTTACACATGTGTGCCCTATTTATTTCACTTAAGAGTATGGCCTCAATGTGCATCCATTTAGCTATAAATGTCACTAGTTTATTATTCTTTATGGCTGAGTAGTACTCCATTTTATAAAAAAACCCCACATCTTCTTTATCCAGTTTCCAGTTGATGGGCACTTGGGCTGTTTCCAAGCTTTAGCTATTACAAACTGTGCCGCTATAAACATAGGTGCACATATATCACTGTGGTATGATTCTTTTAATTCTTTGGGGAAGATTTCCAGTAGGGGAATAGCTGGGTCAAATGGGACCTCTAGTCCTAATTCTTTGAGGTATCTCCATACTGATTTCCACAGTGGTTGCACCAATCTACATTCCCACCAACAATGGAGAAGGGTTCTTTTCTCTCCACACCCCCGCCAGCATTTGTTATTGGTTGATTTCTTGATAGCAGCCATTCTTTGTGGGGTGAGGTGGAATCTCAGTGTTGTTTTCATCTGCATCTCTCGAAGGACCAGTGATGTTGAACATTTTTTCATATATTTATTTGCTGTTTTTACTTCTTGTCTGAGAAATGTCTGTTCGTTTCAGATGCCCATTTTTGAATTGGGTCTTTGAATTTGGGAGGTCTGATTTTTTTCAGTTCTTTATATATTCTAGATAGTAGACCTTTTTCTGAGCTACAGCTGCTAAATATTTCTTCCCACATTGTAGGTTGTCTCTTAGCTCTGTTGGTAGTTTCTCTTGCAGTGCAGAAGCTTTTTAATGTGATGAGATTCCAGTTGCTGATTCTTTGTGCTATCTCCCGTGTTACTGAAGATTTGTTCATAAAGTCTTTTCCTATGCCAATGTCTTCAAGAGTTCTACCTAACTTATCTTCCAGCAAGTTTAGTGTTTCTGACTTAATTTTTAGATCTTTGATCCACTTCTATCTTAGTTTAGTGCATGGTGATAGGTATGGGTCTAGATTTAATCTTTGGCAGGTTGAAATCCAGTTTTTCAAACACCATTTATTAAATAAGCTATCTTTCCTCCAATGAGGGTGGTTGGCTCCTTTGTCAAAGATGAGGTGACTGAGTATGTCTGGAGTTGTTTCTGCATCTTCTAATCTATTCCACTGATCTTCAGGTCTGTTTCTTTGCCAGTACCATGCTGTTTTTATCACAGTAGCTTTGTAGTATAGTTTCAAGTTGGGGATTGTGATACCCCCAGCCATGTCTCTGTTGCCTAGAATTGCTTTTGCTATTCTAGATCTCTTCTCTTTCCAAATGAATTTTTGGATTGTTTTCTCTAGTTCTGTGAAGTATATTGTTGGAATTTCAATTTAGCCTGCATTTTTTTGAGCACAGAAGTGACACTTTTACAATGTCCAATTCAGAAGCTGGCTACAGCTCTGTGTTAGAACATTTTCCTAACATACATGAGGCCTTGGGTTTGATCTCCAGAATTGCCAAAAAAGTCAAATTCAATGATGAGTCAAAATCTGTAAAATACTTTTCAGAAAGATATTTACAATTCATTTTCACTTTAGAAAGATACAATTCATGACCACTGCCTGTGTTGTAGACCAACCTAATAGCATACTAGGAATTATACTTTCTATTTTTCACCACAGTTTTCAAGTGGTAAAATGATTTGCTCTGATTTAAGAAATCATGATAAGATTAAAAAAATAAAAGGGAACAGTCGACTAAGCATATGCCCTAGTGGTCTGAAAAATGAACAGGCTGTCACTTGATTTGAGGATGGGTGAAATCCTCTTTCTGCCACTCAGAACATGTGACCTTCAGTTTCTGTCCTAAGCAAAGAGAACAACTATACATTCCTGTCCTGTACTATGTGCTGTGCATGATGTAGACAAGGTTAGTAAAGCAGAAGAAAAGTGCTAATTAGTATATTATTGGCAAGGAGGCAGATTCCAAGCATTTAGAAACTCCTGCAGACTGGCATTAGACTTATAACTGTTCTGGTTTTTGTTCTAATGCACAGGACTAAATGAATTGTCAATGCATTAGGTTGTATTTTGTCTTGTTATTCATAATCCTATGCATAGTGAGCATACTGCCTATAAGAAAAACAAAGTGTAGATCAACACCACCAGTTTTTACCATAAGCTCATTCATTCTCATTCTAGAATCAACATTTTTCATTTTCCCTGTTAGAAAATTAGCAATGCAGCTCATATCCCCTGGATCAGTGGATGAAGGGAAGTGATAATTTATACAGATTACCCAATTTCCTGTGGGTGAATGAGAACACAAAGAAGAGGAAAGAATACAGAAGGAAAATACCAGAGTAGCCAGAAATAAATAGTCTACTCAGAGCGGTTGCCTGGAATGGAGGGAAAGGAAACCTGAGGTAATTGTTTGAAACTGAATGAGTCTATTGTTTAATACTACTTTAAAATACTTGAAAAATCCATAACTTCTAGGTAAAATCGATGTTTTTATAACAAAGATAACCAGAGTTGTACACCACTATCTCTCCATCTAAAAATACTTTAAATATAGTTATTTATACTCTGTGTTATAAAGTTTGTTCTTTAAGCCAGCTATTGCAAAATGTTAATGTATTGTAAAATAAGAAGGTGCCAATTATGAACGGGTAATGAAAACAGATGAGACCATGTTTCTTGACAATTATATCTCTAGGTTTTGTCATGGTAGGATACAATGCCATAAATGTGAAGATCAGGTTAATGAAATGGATCATAAACAAGTTTAGAAAGCAAAGAACAAAAGGGAAAAAAATGGTCTCTCCAGTATGACAATTCAACTCAAAGGTCATGTTCATAAACTTTCATCTACTGTCACCTCAGTATCAGACATTACCTATGAGGCAAGTAGAAGCCCAAGTTACCCCATTGGTTTTTACCAGTGGCAGAGTTCATATTTGGCAGTTCTGTTGTAATCATATAATCTCTGTGATCTTTTGTACACACATTCTGTCCCTTCATTTTGTTGCAGCTTTCAACTCAGCTGAGCACCGCCTCATCCTTTCTACCCAGTGAGGAGTTCCAGTCCCCAGATGCCTTTGTTTCCCTTGACTCTTCAGCTTTATTATGAATAATATCAAGGGAACCCTGTCCTTTCTCTCTGTCCTTGTGAGAGTTAGAAAAGTTACATGGCAAGAAAAGGAATTTCATCCTCAATTATATATGGCCGCCAAACTTTATGTGCCACAGTGTGTTTGCTAAGTCAGAAGCAATCATCACATTTGAGATAATTCTTTTCATCCTTATTCTTTGCACTTGGGAAGGAAAGAAGTGACACAAAAAAGTGCCCAATGCCAGTCTAGATGTGTTGCAAACCTCAGTCGCCATCTTAGCTTTCTGGGGAGCCCAGTAAATCTCAGGAGGAAAGATTCTAGTTATGTTAGGAAGATGAGTTACTTCTCATGTTATCCCAGATACAGTCGCAAAGAACTACTGACAACACTTTCTTGTGCAATAGAAGTTTGCCAGCTATTTTCATTCACTAAGTTGGTTTAATACAAAAATATCATATCTAGTGATATCCCTCTATCTAAAGGAATTTGCTATCAGCCTTTGTCCTTACAGAATTTGGCCTCTTGCTAATATAGATGACTACTAGTGATACAACTCTTAGGATATTTACAGAACAAAATATAAACAAGGATAAAAAATAAATACAGCACTATGTCAAGCTCAAGGGAAGCTGGCTCTCCAAATATTACAAAGGAAGGTAAATTGGAAGATGCCTCAATGATCATTTTCTGCCCTCAGGAGAGATTTCCTTTTGCCTGGCTGCTGGCTTTGTAGAAGGTCCCTTGTGAAAGGGCTAGAGACCTCCTGAAATTTGCAATAGTGACAATAAACTAGAAAATAGCTGCTAGGATGCTACACCACTCTTTGTAGCCCAAAAATCCCAAACATGCAGCAATAGTAGGGCAATCACCCCCCGAACTCAGATGCCCGAAGTCTTTCCAGATGCCACACAGAAACCTGGGTCTCTGAGTCATGCAAGTAATAGCCAGATTTACACACAAAATGGAATCTTCAACATGTTTTTACATTTGAAAATTGCTTAAGATTTAGAGAAAAATAACAGTCATTCAATGTATCCCTCAAAACTATAGTAAATTCTTTTCAAATGGTAGGGTGAGATTTCTAAAATTCTAAATGATTTTAGTAGGAAAAATTTTGTGGCTCACAGACTTCCAAACAGAGTAGGAAATGAATTAAGTAATTATATAAGGCCGACTGGAACTCTTATAGGTGTTTTTGTATTGACTGGAAAAGAATTTTTTAGCTTGTAATTGCAAACATTTCAATCTCTTTTCTGTACCAGGCATTCTGCATACATTATCTCAGTTTTAGCAACTGTGCTAAGCAGCATTCCCATCCTACAGATGAAATTTAACTTGCCCAATGTCATACATATCATACAATAATAAGAATAGGATGTAAAACAAGAGTTGTATCATTTCAAATCCCTTGGATCAGCAATGATGTAGTGAGGAAGACACTGCAAAATGTCCATTCACACCTTGTAACGCCTCCCTAATCTTCTGGAGTTTTCATTATATGCTTAAAAAAAAATCCATCTTGTCTCCACATCTTCTTTTAAAGATGTTTCTGTATCTAATTATTCCAACTTAGCTTCTTCTGAGAATCCATTTAGGCAAGTTTAAAATGGAGGTTTTGACAACTGAATATTCATAAACTGTTTTACACGTTGGTAAGCTGCCTCCTATATTGGCCTCGGGAAAGGTGGGTGGTACTGTACATAGCTCTCTGTCTCTGTAACCTGAGCACTGGGTCTGCCTTCTCTTTGGCAGCTGTGTTCCCTGCCATAATTAACTTCCAGTGTCCTGCAGCTAGGGGAAGGGCATTTTAAATTTTCTTTGCCAAGAAAAGTTACCTGCTGCTATAAACCATCAAGTCAACTACATATTTTAACATTGCATAGGATCATAACATTTCCTGGTTTTCAGCATTACGCATCTAGATGGCAGCTGCAATTCACTGGCCTTACCTTTAATTGCCTTGCCCTAACAGCCTGCTCATCTTAGAGCCTATCAAGAGTCACGGTGAATCATAATCGTCTTGTTAGCAAAGTTACTAAGGTACTGATGCTTGATTTTTGCTACTGGTGCTGTTAATTTATAAATCTGATGAGAGGACCACCTCTAAAAATAGATAATGTTCCCTCCAAAGCCCAAATGTGTGCTACCATTTTCTTACATCTAGTCTTACTCTGAGGTGGAGAGAACATAGGTTCCTGAGCAACAGACTGAGATCTGTAATCTATGTATGATGACCCCAATTAAATACCTTGTTACAGCTTGAATTTAAACATCCCTGAAAGTGGTCGTAGGTGGGGAATTTTGAAGGTGATTGGATTAAGATGTGTGAATGTGGATTAAGTGTGTGATACTGGAATTAAGAGCATGGATATGGAAGCCCCACCCTGGATATGGGAGGCACCAATCAGTAGGCTTACAGCAATTATGGAATATAAAGGAACGGAAAGAAGGCAGATTTGTCACTACTGCCCCTCATTGCTTCCTTGCTTCTGCTTACCACACCATAAATTGTTTCAACTCTGTGGTGCTCCTCTGCCATGCCACCTTGCCTTGGAGCCAGCTACTGAAACCTCTACAAACTGTGAGCTGAAATAAACTTTTCCTCCTTTAACTTGTAGGTATCAGGTAATTTGTCCCAGCAATGAGAAAAGTAACTAAGACATACCTGCTGCCAGATCTCCATTCTTAGCTCTAGATTTATATTCATATTGGCAGAGAGATATCAACTCCTAGATGCCCCCCACATTCTTCAAACTAAATATATTCATAAATTCTGAAACTAAATGCCTCTTTTATGCTTTGTGTCTCTCCTAATAGAACCTCATCTAATCCATTCATTCTAAGCCAAAAATCTAAGAATGTAATAATCACTAAGTTCCATCCCATCATTTTTAACTTACAAACAACTTTCACTCAAATCACTTCTTACCTTCTTTGGCACTGCTTTTGACTGCAACCTCATTATTGAAACACTAGTCCTGCCATCTAGCACAGCATCCAGCCTTTCTCACCCTTCCTCTTTCAGAAAAGAAATATTATTTCATTTTTCTCCCACTAAATGGATCAAAGCAAACACCTGACTCAAGAATCTGGCTTGTGATTAATGAGGTTGCCTAGCAGTAGCTACTATAGCAGATTAGTTCTTCCCCTAATTTGGATGTGGAATGGGAGGAGTGGGACAGATCCACAGAAAGAAGAGAGCAGAGTGGACAAGCTGAATGAATCCAAGAATTTTGTGTGAGAAAAAAAGAGAAATTGAAAGTGCTGAAGCATAGACCGATGGATGATTGCAAATCTGGCATACAAATGCACATAATGAACACTTACTTTTATTAAGGAGATTAGTTTCTATGCATGCAACCAGAAAGATAGGGAAATCTTGAGTAGTTTTTAAGTCCCACTGCCTTAGCAGGGGTGTGAATTTGTTTGTAGGACTGTGGAAGACGGGATACCTCCTTCCAGGATGGATACGGAGACATCTATGTGCAGCAAAGATGAAGTGGTCGTGACCCTAGTGAAACCAAGGCTTTGGTCATTTTGCTTTGGAACAATTTCAAGGACATAGGAAATGCCAAGTAAAATCTTCCCTCTTCCTGAGTCCCCCCTCACCCCTTCAAAAAGAAGAGGCTCCAAGTTGCTAAGAAGTTATTTTTGCATGGTGGAAATGCAAGATATTTTTGAGATCTCCCAAATTATTTGTATTTTCTTTCCTTCTTTAACAATGTAAATGTACTGATTTTAGAATAAAGAAATAATAAAGCAAGGATGAGAAGAAAAAAGAGAAGGAAAATGGAATTCATAAACAGCAGAGCTGGATGACTGCCTCTCATACAATTAGATGAGCTGCCATAGAGAAGCACATGCTCTGGTCCCAGGTAGCCTGGCCGAAAGCAGATAAGGAAACTCAGGGCCACCATATGACTTGGCTATAGGAAACCCTTTCTGTTTGTAACCAGTATTCTGAGACCACTTAAAATCAGATCCAAAACTAATAGTTCCCGCTGCTGAATTGTAATGTCAAGCTGAATTGTCCGACTTGGCAGGTTTCTATGGTTAAAATTAATGCACTGCTTGGCAAAGACTACCATACTAGCAATTGGAGCCATCTGAGAAGAGCCAGAGGAGCCTGGCTTTCCCAACTCCTGGGCCCCTTTGAATTACATCTCTGCATTCACCAGCTTCCCCTGAGAGTAGAATGAAGTGCAGGCTAGTCATGACTATTCAAATGCAGCATTAGATCCAGCGATGTGCAAAATTGGTGTAGAGGGGGAAAAAGGAATATATTTTTAAAAATTATAGGATTTATCTCAAATATGAGGAAGAGTATCATAAAAATACATGGACATGAATTTTACATTTGCTTAACCAAAGAGTAGATAACATGATTTGAGAAGATTTAGCCAAATGTATTCCAAGCTTGGCATGAAAAAAGAAGAGGAAAAAGAAGCAAATGTAGGCACATTCTGAGCTCCATGGTACCTTACAAGAAAAAGATGTGCCTAGTACAGGCATAGGGCTGGAGTGGGACTTCTAAATTAATTATCTGCAGCCAGATCTCTATCCCTAGCAGCTTTCTATGGTTCCAAAGGTTTGCTAAAATCAGCAATAATCCAATCAGGCAAAAGGAAGAGTCAGACCACCAATGGCCTGTGTAAAAGAAGGTTTACAAATGATGCAGAAGATAAAAATGTTGAAACACTTATCCCTCATAGTATCCTCCTCAGCTGTTCTAATCAAATCTCTATTGAGACTAAAAGATACACCCTATTTGTATTCACTAAAAATAACTAACATGAAAAACTATCTTGGGAATAGAACTACCTTCCTGATTAGGATTTGAAGATAGTTAAAGGGCTCGGTTATTAAAAACAAATAAATCATTCAGGTATATCTGCATTAAATAAAATAGTAGCTAGCACCCAAGTGGGTATGGCATTTCTAGTGCTACAGAGTGAAGCCTAAAACTCATTCACCTATGCCCAGGTTCCCAGCACTATAAGAAAACCAAAGTAATAATCATTCCAAGAAAGATTGTCTGGGTAAGGGTAATATTAGTGTGCAAACTAGGATTTGAAGTAAGAGAAACTGAGACAATGGGCTATTGAAGAAGAGGCATTTAACTATGAAGCGAAGAAGAAATGCTTCTCTGATTGAATGTATGTCACAGACATCATATTGGCCATGTCTAGTTTGCATGAGATGTCACTCCCTTTTCCTAAGAAAGCCTGAGAGAGTCTGGTTTGGGCAGCAGAAGATCCTGACTATTATCTTTTACCAGGTCATTTGCAAGCTGGCCTTAAATTCTTTTAACTTCTATCCTTTCCCACTCCATTCTGCCTGCCATACAACTTCTTTAAACCTTCCCTAGCACACAATAAGATCTTGCAGATCCATCCAGTTCCCCTTCTTAATGTGCCAGTTCCAGAGCCATCTCAAGTTCTTAAACTTATCAACTCTGGTGCCTTGGTTATCTTATACTTAGCTTTGTCTCTTCCCACTGCTTCCTTCCTCTGTTAAGCCCCAATCCACCACCTACATTTGAGGAACTCAGCCCAAAAGAACATTTCTTTCTCAAGGAACATTTTATTGAGTAAGACCCAAAAGTTAAGAGTTTCCTCCCTCTGTTTTTCTATGGCTTCCTGCTCTCTTGCATATGGCAATGATCACAGCATTGTCTTCTCAGGTAATATTTCTGTTTTTCCCACTTTAATGTGATTTCTTTAAGAGTGTGAAAAATCCTCTTTAAATCTGAGAAAAAATCATCTTTAATATTTAAATGTCCAGCATCAGCACAGTTACTAGGTGTTTACTAGTAGAAGTCATTAGCATGTGTTACTAGTGTATATATATCAGCAAAAGTCACAGATAATGACTGTGAGAGGACTTGGGAAATCTCTGGATTAGGGAGGCAGATCACCTGCATTTGTTGTATCCCATTCTTTGGAGAAGCTGAGCAAATCTTTTTTAAATACAATACTTGTGACTATTCTCCCCCAAAAATTATTCCCATGACTTGAAAATTTTCCTTTCTCATCACTTACTCAGGATCGTATTGTCAGTCAACATGGCCACAACTCTCTTATATAATTCATTGGTTTCACCTAAATTTCCTAGCAACAAAGCGGTGGCTATGGCACCCTAGTGGAGACAGACTCTGGAGGTTCAATAACATCCTAATTCTGCATATGTGGCTGCTTTTGAAATGTGACATTCTTAAGAGTTTCCTTCAATATTTCAGCAAGCCTTTTTTAAGAGTGTTCTATATGTCAGGCACGATTTTTATTGTCACAATTTATTGAGTGTATGGCAAGGTCAATAATTTATGCCTTGCAAGTCAAGAGTGAAAGAAAATGTAGTTTTTTATTTTGTACACTTAATCTAATTTTATTCTCAAGCTACCACACTGCAACATGACTATTTAATGACATGTAAAATATCTTTAGGTCAGTCATTATGGAGTAAATCCTCAGTCCTTCTATTCTTCTTCACCTGCACTTCCAAAATGGTCCTTTGATCCAGGGAGGACTTTCAAGACTATGAATTACTGGGATAGAGGCATCTCAGGGCTGTCCATAGAAATGGATGAAATTTGGGACCTCATTGACCTGTACAGTGATGCCCTATCTGCTGGGTACTGGACAACCTGTGGGCTCAGCTACTGAAGTCTGGCTCTAGTGGCCTCATGGACTCTTCTGCTGCTTTGATGCCATGTGGGTCTCACTGGTACTGTGGGCCTGAATATCAACCAAGTCTTTCCTCCACCTCTGTCTAATGATGCCTACTCTACAGAAGCAGAGTGTGTTAGCTACTTTTCTCTCATTGTTGAGACAAAATATCCAACACCCAAAGTTGAAGGGGGAAAGGTTCATTTGGCTTACAGTTCATAGAGGTTTCAGTCCATAATTGGCTGGCTCCAAAGTAGGGTGGCACATGGCAGAGAGGCATCACAGAGGAGAAACAACATGGTATGCACAAGGTAGCAAAGGCAACAAGGGAAGCAGTTCATGGTGGTGGAAGACAGCAAAAATCAACAAGGGACCTTAACAGTGTCTTTCTGCTCCTTTTATCTTACTCAGCCTTTTGGAATTAGGGAGGTGCCTAACCAATCACTCACATGTAGTAGTTTGTTTGTTTGTTTGTTTGTAAAGCATAATATATTTAATTTCTCCATCAAGTCCACCATGGGCAATCAATAGTAAGGCGCTTTTTTTTTTAGTACTTGCATGGGTGGTTTAGTAATCACAGGCCCTTAATCCTAGCATCACATATTCCAGAATTAGCTATCTTGGAAAAAAAAAAACTGCATGAGGCTTTGGGAGGACATCTAGACACAAGCCACAACACAGGGTCATTCTGCTCTTATTCCCAAAGCTGATTCATGGATTCTCCATCCAGGCATCTTCTATGTTTCCTACTGGTCAAGCACACATAATTCTCAATCCTTTCCGTGGATCATGAGACTCAGGTGTGAACAGAGAGTTGAAGAAGTAGGGAGCAGAACATCTGGCCCTCTGCTCAATCCCTCACTGGGTCACTTGTAAAATATACCCTAGTACAACACTTTGAAAACTATCTGTGGTGGGTTTTTTCCCCAAAATCCATTGCATTAATATTTTTGTAAAATATCATAAAAATTCATTATTAGGAAAAAATGACAGAGGTACACAATACAAGCCCCAGTTTCTAAAATGTTGGTTCAACAGGCATAACATTAGTCTATCAAATTGCTACAAAATTTCTAGAGGCTGATGCTCCATTTCACAACTTTCCTCTACTGGGATGGCAGATCTTCTCACAAAAGGTTGCGGACCAGCATCTCAGTGGAACCATCCTTAGAGTACCGCTCATCTAGAACGTGCCATGTTGGACAGAACACTGCTTAGTTGTGATATCTCATCTTCACAGGGCTTGTTCAGGGCTGGGAAGAGCAAGTGCCACCTTTTTGAGATACCGTACAGTTGCCTTTTATATTTATTCTAATAGCTTCTAAGCAACACATCCACTTACACTTGCTGTCTTCACGCCCTGGGGTTTCAGCCTCAGAGGTGAAGCCAGGACACCGCTCTTTGCTTGCCTTGGTCTCTCACCAGGAGCCTCTCCCCTGTTTCCTCTTGCTTTCTGTCTACTTGAAGTTTAGAGACCAAATTCACTGTCTTTGATTTTAATATCTGAACAGGAAGGGTTTATTTTCCTTTGTCCCTTTCTGTGTCTCTGTCTCTCTCTCTCTCTACTCTTTTTTTTTTTAATCCTTTTCAGCATTTTTGAAAACTCACTATCTAAAAGGCTTGACTCTCTCGCTAGGAAATCTTTTTTTAAAATTGGCTTTGAAACTCAAGGCTGATCAATGCCCTCTTTGTTAGAGATGGTATCCACCCTCCTCCCAGAGGGAAAACTGCCATTGACAAAATGGGTGGGGAGCCTCAGAGGCAAAAATAAAACTTACAGGATTTGAAAATATTTCCTAAAACACCTATTACACTCATCTAGGTGACAAAAATAGCAATGATCATGAAGGACTTTAAAACTCTTCGTAGCTATTACATTATATTTTTAAAGTGCATAAAATGATGATTGGGATAGATACTTGTACATATTCCTTTACTATACATCCATCTAACTATGAGGTCAAAAAGTGTCTATGTTTTACGTCTTTATGCAGAGAGAGCCAAAAATAATATCACTGGTGTAAAATAAAATTACAAGTGTAAGAATTATTCTCCGGAGGGATGCATATTTTTGTGTGCACGTGTGTGTGTACGTGTGTGTGTGTGTGTGTGAACACCTGAAAGAATTCATTTCTAAGTGAATAATCTTTATGCACTTTTGGAATTTTTACGTCACATACCAACTAACTTTACTTTACTTTCATGAAAATTGAGTTGCCTGGAGAAAACTTGATGGTTCCTTCTCAATATTCTTATATCTCAAAAATTACAATTTGTAAAGAACTTGAAAAAAATACATGATCTAATTCAAAATAACCATCACAAGGAAACAAAATCTAAATAGTTTTTGTATGTTTTCTTTTTCTGTTGACTATTTATTATAGCCATATGAATTATTCTAGTCATTATTTCTATTTCAGTAGCTATTATATATTTGAAAATTATTGTAAAAACCATAAATTTTAGTTTTCTGAGACCTTACCCCTTTAAGGCTTAAAGCTGAATGCAAGTCATATTCATCCTACTATTTGAAATTTTTGTTCAGGGTCTGGAATTTAGAAGACACCAAATAAATGCTCACCAAATTAGTTAATGGTGAAGTGAAATTTCATCTTTCCCTATCATCTCCTGAGCACACTGTTACCAGGATCTGGGGGTCCACAGACTCTTTTCAAGTCCTTGATATCCTGAACAAAGAATTGGACAAGACATGAAAAAAAAGGAGTGAGGTTTTTCATTTATTAAAGGCAGGAAGAGAAATACACTCTGCAGAGTGAAAGCAGGCCACTGAGGAAGTTCACTATGACCATGAGGTTAATGCCTTTCTATCCCTTATTCTTTGGGCTGACCTCAGTTCTAGACCATCCTATCCAAAGCCTGATTGATTTCACACCAGAACTGAAGATCTCACTTCCTGATTGGTCCAGGTGCAGGGGCTGAGAATTGTGCAATCGTCCTGGATCTCTGTGATTGACAGGTCACACCCACTTGCTCAGCTCATTGGCCACACCTTAATATCCTGTCTTATTACTCTTCCTATGTGTATGTGCATTTTTAAACTAAATTAACTTAAAAAGATGTAGAAAATGCATAATTTTTTATATTCTAAACAAATATTGCTCAATATCCTATCATATCTTTTAACAATCCAATCTCGGGGTATAAACCAGAGTCCAGATAGAAAAAAGAGGATACCTTTACACTGTACAATTTGGAGAGAATTTAATAAAGGAATCACTCTTGAGGGTCTGGTCAGAATGTAGAGACCTTAGAAAAGACAGTGCTGTGCCACAAGCCTTGAATCAGGGGGACATTGTTACCACCCTTAGGCTAAAACAACCATGGAGCAGAACTCCAAGATGGAGAAAGCTTAGGGGAAAAATTCTTAACAAAACCCACCATCCTTCAAAGGTCCTGCCAAAAGGCAAAGAAACCAAACTAAAGAGCACAATCACACTTCTGTTACAAATACAAATAGCATTTAAATGACATCTAGTGAGTGTATTCTTCTTTTCCACCACCCGCTGTCACCTCCTCTCTAACAGCACCTGTAACTTTAGGTCAACGGATGTAGCCAACCTCATGTGACCTTCCTCCCTGCAAGGAGTTTGGGGAGCCAATCTCCTGTCTTCACTGTCTTTCCCCTTCCCCTCCCTCCAGCTGGTGTTCCCCATGGCAGAATCACCTGGTACTCAGAGGCTCAGGAAGCCTGCTGGTGGACATCAGTCCTTGTTTCCAGAGTAGGGTGGAAAATGAAAAGTGAAGCTAGAAGGAAAGAGGAAAAACTTCTGACACATCTTGCAGCATGTGTCCAAGAGGACGCACTTTTGCATGCATGCTCTTTAATATACTTTGCACCAAGGGCCAGGGATTTAGCTCAGTGGTGCTGTGCCTTCCTCTCTAGCACAAGGTCCTGAGTTCAATTCCCAGTACGAAAAAAAATAAAAATACTTTGCACCAGATGTAAGCTTAGAAATTATGAAAGAGTATGCAAAGATCATACTTTCTTTTCACAATACCTTGTGGTAGCAATAATAAATATATCTTTTGAGATTTCATTATGGGCCAGGTGTCATACATTCTTGAATTGAAATAGGTATGTCATGTTTGTGGATTTCCCTTTTTGTGATTCTGGAATCACAAAGTAGAACTAAGACTGAGTCCAGCCTCAGACTTAGATTAGACCAATGAGACTCATCCAAGACAGGTTTGGAGAAGAATGAGGAAGAAAGATGCTAGAATGAGGACTTCCTTTCTCAGCAGTCATGGTGGATCCTGGCACAGAACCCAGGCAGGGTTCAGAGCAGGAAGTTTCTCTTGAGTCTTTCAGTATGGACTCCAAGGCCAGGCCCAGCAAGGAGGTGGATTCAATGCATTTTCTGGCTGTGAGGCCTCTATGTATCCCAAACAGTCTGTAAGATAGCTTAAATAAATTTATTTTCTAACACTGGCTAAATTAAGTTCTGATGTTTTTAAATTAAAAAAAACTAAGTGATGTACATTTCAAAAAACATTTTACTACAATCTTATGAGATATTCTTGCTGATAAAGAAACTGGAGCTTGGACAAGTGAAGATCACATGATCTATCAGTAGCCAAAGATACAATTACAAAGAGATCTTTCCGATGCCAATGCTCCAGTGACCTGTTCACCCTTTTTGCTAGCTAATTCACTAAAACTTCAACAGCAAACTCTTCCAAAGAATTGAGTCTGGAAAGAGGTACTTCAGAGAAAGTTGAAGCAAGAAGACAATGAGCAGTGAAGAGGCTTGTATAGATACAACCAAAAAATATGAAAGGAAAACAGTAATCCAATGGGTTCTCAATGTAGACAGATGAGACTGGCCACATTCAGGGGTAGTATGGGGTAAGCAGAAAAGTGCTCTGAGTCATTGTATGAAAAGGGCGAGTGACATCTACCTGGCATTGAAAACACCAGAGTTTATTTGCTTTCTTTTCTCTTAAGCATTTTTCTTTTGAGACAAGATCTCATCATGTAGTGCAGAATGTCCTTGAACTCACTGTGTACCCTAGCCTCAAACTCCTGGTGATCCTTCTGCCTCAGCCTCCTGAGGGTTATTACAGGCATGCTCCACCATACCCAGCTGCTTTAAGCATCTTTAAATGTGAAGCTCAAAAGTCATCTGGGATCCTCTTAGTCCTTATAGTATGATATATTTGGTGTCTGCTATGGTTTGAACGGGTTCCTTCCCAAATTCAGGTATCATCAATGTGATAGGAGTTAAAACTTATAAGAGGTGATTGATTGGGTCATGAAGGATTAGGTATCCTTAAAAAAGGACTTGATGAGCTAGGGATAGTGGTATAGGCCTATAATCCCAACACTCTGAGAAGCTGAGGCAGTAGTATTGAGGCTGAGCCCAGCCTGAAAAATTTAGCAGCTTAGCATGAACTTCTCTCAAAATTAAAAGAAAAAAAGTCTGGAGATGATGTAGCTCAATGTGAAAGCCCTATGTTCAGTCCCCAGTACCACACAGACAGCGAAGGGCAGAGGCTCAATAAGGAAGTCAGCCTAGCTTGCTCTTCTGCCTTACATCGCTCTTCCCCTCAGGAGCATGCAGCCCTTACCATATGACCATGTCTGTCCGCACCTTGATCTTGGATTTCCCAGCCTCCAGACTGTGAGAAAACAAATTTTTATTCTTTATAAATTACTTAGCCTCAGGCATTTTGTTATTGCAACACAAACAAATTATGATAATATCCATTAACTACTCATAAGTTGATTTAGAGAATTTACCATAAAATTTCAGGTTTATTAATGTCATTCTGATTCCTGAATCATTCATACTCTCCTTTACAAACAAAAAGTGCCTCCTTCATTGGCTTTCATCATTACCATCCTGCAAAATAACATTAGTAGATACCTTGAGATGTTACATCCATCTTTGTCATTTCTTGTCTTCTCTTTTCTTGTCCTCCCTCTCTCATCCTTCCTCCCCAGAATGGTCCCAGTCCTCCAAATTATGTTCCCTGTAGGAAAAAAGAGAAATGACTTGTTTCCTTTACAACAAACTTAAACAGACCTTCCCCAACTTATGATGGTTGCCTTATGGTTTTGGGGGGGTTTTTTTGTTTTTTGTTTTTTTGATATGGTGCAAAAGCTTGTTTTCTAAAAAATAAGCTTTCTTTTACATGATTTTTGCCCAGCTGTAAGTTAATATAAGTGTTCTGGGTACCATCAAGTTAGACACAGGTAAGCTATAATCAGTAGGTAGGTTATGAAATGTATTTTAAAATTATAATATTTTCAACTTATGATGAGTTTATCAGAATATAACCTCATCTTATTGAGATGCATCTGTGTATTCAAACCCCTAAACATGTTTAACAAAACAAATCACCATCCTTATAATGAAACCCATTGTCTCCAGAAGGCTATAATAAAAGACAAGGGACAAAACTAAAGAACATAAGCATACATTGCTATTACAATGCAAATCACATTTTAAATTATTGAATAAGGATGTACTTGTAATGATCAGGACTTTCCTCCTGAGAGAAGAGACCAGAAGAAAAGAAGAGAATAGACATCCTGAAGATATGTGGAGCAGGGGAGGAAGTAGCTGAGGGAAGGAGCAACAGCTAGACTTGCTGGCTTCTTCCACATCTTTTCTCTTTTGCTAAGAAGAAACATCTTGAAAGAAAGCACTTTCAACTATATATCCTTTGTGGGGGGCCTATGGTGATAATTTGGGAGATGGCAGAAAGTAGTGGAAAAAAGAATAAACTATGTTAACATAATTGGTTTTCTTGAAAACCTATGTATTTTAAGAATTATAAAATTATTTGGAGGAGTCTATATATTTCACTTGACTGCCCAAAATATCCATGGCATAAAAATAATTTCTCTTAGTGGTTCTTCTTTAATGTAAGTCATCCAAATGCAGATAATAACTTTGCCATTGAATTGACAACTTGTGTCCAATCTATGAAACGTGTGTCAAACTATTAAAAGATGAAGTAATGGAACTGATTTCTCATGCCACTTCAAAATTTCATTTCATTACCTTGCGATCACATCTCATACTACATGAAACCAAAATATAATAAACATGCATAAATCATATTACAGAGCCACCACACCTTTCAAATTCATAATATCTTTGTAACAGATCCAATAAGTGTTTTTAGATGTCTGAAAAGTGACTTTTTTTCCAAGTAAAATCAGACGCTATAGTAATATTTGAAAGGGAAAATCAGGAGACCTACATTAAATTGTTACTTTTATTCCACGAATCTAACAAACTGTGGCTTTTTTAAATTAAATAACTCTGCAATATAGCTTGCCAAAGGAATCAAACTGGAACAAGAAGTTATAAGCAATATTTTTATAATATTACTAACACATTCCTTGATTTGCTTTTATTATAGTCCACCACTGGTAATTTGTTACTCTTTGCTTTTTTGAAAAAGAAAGGATTAAAATTTGGTCAGTATTCAAAGGCATTCCTTTTGATTTGTTCTGCTCTTTAGGGAAGGACAAATTTCTCAAGTGCTCACCAGTTTGTTGCCTTTCATTTACAAGTCTTTGTTATCTGAGTTTGAATGTGTCTGTTGAGGTTTTAAAATGGACCATAAACCTAAAACCCATTGATGCCCAATCAACATAGGTGATTTGAATTGAAAGGAGAAAAATCCCAGTCCATCACAATTTCTTTTAAAAATAAATATCATAAAATCTTGAGAGAAGATCTTAAGTCATTTCTATTTGTAAGGCAGAGCTGATGAAGGTAAAAATACTGAATAGTGTGGGCCAAGATAAAATTTTACAGCCTACATATACCAAATACCTACCCCTGAATTGGCCTTTCTGATGCCCTAAGCATGCAGCTTTTTTAGGATGTTTAAGAATGACCCATTCTTGTAAGTCAGGGGCTCAGCTCCTCCTAATGGGTCTTCTAAATTGGGCTGTGTGCTAGATGTGCACAGCCACCTAGTGAGAATTTCTTGGGGGCAACACCAGGAAACATCCAAGACCACTTATGTCTTTGTCACAAGAAACTTGAAGCCCGAACATGGAAGCATGTGTCTCTCATTAACCTCATTAACTACTAAGAAGCAAGAGGGGAAATGAGTTCTTCCCAGGACTGTATTAGAATGGACTGATAGTGCTTTGTTAAACATAAATTGAAAGAGAATGAATTTAAGTCAAAATACAAAGATTTTTCCAGAGTTTTGGAGATTTATATTCTTATGGCACTAAGAGTGGTCAAGAAAGAAAAATCTTATCTTGTGATAAAGCAATGATAAAGAAACCTCACATGTGGTTTAGCCAGATAGGAAATGATAAATCAGCCACCTATGTGATACAGATGCCAAGCTCTTTGAATTTCCTTGCTAACTCAAACACAGAATATACTGCTTGTCACATGCTTCACATAAAATCCTCTGAAAAGAGAATTCATTAGCAAGAAGGTTCACCATATAATGAAGCAGACATTTATTGCTAAAATGATTGCTGACCTGGTGTTTTAGTTATTTTGGTTCACATTAAGAAACTCCAAGCTTCTGGCTTCAAAGGCATATTGAGTGTAAAGTAATGTGTAGTTGTGCCTTGTGCTTCCAGAGGTCATGAGGAGAGTAACCTCAGACCCTACCACCCATCTGGGAATAAGTGGAGAGAAAGGTCTTGGGACAGTGAGGGAAACAATTGTCACTTCTGCAGGAAGGAAAGAGTCCATATGGCCTGTGGAGCACTAAATCCCAGCCTTCCAATTTATAAACTGTGGAGTAGCTGAGTTACTTCATCAGGAAAATGCAAATAATATCTACCTTATATGGTCTTTATGAATATTTAATAGTTAATGCATATAAACATCTACCTGAAACATAAAAGACACTTAGTAAATGGTAGCTATCATAATTATTATTTTGTAGACTCTAGGAGTCTCTTTCATCCTTCCCTTCAGATGATAAAATATTAATTATGAAACAGATTAGAAGCCAAAATGATAGTTGCATAGAGTATCAGCTGAAAGAAATTAACTAGCCAGAAGAACAACCTGAGCAGTGTTGAAAACTCAACCCGACTCATGACAAAAGGCCACTATTCACCACTGCCCTTTAAAAGTATCACTTTATTACAGCACATAATTTATGTCCATAATGACATCAGTGAATTATCAAAGAAAGATTAACATTAGTACAGGCTGTACACCAAGACCACTGAAATATGCAACATATTCTTAAATTATTTCTGTTAGAATTTTTCGATTAAGAAAAAAATCTATTGGGTCTAGGGATATAGCAGTGGTCATGTGCAAGGCCCTGAGTTCAATCACCAAAACAAAAGAGAAAAATTTAAAAATTAATTTAAAAGCTCATTCTTCTTTAAGAGATGAACTTGAAATTTAAACTAGATTAAGATTTTTTTTCCCACCTACTACCTTGGCAAAGATCAAAAAGTGGGGGAACCAGGGATTTAGCTCAGTGGTTCTGCCACCTGCCTCGCAAGTGCAAGGTGCTGAGTTCGATCCCCAGTACCGAAAAAAAAAAAGTTGGGTGCGCTGTTGTCCTGGATGGAGCTGAAAGAGACATTTTTATATACTTTTGGTGGGAATGCACATTGGTACAACCCCTGTGGAGGGTAATTTGACAATATTTATGAAATTACTAATATATATATTTTAACTCAGTAAGTCCACTTCAGGAATTCATACTAAAAATATGCTCTCAAGCATGTGAACTGATGTATGTGACAAAGTTATTCTTCGTGGTAATCTTTGCAGTAGCAAAATATTGGAAATAATATTAGCTAGAAGTGTGTTAATTAAATAATTTATGGCACATCTATTCAATGGAATACTTCACACACATTAAGAAAAAGAATGTGAAAAAAAAAAAAGTAAAAAAAAGAAAAAGAATGTGATGCCGGGGATTTAGCTCAGTGGTTTCGTCGCCTGCTGCACAAGTGCAAGGACCCAAGTTTGATCCCCAGTACCAAAAAAAAAAAGAAAGAAAAAAAGAAAAAGAATGTGGAAGCTCTTCAAGGACTGGTCAAAAATAATTCCCAGTAGGATGTGGTGGTGCATGCTGTAATCCCAGCACACTGGGAGGCTGAGACAGGAGGATCACAAGAGCCCAGCTTGGGCAATTTAGCTTTAATGAGACTTTGTCTCAAGATAAAAAATAAAAAGGCCTGGGGATGTAACTTAGTGAGAAGGCCCCGGGTTCCAACCCCAGTCCCACAACAATAATAATAATAACTTCCAACATAACTGAAAAGAAAAAGGTATGGAAAGTATGTATACTATATATGGGTGGACAGGGGCTGGGGTTGTAGCTCAGTGATAGAATGCTTACTTAACATGAGTGAGACTGTAGGTTAGATTCCCACTATTAGCAAAATCATAGCAATTATCATAATAATTATAATCTCCAATATAACTTGTTAAAACAAAAGGAAAAGGTGTGAAAAGTATGTATGGTGCATATGGGTAGGTGAATATGGATATGTACATGTTATTTATATGGGAATAAAAAATTCTCTGGAAGGATATACCAGAAATTAGCAGCATTGGTTGAAACAAATGTTTGGAAAACTGGAGTGAAAGAGACATCTTTCACTCTTTTGTACCTCTTAAGTTTTGAGCCATGTGAATGTATTATCTCCAAACAAAACAAAACAAAATGAAACCATCTCCTTGATTCTAATGTTAGTGATCTGAACAAGCCCTAGAAATGGAAAAGGACTGACCAGAGAGATGCTTGAATGTGAGCTGTTAAATAAGGACAGTCCCACATACAGAGTCAGCTACATAAAGTAAATAAAGAACAAATTTGTTGTCATTTGCCTCAGCAGAAAAAGGGAAGAATCCTTGAGTTCTCCACTGTGAAGAGCAGGTGCCAGATACAAACCTTGTTCAAGAAAGAAAGCTGATGATCTCAGAAACATTTTTGTTATCCTGTTGTTGATCTTACAAAACCAGATGAAAAGTTGAATTTTTCTTTTTCTTACCCAGCCTACCCATGTCTTTAATTTCTCTATGCACTGCAAATAAGTTATTGAAGAAGCTTAGCAATTTTTTTTTCCAAACTGTGTTTGGTGAAGCAATTGTTCCACAAAAAGCTCTGCTAGAAAAAGGGTTCCACAATCAAAGAGGTTTGCACAACCTTGAGTGTCACTTTTCATTCTTGCATATACATGAGACAGAGGAACATCTCCTAACTTCTTTAAGCAGAAAAAATACTTCTTGTTTTTAAACTGAATACCAGTAACAGCCCACAGAAAATCATATCCAAAACTTGCTTTAGAGAAATTAGCTCTGTTAGCTATAAAAGATTTTAACATCGTATTTTACCAGGTAATAATAATTGAGCCACAACTTAACGGTTTTTTAAAAAGACACAATAACATGTTTTAAGTATGTTTTCGACTTAGTAAAGATAAGGGCTTAGAACTGCAGAACCTTGGGTTATCAACTTTAGGTGTCAGCTTGATGGTATGCCATGGTTTGGCTATGGCTCAAGTGTCCCCAAGGATCCATATGGTAAGGACTTGGTCCCCAGGGTGGAGATATTGGGCAACAGTGCAATCATTAAGAGATGAGACCTAGCAGGAGGTCCTTGGACCATGGGGGGTGTACCTTCAAAAGTGACTGAGCTACTTCTCCTATGGCTTCTTGACACTTCAACTTGCAAGGATGCTTATAAAGGAGTGAGCCTGGCCCCTCCCTGTCTTTCTATTTCCAGGTTCAAGGTGTTTTCTCCCATGCACACTCTGCCACCTGACGGGCCTTCTCCAGAACCCAAACTATGATGTTTGGACTTTCAGCCTCCAAAGCTGTGGGACAAATCTCTTTACTGATACAGTTACCCAATAACCAGTATTTTACAATAGTGAAGAAAAGCTGACTAATAATTTATATTATCAGAAAATTATGGTTATATCAAAGTAATATAATCTAATGTAAATTTTCTACTGTATAGCCTGGTTATTTGATATCATTTTGATTTTTTTTTTTTTGGTACCAGGGATCAAACTCAGGACCTTGCACTTTCAAGGCAGGCGCAGTGCCACTGAGCTAAATCCCCAGCCCTCATTTTGATATGTTTTGTTCATTGGTATATCCTTAACTCCTAAAACAGTATCCAACACAGAGTTGGTAGTTGATAAATATTTTTTAGATGAATAGGATATACTAGATAACATAATGTTTTTGTTTTGCTTTGGGTTTTTTGTTTTTGGGGTTTTTTGAGGGATGCTTTTTTAGGCAAGGTCTCACCGTGCAGTCCAGGCTGGCCTTGAACTCACTACACAGCCCAGGCTGACCTCAAAACTGTGGCAAACCTGTTGCCTCAGCCTCCCAAGTGCTGGGGCCACCATACCTGGTTTCTTACCTACTTATTAATTTAAAAGAAATTAGACTCATGTAGACAAAACCCCACAGCTCTACTAAGCCACATCTTTTGGCTTTATTTTTGTTATTCCAAATGTACTCCTGGACCTTACGTTATTTCAAAGGAATAGCATTGTAAACACCATCTTTGTTATATACAGGTACATTTTCAAAAAGTAATAACTTTCATTTAGTAAGTTCTGGTCATTAGAAAGTTGTATGTGCTACATTTAATGAGTGATTGTAAATAGCTGTAATTTTTTCGGATCTGCAGCAACCATCAGCACCTTAGCACTGTCCTGACTTGGGTTTGTCAGTGTCTCCAACCATGAAATGCGTCAGAGTTGGGATCATGTCAAAGTCAGACAGAGCCCAAGCAGCTTAGCATGTCACTGTCAAGTGCTGGAAGGAGAGCTTGCTGAGTCATCCCGGCCCCTTCAGGGAACCGGAAAACATTGTATAACCACTCTGGCCCCCAGACATCCCTGGGGCAAATCAGACTTGGGCAAATTAATGAAGTCATACTTTCATTCAGTCATTCCTTAAATATTTACTTACTGTCTACTATGTTCCCCATGGAGTGCTGGATATATTAAATCACTCCATTTAGGCAACAATAAAATCTAGTGAGTACTTAACTATGTATGGAGAATTGTGCAAACACTTTCCATAGTATTCCATCTCACAGCAACCTTCTGGGATAGTGACACTTGTTTTCATGAGGGCAAGAGAGGTGATATCGCTTGCCCATGACCACACAGCTACTAAGGGACGGCAGGATTTTGAAGCCATGTTGGTTAACTCATGAACCTATAACCCTAACTCCCAAACAATAAGGGACTGTGCTCTCCCTAGACACAAGCATATGCAAATACATTTTTACATTGGAGGAGCTAATCTTTCTGGAATATCTTCTATGTGTGGAACCTGTCTTTTGTTATTTTGATGGTCTCATTTATGAGTATTCAATACAACAAAAGACAGCAGCAATTAAGAGCATAAGATAACTGATCTAAAATCCTAGGTTAAATCCCAACTCAGCCACTTACTGGCTGTGTCTCATCTGTCTTTCCTCATGTGTGAAAGGGCAAAGTACATGCCATATATACGGTTAGTTTTATTCTATGAGTTAATTACATAAACACAGAACTTAGATCATGACTGGCACATAGTAAGCTCTATGTGTCTCAATTTTTTTAATGTGGTTTAAATAAACAGCAAAAGGCACTTTAACAGAAGAATCATGGAGTGAAATGGAAGGGGTGGAGGAATGTAGACCACCCCTTGGGATGTTATGTGGTGATATCCACCACTCTCATGATCTAGATGATATTTCTCTGACCACCAGCATGTTTTTGGTCTTCATCAATTCATGCTGAAACATTACCTTTGGAGAACTTAAGTTGCCTCAGGTTCAAGGGCTACTGCTTGTTCTTCTGGGAATGAAGGCAACAGCCCAGACCACTCTGTGACCTGAAACCCAGAGTTGAGTTTGGTCCCCATGACCTCATATCAACATCAGGGGAGGGCCATGTCCAAGTAAGGGGATTTGAGCCTAGTAAGTTTTAAGTAAAATACATTACAATCACCACATATTAAAATGGGAATACAACAGCAAGAGAGGCTCTTAACAAATTAGTTTCCTATATGTCCCCCAAGAAAAAAAATTTAGAAAAACATGATCAGTAAGATTATATCTGTCAGCTATTTGTTGTGCTTTTCTTCTGGAAGAATCTGGTGATTGCTCTATGGTTGCATATTTAACAGATACATTATCAGCCAGTGTGTCTAAAAACCTCAGTCCTCCAAAATGCTTCATTAATCATCAGTCATAGCAAGAACCCTGGCTCATCACTGTGCTCGTTAAAGAACTCCAGATGACCTACAGCAAACTGAAGAGGTCTTACCAGTGAAAGTCATTAGTCTGACCAGTGTTAGCACCATACCAAGCTAGAAGTTCCAAGACTGTTACTTGACCCCTCCTGCCTTTCCCAACTGCTCTCCAACAGCCAGAACTTCTGTGGCCTTAAACTACACTAAGCCTGCAGACTCACAGTGCAACATACCCTCTGGTGAGGAATACACACCAAGTTGTTGGTCAGTTTGGAAATTATTATTATTAATCAACTAACGTGCTTATTTGCTTATTGCTTAGCTTGTTGCTGTATACAGCTGCCTCACTCTGTTCTTAGTCTCCTGAGTTGTTTTAGGGGCCTCAGTAATACCATTGCTATAACTTTTTAGGCCATTTAAGAGCATTTGGAGATGAGAGAGAAGGATTTAAATATTTTTTAAATTATTAATAGAATAGAAATGCATATCTAATTTTTCTTGCTATAATTTGTTTCTCAACATATCTCAAAGAAAATATTGGCACATACATAAATTCTGCTGGGAAACTTGACCTCATATTACTTGACCTAGACTAGACTAGGTAAAGATAAATATTACATTATAAGTTCATGTCTTGTGGGTAGGGTTATTTTTCTACATCACTTGTACATCGCACCTACTTTATTTTTTTATTCTTTTATTGGTACATTTTAGGTATACAGTACGTTTACTTTTATCATTGGGTGCTTGTACCTTTACATGATGTATCTTAGTTCTTATTTTTTTCCCCATGACCTGTGCACCATTCACCCCCTCCACTCTTCCCTATTTACATAAATTTCATTTCCATTTTTTTTCTTTTCTCATAATTTTTCCTTTCGCTTCTTTTCTTTCCCCTCCCACAACCCCTACACCTTTGGATCTTTTCCTATTTCAAATTATGAATTATTCATTTTAATCCTTATTTACACTTTCAGTTTCTCACACTAGAGAAACTATTTGGTATTTACACATGTGTGTCCTATTTATTTCACTTGAGAGTATGGCCTCAATATGCATCCATTTAGCTATAAATGTCTCTACTTTCTCATTCTTTATAGCTGAGTAGTACTCCATTTTATTTAAAAAATACACACACATCTTCTTTATCCAGTTTCCAACTGGAAACTTGGGCACTTGGGCTGTTTCCAAGCTTTAGCTATTACGAACTGTGCTGCTATAAACATGGGTACAAATATATCGTTGTGGTATGATTCTTTTAATTCTTTGGGGAAGATACCCAGAAGGAGAATAGCTGGGTCAAATGGGACCTCTGGTCCTAGTTCTTTGAGGTACCTCCATACTGATTTCCACAGTGGTTACACCAGTCTGCTCTCCCACCAACAATGGAGAAGGGTTCCTTTCTCTCCACACCCCAGCCAGCGTTTGTTATTGGTTGATTTCTTGGTAGTAGCCATTCTTTCTGGGGTAAGGTGGAATCTCAGTGTTGTTTTCATCTACATCTCTCGAATGACTAGAGATGTTGAACATTTTTTCATATATTTATTTGCTGCTTTTACTTCTTTGTCTGAGAAATGTCTGTTCATTTCGGATGCCCATTTTTGAATTGGGTCTTTGAATTTGGAGGGTCTGATTTTTTTCAGTTCTTTATATATTCTAGATAGTAGACCTTTGTCTGAGGTACAGCTGCTAAAAAATTTTTCCCACATTGTAGGTTGTCTCTTAGCTCTGTTGGTGATTTCTCTTGCAATGCAGAAGCTTTTTAATAAGATGAGATCCAGTTATTGATTCTTTGTGCTAGTTCCTGTGCTACTGAAGTTTTGTTCATGAAGTCTTTTCCTCTGCCAATGTCTTCAAGAGTTCTACCTAACTTATCTTCCAGAAATTTTAGTGTTTCTGTCTTAATATTTAGATTTTTTTTTTTTTTTTCTGGTACCGGGGCTCAAACTCGGGACCTTGTGCTTGCGAAGCAGGCGCTGGAACCACTGAGCTAAATCCCCCCCCCAATATTTAGATCTTTAATCCACTTCTATCTTAATTTAGTGCATGGTGATAGGTATGGGTCTAGATTTAATCTTTGGCAGGTTGAAATCCAGTTTTTCCAACTCCATTTATTAAATAGGCTATCTTTCCTCCAATGAGGGTGGTTGACTCCTTTGTCAAAGATGAGGTGGCTGAGTATGTCTGGAGCTGTTTCTTCACCTTCTAATCTATTCCACTGATCCTTGGGTCTGTTTCTTTGCCAGTACCATGCTGTTTTTATCACAGTAGCTTTGTAGTATAGTTTCAAGTTGGGGATTGTGATACCCCCAGCCATGTCTCTGTTGCCTGGAATTGCTTTTGCTATTCTAGGTCTCTTCTGGTTCCAAATGAATTTTTGGATTGTTTTCTCTAGTTCTGTGAAGTATATTGTTGGAATTTCAATTGGCAATGCATTAAATCTATATAGTAGTTTTGGAAGTATGGCCATTTTCACTGTATTGGTTCTTCCTACCCAGGAATAAGGGATGTCTTTCCATTTTCTTATATCCTCCTTGATCTCCTTTTTCAGAGACATCACACCTACTTTAAAGGGCACTTAGTACATACTTTGTATGATGCTGAAATACTTGTATCAAATTGCTATGTAAAATTAATGCCAGCTTTGTATTTCAGTAGTGAAAGGTCGGATCTGAAGTACATGTACTGAGATAACAAAATTATTCTATATTTTAGATAAATACTGCAGGTTTTCTATATAGAAACTTAAATATGGCTTGAAAACAAGACCAGTAAACATATTTTTATTTCTGGATAGGCCAGTTGGTCAATAGAATTCTATTGGTTCTTGTGTTTGTGTATACTGTGTCCCTTGGTTCCTGCAAACATTTGCACCCTTCTGTGAATGCAGCCCATCGCCTACAGTGGATTGCTCGGAAATCACATCCGTAATTACAAGGTCTCTGGTAATTATGGTTGATATGAGCATGCTGTTGAAATTTTTATAATGGAGAAAATATTTGCTGAAGGAAATCCTCATCAAAACATGATTTGCAAGAATGTTGGTTTCACAGCTCTTTCTCAATACATATTACTTACTGTGTTCCATAAATTACAGAGTTGAAAATTACAGCATCCTTGGGAGGCAGTCAAGTGGGAATATTATATCTGACTGAATATTCTCCTGGTTTATTATATTGAGTTGACCACATTCATTTATGAGCTCTCATACAAGTTTGTTGTCCTTATAAGTCTGTGAGCATTAGGTTGACTGAGACTATATTTTATTTATCTTTTGGAAAATTATCTACTGTGGATTTTCATGGCAGAAAGCTTAGTACAGTATAAAAATTAAAAATCTGTCAACAATAGCAATCAAAATGTTTTGGTGTTTAAGAGTTTGTACTTACAGTTAGTGTTTTTTAAACATTACCTTAATAGGAGTTGTCTGAGGACATGTGAATTCTGTCTCAGGAAGCTACAATGGGGCCTGGGAATCTGCATTTCTACTGACTTCCTAAATGATCCTGAGGCTGCTGGTCCATGAATCACATCTTAGCAACGTGCCCTATATTTAAATTGCTGCTATAACTTCAACAGAGTACAGTATAAGTGCTCTTAAAAATGTTTCTTAGCTTTCCCAAGCGTACCATAGGTGGAATGTTTTTCTCTATTTTTCTTACTTATCCTGAAGTGGGAAATGTGTTGCCTGTGACATCAAAGAAGGATTCCTCAATATTTTCCCTAACTGCCAAGGATCTGTTGATCCTGAATGCACATTGTAAAGGTTTTAATGTATTGCACCAATAAATATCTTGCCCTGCATGACAAGTATCATGGATAGTCATGATGATGTTTCCATAACCAGAAAAAAAAATTTTTTGTGATTTAGGAAAAAATATTATAATGGCTTCTGAATGACAGTCCAAGGAGACTAGATAAAACATCATGTGGCTGATGACGATGGTAGCATTTAGAAAAAAAGTATTTTAGTTTGAGCAAAGGGGCAGATGTGAAGGATCCATTAAAAACCAAGAAACCTGGGAAATGGGGCTCAGATAAATACAAATCCATGAAAGGTCAAGAACTCTGGGAAAGAGAAAAAGATACAAGGCTGACCAGGAGGCTGAGCTTTTTAGCCACTGTGCTTCTTTAATGATATGTTATCTCCTAGGGCAGCCACTCAAGGCATTTACCATTCCAGCCATCACACCGGGTAAACTCAGTATTTATCAAAGGGTCATGGTGCTGTAACAGAATTCAATAATACCTGCTTCTCTTCTACTTTATGTTCAGATTCAATACAATTCATTTTATCACAGTGAGGAAAGTGGCGTGAGTATAGGTTGTCACCCAGAAATAGAAATCATTTTCTAGCACTAAACTTTGACATAAAAAATTTTCTGATAAGATTATATTTGAACCAATATGCTTTGTTTGTGAATGCATGAAAAAAATGTACAGCTTAGCCCTGTTTTACCACTTGGCCTGTTCTCTATGACATGTGTGCCCAAAATGGAAGAATTACTGTATCAGCTGGAATTGTAGAGAGATTTTAATGCCACTGTAAGAACTAGAAATACATATCTGTGGAGTCTGTGTGTCTAATAAGGTGCTGGGGAAACAACAAAGGAAAAATATGCTCTGTCCCTACAATCTAGCAGGGAAAGAGCTTCAAAAATAAACAAAAGCAATAGTGTGATAACTGTGATGATACTATAGCTATATAAAGGGATCACTCTTACTTGAGAGGAATCAAGGGAAATACCAAGATGATGGGGCAGCTAAGTAAAATGTGACGACTGATAGAACTCTGATATATGACAAGTATTGTGATCAGAACTACAGAAAATGGGGCATGATGAAAAAGTTTAATTGTTATTCAAAAAATGTTCATAGAGCATTGCATCCCATTTAATGTTAAGCATTTAGAAGCTACATTTTCAAAGGTCTTATAATCTAGAATAGGAGATAAAACATACACCTGAGTGTCTGGACATGTATGTGTGCATGTTTTCACATAAAAGTATCCAAGGGCTAAGTGAATATTGTGCAAATAAGTGGTACAGGAGGGAGAGAGCCCTATGAGCTTAGCTGGTGCAGGAGGATACAGGGTGATGAAACTACAGTAGGACCTAGATGAGTGGAATGGCAACTAGCTTGGCTGAAGAGAGTGATGAGGCAAAGGTACAGGTGCAGGAATACATCAATTAGAACGTTACAGGTACAAGAAACACAAAATCTAAAACAAATTAGCTTTAGCAATAAAGGAAATTTTTTACTCAGAGAACTAAAAGATGCAGAAATAGCATGGGCTTCATTGAGGTCTTTGCTCCATTCCTTGTGATTCTCGCAGCTTCACCCTCCTCTGTCTCCTACTGTGCTCCAGGCTGATTTTTCTCAAAGTAGCAGAAATGAATGCAGCATTTCAGGAGACAAAAACTCAAGGTCACAGAATTCCATATAGAGTACCTGTAACTGAACTTTAACTGGACTGGCTCAGGCCATTCACTGCTCCTGGACCTGACCCTGTCCCAAGGGATGGATTGTGCTGATTAAATTCTCTTTAGTATGGACACACATGTGTAAATACCGAATAGTTTCTCTAGTGTGAGAAACTGAAAGTGTAAATAAGGATTAAAATGATGAAAATGAATAATTAATAATT
>NW_004624751.1:26303378-26326915 GCF_000247695.1 Heterocephalus glaber
TGCCCTATTTCTCAGTCAGTCTCCTGTTGGTGTAGAGGAAAGCTATTGATTTTTGTGTGTTGACCTTGTATCCAGCTACTCTACTGAATTTGGTTATTAAGTCTAGAAGACTTTTGGTGGAGTTCTTGGGGTCTTCTATATAGAGTATCATGTCAGCTGGAAATAATGACAATTTGATTTCTTCATTTCCTATCTTTATTGCTTTTATTTCTTTCTCTTGTCTAGTTGCTGTGGCTAATGTTTACAAAACTACATTGAGCAAGAGTGGTGATAGTAGAATATGACCCTCTTGAAGGCAGAGACCACGTCTTATTCATCCTTTTATCTCCTATAGGAATATAGAAGACATTAAATATTTCAATGCTCTTAGAAGGGAAGTTTGATCTGACTGAAGTAAGCACAAAAGAAAGAAAAGTATGTGTCCATTGTTTACTTGAGGCTTGAGTTGAAAATAGTTTGGTCAAGGATAGCCTTTCCCAAAGTATGTTCCAAGAAATATTACTCTCCCAGGAGGTTTCTAGGGGATTAAAAAGGTTAGTAGTCCAAATAATTTGAGAAATACAGTGTTTGATGTCCCCCAGACATGCCCTTAAGGAAGCCTGTCATGGGTATTAAGGCATTATGCACCTACTATGTATGTAGGGGAGGAATTCTTAAAGTATTTACCCAAGCAGTTCCCAAATGTATCTATGTGGTGTGTTCCCATTCCTCTTGCTCCTCCACATGTCTGTTAGTACTTTGTAGAAGAAATCCCTTGATTTCCATAAGGAAGTGCGCTGCTTACACTAATATGAGAATGCCAAGAATGTTTCTTTCTGAATTCCTCACAGCAAAATGGGATTTCTGTTCTTTCTCATGAACACTGTACACAGCAGTTAGAGGGAATTCCTGGTTTTCCTCAGAAGCTGGGAAAGACAGGAGAGGGCCTTCTGATCCTGGCCATTCCTACCTCCACCTTTGCAGAGGAAACAGAAAGGGAAGTAAATCCTGGCCATTCCCCTAAAATTTACTGCAGCCTGGGGCACATCACCATGTATGTGGTGTTAGCAGACTGTTCCACTTAATTTAAGACTAGTGTTACAACGATGCAATCAGCTTCTCCTTTAATTCTCTGATAATTGTGAACAGAGAAATGAAATACCCCTAGACAAAACTGACTTTGGCTTTATGTGCATAGCTCTAAAAAGGATTCCTTATTAAATATACCCAAAGTAAGAGCTAATAAAAGAAAAAGAAGTTATTTCTAATTTGCTCACTTGTTCCTTTCTAAAACAATGAACTGAGACTCTAAATTTTTATTTTGCAAAGATTTAAGCTACAGATAGAAGCAGAAAGAATAGTATAAAAATCCTTTATACTCATCATCCACCAAGTATGACATTCGTCAGTTGGTTTTCATTTATGTCCTCCAACATATTTTGTTTGTTTTCTGAATTACAGCAAACTCCAGACATTACGCCATTTCAACTGTGAAATCTTTGCTACTCTCTGCACCTCTAACTGATAAGACATATTTGCAGCATGATATGTATCATACCACATATATATACCTTACCATTATCAAACCTAACAGAATTCATGATTCCTGAATATTACATAATATGTATTTCATATTCAAAATTCTGAGTTATCTCAAAGATACAGTTATACCATGTGTATATCCAAATGAAATCAAGATCCAAAAAACTCCTTCATAGATGTAAGTGTTTTCTCTCTTCTGTTGTGCTCAATTTTCATCCCTGTTTCCCTTTTTACAATTTTTATTACAATTTGCAGTGGGTTTTTCACACTACATGTATTTTTAAGATATTTTCCAGACCCTATTTTTCTAATATAGTCAAAAGACATGAAATAATTAAATAAGTAGATTATCTCTTAAAATTTGAGCAGGGAACATACAAAATGAAATAGAATTAATGTTTCAACATTTATGTTGTCAATGTCAATCTTTTGTCCTCGACTAGGTTTTAGTAGAGAAAAATCAATAGTTTCTGGGAAAAATAATTATATTTCTAAAAGAAAAAGTGGTCATTCCCTTATAAGTAACTATATTTCCATAAAGAAATTCTATATATGTAATTTGTCATTCCTATGAATTAGGTGGTACTCTAACCCAAATTCATTGATTCCTACACATGACAATAACCATTCTTTACTGCTATTTTTTTTTCTTCTGTTTGGTTGGTGATATTTTTTGGTTTTGTTTTTTTGAGATGAGAGTCTTGGTATGTTTCCCATGCTGGCCTTGAATTTAATGAATCTCCTGCCTCAGCCTCCTGAGTAACTGTGACTACAGGCAAATAGCACCATGCCCAGCTCACAAAGCCCAGTCTTGATTAAGTCAAATCTTTAAGTGTGTTGAGTTAATACATTCTTCTCAAAATATTTGCCTCTACCCATCTAGATTTTTTAACTACTTTAATATTTTGGGGGGTTTTTACTAGTTATATTTATTTTAATTGATACATAAAAATCATACACAGAAGTGGGGTACATGTGGTACTTCAGTGAATTACTTTGAAATCATTAGAGTTCACAATGCATTATATATGTGTGTCATATATACCAGGACTGCAAAGAAACATACAAGGCAAAATCTAATTATTTTCAGAAGCAGTATCTGGCTGCCTTAAGTGTTTTGCCATTTAGCCATCCCTGTTTAAGAAAAGCTCCATGCTAAATGGGTCACTTCATTGGCAAAGGCAGTAATTTCTGAGCCTTTACTTATAAGAAATGAGGAACAAAAAGATAAATTGTGAAGAGAATTAGTAACACAATCTTTCAATTGCAGGTATTTCAATTGATTAACTGTCAGACCAAGCAATTCTCTAAATTCAGCAAACCAACTCAATCTGTCTTTTGACATAGTCTTTGCAATTTGTTAAGGCATTTTGCCCAATCAAGAACACCAAACACCAACTATTAGTTCAGGTTTGATATGTAGGTTGGGATTACCTTCCATGGAGAAATCCACAACAGTAATCCATTGCATAATTCCATAACCAGTTAATCAAAACACTTTTAAACAGCCAAGCAATGAGCTAGAAAGTCTCAAATAAGCATGCAAATGATATGTGAAGATATCTTTATCCTTGCCTTCCAAATTGGCTATATACTAAGATACCCTTTCATGTTCTGAACTTAAGTAGAGTTGCTCCCCCATAAACTATTGCTTTTCAACATGAATAAGAAATTTCCTTCACCTTTTATACAAATTAATTATGCAATCATTCAACATTACCAGGTGCTGATTCGACGGACCATTTGGAGAGAACAGGTTGTACACCTGAAATCTTATTTCTTAGGACATATTAAAGTAATTTTGAGTTAAAACTCCATTCACTCACAGCAACAAGAGAGATAAAACTGTTAGTATTTATCCAAAGAAGAATGCTACTTTCTACTGTTGATCTTGACAAAACAACCTCAGTGTCATAAACCACTGAAAAACTACATAGAATCAAACTTGCTGGCAGAAGAACCATGCCATCAGTCTGTCTTCAAATAGAGATCAGGAGATGTTACATTACTGACTGAAGTAAAAATCTTTCTCCTGATGTAGAACCTAATTTTTCAATACATCTCCAGGCAAGATAATATGACTAAATTCATTTGAATTATTTTATTTCTACATTTTGCTTCATAGTAAAAGGAGTACAGGTAAGTAAGTAGCGTAGGTGTTCCAACATAGCAGTAATGAGTAAAAGCACCTTCCTAAACCTCCTGTTATTGTCAGAGAAGCAACTATCTCTCCGGCAGGACAGATCAAATCAATCATGTTGAATGTACATGTGAATCACTACATGGTTTTATTCATCTCTGTTAACAGGCATGTTGCTCAGCCTCTGCAGCTGTCCAATGGGCTCTTGTTACACACATAAGACTTTCTTGCCTCTCTGTTCTTCATATTCAAAGACTGTGGGTTTGAGAATCTAAAGCATTTGAACCTGAATAATTTGTTTCATGTTCCAGGCTGACAGCCTAGATTTGAGGTATGTGCAAAGGAAGACAATAATGACAGGTCTAGAAACATCTAATGCACATAAACACAGCAGACACAGTAAGTACTTAATGACCAGAAACTGTGCATAACAGCCATAATCTCATTTGTGAGGATAAGGCAAAAGTTATAGTTTTAAAAAGTAGAAAAAGATGATAACTAAAGAATAACAGTTTACAAAATGTTAATAAAAATAGAGATGAGGCCAGGCAAAAATGGGAGTCCAGTTTTTTCATTGGGTTACTAGTGAAACAAAGCATTACAAAAAGACTCTGGGACTGGAGAGGGTCTAATCAAAGAACTCTCCCTGGGCCAGGGATTTAGCTCAGTGGTTTTGCCACCTACTGTGCAAGCACAAGGACCAGAGTTCGATCCCCGGAACCAAAAAAAGAAACTCTCCCTAACAAAAGAGTTTTTCCTGGGCTCAAACTCAACCTATATATTGGAGTACATACAGAAATAGGAAATGTATGTCTTCAAGAACTAAGGAGATGAACTAGCCCCCTAATGAAATAAATATTTATTGGTAGATTATCTTTTTTCTATAACTCCTCATCCAATTTCCTGAAATTTAGTATCAGTATGAACCTTCTGTTCTTGTGAATATCACAGAGGAGCACAAGGAAAAACTCTAGTGTTTCTAAGATAGAAACTATCAAAGCTATCAGGAAACACTCTTACCTTCTTTTTTCTTAGAGCTGTGGCAGACATTGCTAAATGTTGCCATTCATATTTGTTCACCATTTTGCCTTTTAAGAGAACCCTCTTTTCTCTGTTTGCTTGTTTATTTGTTGTTTGTTTGTTTTTTCTGCTTTTCAGTGCATTTAATAAAAAAAAAACTATTCTTGCCAGGAGCAATGTGATGTTGCAGCCACTCACTGTTTTTGGAAACACCGAACAAGGGGGCAGAATCAATCCACGTATCTCCTCTGCCCCTTATCCTTTATGAAATATGCACCCAAATAGCGACTAGATGGTGGTCACCAGGCAAAACCATGCATTAATAAAAATGGCAGAGCCAGTTTCAGAAGTAACAGATTCCTTGGTAACATTGTAAAATGCTACATCAGTTGAGTTTTTTCATGTGAGAAAATAAAATTCCTAGCATATGTTAAGTCTAGATACTAGAACTTTCTGTTGCTTTCAAATACAAACCTCAAGGATATTTCATCCATTCATTCATATAACATATTACATATATTATCTCGTTAATATTTGATGATGTAAAATTCACTGGAGTAGAAATTATTATCACAAGACATCAAAGAATTACCTAGCTTCGAATCTTTTAGTTATCTTGAGTTTTCCTGTCCCATTTAAATCATTAATCATAAATCAAGTCTCTACCCCATTCCACTCCCCATCTTTCCAAGCTCTCTTTTCCACTTGCACCACCATGGCCTCAGATCAGTTTTCCCACCCCCAGATTATTCTCCTATGTTTGGCCTCATTCATTATTTTAGGTGCACTTATCAGCTCTTTATTGAATGTCAAGCACAACAGTGGATTCTGAGGAAAAAATAGTGTTGAAAGATACATACGATTCGTGCCACCAAATAACTTGGAATTCTTACTTAATGCCACTGCCAATCTAGCTGTGTTGATTTCTAAAACATATATATATGTACATGTCATTCCTCAATTAAAATCCTGAAGGGACTTCCCATAACCTATAAGTAAAACTAAAAGCTTGTAAAGGCCTGTAAGGTCTTTGAGAATCTTGTAATAAGCTAACTCTCCAGCTTCCCTGCACCGCTTTCCATTACCTTCTTCTTCTAAGTTCTCTATTTTCAAGCTCACTGAACCACTAAGTAATGCTTATAAAGCATCTTATATAAGGTTAAACAAAAATAGGCAGTAATAAAATGTGACTTGCCTTCCTTGGCCTTTCCCCAAACATACCATACATGTTCATAGCCTCTGAGTTTGCATATAATTTTGCCTAAAGTGTCTTGTTCTTCTTCCCTCCCAGAAGATCTTCTGTTCAGAATCCAAGACTCAGCTTCAATGGTGTGAGCTCTAGATGATTCTGATGATGTAGAGAATCAAAGCTCATGTTTTGTATCTTCCCTCTACATCCTAGAATAGAAGTTATTAAAATTTTGAAAAGAATTATTCATAATCTACATCAGATAAGTCAGGTTTCTGGTTATTAACTAGTGATAATAATATACTGTTAGAGAGATCAAGAAAGATGCTTTAGAACTGGCTATAATGGTAACTTCATTGTAGTCGATTCCCACTAACCAAAAGGCAGCTAAAATGTTCAGCTCTACGATGGTCAGAGACAATGGTGCTATCTAATGCAACAAATACAGCCAGCTTAATTAAATTAATATCCATTAAGCAGTTAATGTGTGAATCTAAGTGGAGTTGCTAACGAAGTTCACAGATTGACATAAAGCATGGGTTCTCCTGAGGAGAGGAGAGAAGGAAAAGATATAAATGTAATGAGGCAAGAGAGTTGAGACTATTGATAAGAAAATAAGTTATCAGGTCCCTAAGTTTAGATTCGATGAGAAAGAAAATGAGAACCGGAAGAGACTAACAAAATTGGGAGAAAATCAAGAGACTAACCAATTGAATGTCTGGATGCATGAACGAATCAGTATAATAGATGTGAAAATACTAGAACAGGAGATCATGATGAGGAATGGTAAATCTGAGTTAAAAGTTGTAGTGTCAAAGAAGTCCCTGGGAATAAACACCCTTAAATAGTCATGGACACACATGAAGTGAGAGTTGTGAGTTAATAGGGTGAGGATGACAAGGTACCCTGAAGTTAGAAGATTGGGCTTTTGTCCCCATGGACAGACAAATTTTCCAAAGTAATGGTTAGAGTTGAGGTAAAGAGAAATGTAATGTAAGTCAATAATGTAAGCCAAATGAAAAATTCCACGTATTTATAGATGATTATCAATAGGGAACTAACCATCATAACACAAAGAGTATTTGTACAATCACAGAGGGGCAATGATTTGGAAGCAGTACTGAGCATTCCCTTCCCCTCCATCTCCCTCATATACATATACCAAAGCCTAATGGTAAAGAGGATGTCTTTGTCTCTTTACCGTCACTGGACACAATATCTGACACCAACAATTTAAAAGAGAAGAGGTTTATTTTGGCTCATAGTGTTTAGAAAATTCACCCCACAGCCAGCTGGCTCAAAGGCTGGAGGGCATGGTCCAAGGGTCTGGCAGAGGAAACCTGTTCAGGTCATGGTGGCCAGGAAGAAAAGAGGGAAGGGAGGAACTGGGGGGAGGCAAACCCTTCCAGGTCATGATCCCAGTGACTCACCCCTTTTGACCAGACCCCAGTTCTTAACAACATAGTCAGCTCCGAACTCTTCAGTGGATGAGCCCACTCATGAGTTTAACACCCTATGATCAAATCACTCTCCAAAATCCCAGCCTCTGAACACATGAGCCTCTTGGCAGACATTCTAGATCTAAACTGTAAGAGAGAAATAATTAGTTTTCATTGAAATGGTTAAAGGAAATCATATGCTTTGAAGAAAACAAAGTTCAAATTAATTTCAAGAAGGTATAGTGAGTTATCTAGGAAGATGATCAGGGTAATGGAATTTTTCTTCAATATGAAGTGATATTTCTAAAAATCTAAACTATTGCAAGGGAATGAACAGTAAGAAGCTAGTCAGAGTAATGGAAATACAGAAAATCATTGGTGTAACAATACAGAGAGAATAGATTGCCAGATCGCTGGCGGGTGGGGGTGTTCCTTGGGATTGAGAAGTATCACAGAATTAGTTGGCATCAGGATTTGAAAGAAACATTGAGGATGAGCTTGAAGGCCTAGCTCAGGCTGAGGGGTGAGTTTGCCCTAGGACAGATAGTGTTAGCCTCTTGTGGCCTTTGCTCTGGGATCATGTGTAAACATTGCTAAGAAATTGTTATAATGTCTCTAACTAAATTCTAATCCAGGTGGCCTGGAATTAAAATTACATAGTCTCCAGATAACCACTTCCTACCAAAAATCTCTCAATGACAGGGATCTATCAGAGGTAAGATCTAGAAAAAGGATATTCTTACTCTCAAAGACATGAAAAGATCAGAGAATCAACTAATCACTGAATGTCATGCGTAAGGAACATGGGAAGTATTTGTTGAATGGACTAATATGAATTGTAGGCTCTAACTTTCTGTTAGAAAATAGCAGTAGTGATAGTACAATTTTCAAATTGCTGAAGAGAACAATAGGAAATACTCATCTTCTCTGGCTGCCCTTTCTCTGAGTCACTTTTTTTTTTTTTTGTACCAGGGATCAAACTCAGAACCTTGCACTTGTAAGGCGGGCATGGTACTACTGAGCTAAATCCCCGACCCTCTCTGAGTTACTTTTATAATTGAGGGAGTTCCTATTTTATGAGTTAAAATTAGAAATGAATGCTAGAACCTTATTTTTTCCAGTTTCTCTTGCAGGTCAGGAGTATCCATGAGACCTAAAGTAGTCCAATGAGATTGGGATCTGAAATGTGAAATGACAAAGAAATTCTTATTGTGGCACAGCAAAGGAGGCAGAATTAATATCCCAGAGCAGCATGTGGCAATGACAACACTCAGTGCTCCATTCTGAAGGTGTCAGCAGTGTGAGCTGCAGGGGGGTTGTACCTGGTGACAATGGAAGCTGTGTGCTCACCCAAGCATGGAGTTCTGCATGTGATTTGTGCCATTTTCCCTGAAAACGCAATCTCTGATCCTGATTTTTCATTCCCATATGATTCCTAATTTCCTTTTAGTAAACTCAATTTGTTCTTAGGTAGATTTGACTTCTTATTCTAGAAACTAAAAACTCTATGATGGCAGGTGTTGAAATAAAAATGGGATACTGAAAACAAGAGAGACTAAATGAGAAAATGGGTAAATGGGAGAAGTTCGGTGGATGGCCTGAGAGTTTTACCTCCTTTTATGAAGTAGTGAAGCAATCGGTTAAATCAAACCTGGAGCCTTGGGAGACATTGATCTTAGGGGAAGGGGGAGAAGCATCAGTAGATGCCTTTCAGTGAGGTTCCACGGGAAAGGGACAATTTGCCACTGATGATGGACCATCTTGAAGAGAAAAACAGGAGATTTAGCAGCAGCAGATAAATCTGAGTCAAAAGACAAGTTTAATCGTCCAGGCCTGTCTTAAATAATTTTTATAAAGTTGTTTCCGCTTGACAAAGAGAAAACTCCAGATGACAAAGATTGGATTATGAGTATTGCCTTCCTACCCAAGGTTATTGTTTTAAATCACCTCAGGGCAAGGGTCATCAATCTGAGGTCTAGGAACACCAGCCTCATGTAGAAGTCCCTGGCATAGAGTCAGGAATTCACAGACTCACAGTCTATTTCTAGAAAAAACTGTTGGCTGTGTTATTAGCCCATGGAATTGACTGGAAGCACCTGAAACCTACTGAGTTCTTACAGGAATTGTATTACCAAAGAAAGCCCAAGGTTAAAAAACAATGGCCTGTGAGTGCTCAGTTACTAAGGCAATTCTCTATCTCCTAAACTTTCACCAACAGGTTATAGACTACTAAAGCTGTGTAGACCCAGGAAACACATTTTCCTCAATATTCATCTCCAGTGTTACCACAAAGGAAGATTATACTGATCTGGGTAGGGTAACTACCATAATAAATAGACCCAGCCTTTAAATATCTCAAATATAATAAGAATTTATTTCTTATTCACGTAACAGGACTAAGCCAGGTTAAAGTTAGGTAGTATAGCCTTCATCCACATGGTAATTCAGGGATCCAAGCTGAAAGAGGTTCTACCCTATGTAACACATATCGCTTAAATTTATCAGGTAGCTCCACTTCAGTGAGCTGAAAGGAGGAACGATGACAGCATGTATGCACATATGCTGGTGGTTTTATGGTTCAGACAGTCATGCATGATAGTTCTACTACTATCCTATGGGATGAAAGTCAGTCTATGTGGCCACCACTAAATTCAAGAAAGTCCGAAAAAGGTGGCTAAGCTATGTCCCCAAGAGGAAGAAATAACAAATATTGAAATTCTGTGAGCCATTTCTACCACAACAAAGAAAAGAAAGTCTATTCCTGAGGGCAGAATTGGGCTATACAATTGGTGACCATCATCCCTTCTCTTTTGCCAAGATATGTACAAAGTTCTTTCGGCCCTCATCCAATGGAGGGCAAGTGCTACATATCACCAACTGTTGTTGGTTGTTTCCAATTGTCTTCTTTTCAGAATCAAAATTGATTTTCGGTAGAGGTTAAGGGAAAACTTTATTCTATTTTATATTAGTTACGCTATTAAGGAAAATTTGGTTTTGAAGCATATTGTTCACAGACCAGGATGGAATAGGTAAAGGTTAGCAGTCCGAGAGCTGGGGTTGGTGGCACACTCCTGTAATCCTAGCACTCTGGGAGGCTGAGGCTAGAGAACTGGAAGTTCAAGGCCAGCCTAGGCAACTTAGTAACTTAGGGAGACTTTGTCTCAAAATAAAAATGTTAAAAGGGGCTTAGAATGTAGCTCAATGTGAAAGCCATAGGATCAATCTCCAGTACTACAAAAAATATTAAAAATAAATAAATAAATATTTTTTAAAGCCCAGAAATCTTAGACATAGAATTGGCTCTTGATTGAAGTGAATATAGGTTGTCTTTGGTTAAGGAGAATTGTGTGTGTGCTTTATGTAGATGTGAGTACTTTTTACCAAGTAAGAATGAGGCAAATGGTATATGTTTACATGTGGCTGAACCAAGTGTAATACTAAAGAGGCATTTTTGATTGTTAACCAAACATCTATTCCCCCCACTTCCTCCATTTGGACAAAATTAAAATTTTGTTCAGGTGACCTATTCTTTTCTTGACTTCAGCCAACCATGGTTATTTCATTCTCTTTGCCTATAATATAGCAAAAGGCACTGAGACAATTATGGCCATTGAAATATTAAAGTAAATCTAACGATGCCTTCAGAAAAAGGTTTCAATACTAATAAGAGACTCATGAAAAAAGGATCTGTTTTTCATTTTAATCTTGTTGTACATGCCTACAACACCTGGAACTGTGTGAACACCGTGTGACCAAGTAGGAGCTGGACCAAGGTGAAGTCAACAGGAGCATAAAAGAGCCAAATGTGGGAGAGAGTCTAAAACTATAATGATAATATCATTAAGCCACTAAATTAACTGGCCATTGAGACACTCAGAGAGAGCCTTTAGAACTCTTATTATGTAAAACAATACAATTTTATTGTATTAGTGTTTAAGATAGGTTATGTTTTTTTTTGTCAATAGCCCAAATATGCCTTTTTGCCATGGGGAGTGCAAGGTTTAGTGCCTTGTCTTAGAAAATACCTTTTTAATACCTGCCCAGTGCATAGCATCCTTGGTAGATGAAGATAGTACTGTTTCATGAGGATGATAAATTTGGATTGCTTCATCTACATTATCTAAATCAGTTCTCCTTATAACCGAGAACACATACTCAATAGCCAGTTGGCAGAGGTCAATGATACAGTGCTTGGATGTGAAAGGGACTATAGCTGTGTCAAAGCAGAACCCATTATCTTGGCCTCATTGGGATGGTGGGCTAAACATCAGAAGCTTGCTCAATCTAAGAGTAAATAACTTCATTATACGCCTTGCAACACAGAGAAATTCGAGAATTTTCCTTCAGGTTCTATAATACACTAATGCTATCGCTTTGGACAAATAAATCAGAGCAGAAATAAAGCTTTGCAGATGTGGATGGCTAATGTAGTATTTTAAGATCCAGTGTTTGTTTGTTTGGTTTTTTTTGGCTTCTGTTTTTGTTATTTTTAAGCAGCTGAACATTTCTGATGAATGTGTTTGAAGTTACTGCAGATCGTTTACTTCCCATTCTATTCTATTATACTCTACTCCCACCTTTCAATTATTGTGAATATGTAATGATGAAAATAACTACTATAAATAATGCATTGACTTTTTATATCATCTTTCCAACAAAGAGAAAAATTCATGCTGAGCTGCAGGGAGAACCGGGTGGCAGCTGCTTCAATATCTCAACAGGCAAAGATGTATGAGCTGTTTGGAAAGAAGCAGTTTTTCCTCCTATTTGGGATTAGATGGGTGGGTATGTGCACAGTAGTCATCTGGCTGTTCCAGAGCCCCGTTCCCTCACCTCCCTTCCTCACCCCTGTACCCCAGCCCCCTTCTTGCACCACCCTCCCTCATCATCCCATGCCCCACCCACTCCACCTCCCACCCCCTGCCAAGTTTTTGCCAAATTCCTGATTAATGTGTGAAACAGAGAATGCCAAGAGCAGTCTCTTTGCTTTTTCTTTGGCTTTTAAAGATCACCAAGAAGATACTGGAGACAACAGTGTGGATTTGCACAACCTTGGGCAGAAAATGTGATAGTTTCACCCCCTTGAGGCAAGGCATTAATTCTTAGCTCACTTTATTCTCAAGGGATGGAATGCTCTGGGGGGAAAAAAAATAACAAGACAGTCAAGAGACCTGGGTTGAAGGCCCAGCGCCGCAGCTTATAAAATTCATGTAGCTTCACTTATCTCTAAAATTAAGGTAAGGAGAGCCAAATTATTCATTAATTTATTTTTCTCATACTACCTTCTTTCACACATTTGAAACAGATTTTGAAAAATCATATATACAGTAGTCATCTTGAGGTTCTCAAAACAGCAATAGAAAATCAGAACAAAACAAAGAAAGTGTGTTAATTATAAAGGTTGATACATTACTCAAAAATATTCATCACATTAGAATCTGATGTTCCTAGAAGCCAGGTCATGAAGGGAAAATGAGGTTATGTGTTTGTGATTTACATTAAGGAGAATGGTTATCAGCTCTTCTGAGGATGTATAGCATTTTCTTGGTACTATATTCTCAAATCATAAGGATAATAATGCCCCACTCCCAGGGCTCAGTACATCAAACATATAAAAGCCTACATAAATTATAAACTATTATTTAACAGTTTACAATAGAAATAGTCAATAGCAGTAAACTCTTATTGAATAATAATTAACATAGAAATCTTAATTAAACATATTTCCAGGAACTGAAACTGAAAGCTGAAAACAATTTTAACATTTTAATTATTTCAATAGAAAATATTTCTGTAGCATACTCTATAATTTCTTGCCTCTTTAGAAGATTATACAGGGCATAGTTTCACATTTAGAAAGGATTTGAGAGTTCATAATCATAAATATCTTTGGCTGTGGTTTATAGTTGTTAGCTATAAATGTGGATGTGAAAAACTTATCTGAGATATAAGGCTGAGATGGAAAGGACTAGACCAATGTATCCAACTTTTGCTTACTGAAAAAGAAACACTAATATTTATTTGCTTTTAAATAATTTGACTCACATAAAGGTGGACAGAAAAATGTGCAGCTGTTGACCCCTTGGGCAATGTAACACAGCTGCTTTTCTGTAAAGCTAATTAGCGAACCTGAAGTTGAAGCAAGCAGACTTTTCCCAAGTGATTTTCTCACCCTCCAGAGAATCTTCAGGTTCACAGGTCTCTTCCTCCTCCATGCCATTTAAAGCATTGTCTTTTGTTTCTGCACCATAACTCAATGGTCCAGAGGCATTTTCTTTTCAACTTATAGTTCCTCTTTTACATCATTTTCACAATCTGATGATACCATGCGGAGAATAAAAACACCCCAATATGTGCTTCAATACTTCAAATTGTCCAAGGGCAAAAGACAGTTGTCTATTACAAAGCCTATCAACAATATTGATGATATCTAACTGCTGCATATCACTTTAATGCTTACATAATACTTCCTTACACATAGTTTCATTAAACTTAGAATTATTCTGTGTGTTAGTTATCATTATCTCCATTTTATAGACAGAAAAAGATACCTAGATTTAAATTTTCATTCTGCCCCTTATTAGCTTGGGCAAATTATTTAATGTATTTATGAATCAATATTCTCAACTATAAAACAGGAATAAAATACCTACACAAATGAGATCATATCTATAATGCACTTTTCACAGTATCAGATATATACCAGGTACATATCTAATTTAATTTATCTAAATTTAACATTTTAATTATTTAATAATAATAAATTATGATAATTACTTAATAATAAATTATCTGAGTAGAACTCTATGGCCAAAATAACATTAAAAATTGCATATTAAGATGTTACAATATTATTGAAAGTCATGGTTTTGTCCCAATAAAATCTTTTATTAGATAATACTTTTCCTTAACATTTTGGCCTATAATTTAGATGAATGGATAGCACTGGTTAAAAAAATCCACAAATATTAACCCTTCTCCTCAGAATGAACCATAAAATCTTTTAGAATTTATTCTACAAAGCTGCCAAATAGTGAATAAATCAACAAAAAGCATTGCTGTCTCCAGCCATGGTTGGTCTATGCTCTGTTCTTAGCCAGTAAGTACAAGGCGATACTCTAGGACTATAAATTTCAATCCCTAATCCATATCATAAGAATCTCCACCATTAGCACACATAACCTTTTCTTCTTTGATTCATCCTAGAGGCATCAAATTATCCTCTAGAGAATCTTCGGACTTAAAATTACCAATATAGCCCCACTTCTTCAAATTATAAATTGTTTATAGGTGATTTATCCAAAAACAAATTCCAGATGTTCTTCAGCAGCCTCCTAATTTACTGATTATTTGTCACCAGTTATTTCAATTTCTAACAACATGCCTCATTTTAAATTGTCAGCAATGGCCTTGAGGAAAGCTCACACACTGTAGTCACTGTTTGCTGAAATAACCCAGCCTTTCCAGCCAGCACCAGGTCAGATGTGGGGAGTGCTTTGATCTTTTCACTGAGAGGCACATGGTCTCTGTGTCAAATATCACCCATAGACTATTTCACAAGTTGTTACACCCAGGTTGGCAAGAGGACTGGGCAGAAGTTAAAACTCAGAGGCAGTGTTAGGTGTACACAAGTAAACATTGACAGCAAGCAGGCCTGTGCCAAAAGTAATTGTCACACAGGGAGGGAGATAAGACATGGAGCCAGAGTCCAGTCAGGGGTCAGAGGACAGGAGCAAGCTACACAGCAGCTAAAACTGAGGACCATCCTAAAACTGTTCATGGGGGGCACCAGCAAGAAGAATGCTGTAGGTTCATTGTCTCACAGGCACCAGTTAATACAGCTAGAGATGACTCAGGATGCAGAGAATTTAAACAGCTACTGTTTCCAAAACCTTGATATCTTATCAGATAAATACACAAAAGATTACAGGCTTAAAGTCAGTTCATTTAATGGTAAAGTCACCTCAATTGTACAAGAAACACAAAGTGTGATTAAAAAAAAAAGTACAGTGAATAATTTTTTGAAAAATGTATTACAGTAAAAATTACATTGCCATAGGGGCCAGGGATTTAGCTCAGTCATTCCACCACCTGCCTCATAGGCACAAGGTCCCAAGTTCGATCCCTGTACCAAAAAAAAAAAAAAAAAAAAGCTACATTACCATTAATTCCCCTCAAAATACTCCAACTCACTTTGAAAACACTTGCCCATCTATCTTACCATTTTCTGAAGCAGTTCTAGAAGTCTTTGATAAGTATCTTTCTGTGGCTGTCTCATTGTCCTGAATGAATTCAAAATGTTTATGGAAATTTCTGTAAAATAAAAACATTATGACGTTTCCTCATCCACTTTATTTACTGGTTCTAGCACCATGTGACTCCTGGCTCTTCCCCAAAGTCAAAATGACCATGAAAGATAAATGTCTTGAGTTGATTCACAACGAAGCAGCCATAACAGAGCAACTAAAGACACTAGTGAAAGAGGATTTCTAGAACTGTTTCAGAAAGTGACAAGAACAATGAATAAGTGTGTTGTAAGTGAGAGGGGAATTAATGGTAATGTGTCTTTTGCTTCTATACTTTTAATTTTTATTTAATATTCTCTGGATTTTTAAATCATACCTCATATGTACTTAACCTTTAGTATAACCATTTCAATAACTGGAAAATTTTGAATTTCAATAGGCATTGTATAAAATTTTACTGCTTTGGGAACAATTTAAAGATGTACAGCCAATTTGCCTAAGCATTCTCATATTTTAGTTTCATATTTCTAAAGTATACTTATGATAATTTTATGGATGATTTATTAAATGCATTTTGTTGAATATCTTGCATCATTTAATAAATATTTTCATAAACTATATGAAATTATTAATTAAATTAACAAATAAACTTTGTTAGCTACAACTTAATGAGACATTTGCTGCTTTGATAGTAATAAAGAAAAGATTTTCTATAAATTTGTGATGCAGACACAGGTACAACGAAGTGCAATGGAGGATTAAGTTCAATAATGGATTATATTAAATCTGAGATTAAGAATAATCTGGCATATGGTAGCTACTTGGTTAATATTAGCTCCTTCTAGAGAAATGAGAAATGCATTTTCAGTCCCAAATTGTTTTGGTTGATATTTCATATATCTCAGACTTACCAGTTTTTTCTAAATTTTCACTTCATATTCAATCCTATCAACTTTTTTATGAGTGGAAAGTTGATAGAATAATTAAATAAATATTCCTCTTTAGAACATGAGAGGTTCCAGTTCATTTTATGTATTTCCCTAACTGCACTTAAAAACAGCTGCTAGAAAAGGAGGAATTTCCACTTGAGTTTATACTGGTACCTGTGCACCTAATACCAAACCTCTATCCTTCTATCCTGTCCCTTCTGGCCTCTGTAAACAAAGGAAAGAGGTATATCAGATGTTCCAAGAATTACATCTCCCCACAAGACACATTGTGGGTGAAAAAGCCCATTCAGTTATGCTCTGATGCATTCTTTGGTTAAGCACCTCTATATGCAGTTGCTAGCCAGATAAAGAGGCAAAGAAAGTTAGAAGAATAAACAAGGTTCAAGGTGAGAATGTGTGAATGTGGACATAGACATTGGAATTTATAATCATGAAAAAATTCAAGGTGAGCAGAAAGGATCAATACATAGAGCTAGTTTGGTGAAAAAAGAAAATATGATTTTGTTTGTCTGCACTTGCTTCTGCATAATTATAAAGGCACAAGAATGACCACAAATATCTCTGAAGAGAAGAATGGAAGGATCACAGTGCATACAAGCATTGATCAAACTGTACTGTGAATGTTTAAATTAAAATTTTCATTACAGTATAAAAACCACTATATTAGCCACTTTCCCAGGCTATATAACCCACTTTCATTGCCAGGATGCAGTTTCAGTGGATTCAGTTCATGTTTACTTGGCTCCAAGGCAGGAATGAGATGGCAGAATTGTATAGTGGAGGAAAGCTGTTTACTGTATGTCAGCCAGGAATCAGAGGAAAAATCAAAAAAATAAACAAAAAACAGGATCCAGGGACAAGAAGACACCCTTCCAAGTCGTATTCCCAATGACTCATACCTTTTGATCCCACCTGGCAATCAGACTTTGGGGGACATTTTAGACCTAAATTGTAACATACTTTTCCTGCCCCCCAAAAAGCTTATGTCCATCTCATTATGCAAAATGCATTTAGTCCATCTGTAAAAGATGTCAAAATCTTAACAGTTTAAGCATTGCTTCATCTTCAGATTCACTATTACAGCTTCACACACTGCCCCCTCAGGGACACACTGCCTGGCCTCCCAGGTCTTCTTGTTAAATCCAGATGGAAGCCTTCATGACCCCACAACTCTTCCATTCTGCATGCCTGAAAAACCATACCAGATGGATAATGCAAAAGTCTGGCTGCCACCTTGAACCATGGCTGTAATGTCTCTGAGGGTCTGGAGGGCTGAGCACAATGAATCAAATCCCAGAGAACCAATCCTCTGAGGCCCTTCTAGAGTAGGGCACTCTAGGGCTCTCATCTCAAAATCAAAGTTTCATCTCATCTCAAAGCAAAATTTTTCACAGAAGTTTACCTTATCCCTTTGCACCCCTGAGCCTACCTAGGTTGGTGTCTGGCCAATTTTGAGATGCCTTCAAGCCATTTTTCCTATTGTCCTGATGCAAACTACATGGTTTGTTTTAATGGTAATTTCAGCAACTACAGTCCCTTTTGCCCCACTTAACAGGTGCTTTCTTTCTGACCAAGCTTCAAATTATTTGGCTCTGCTTTTTGCTTCTGCTTCTTGCAGTAAATCTGGCCAAAAGCAGCCAGCAGTACCCATGCTCAGACTGAATTTTGGGCTTCCTTGAAATTTCCTCCACTAGATTAGTCTACTGCCCTTAATCTCAGTCTCCCACAAAGTCTCAGGACAGAGGCAAATGTAGACAACTTTTCTTCCAGAGCATGACACACATGGCCTCTAGTCAATTATCAGTGAAGTCCTTGTTCTAAACTGAAACCTCCTATGCCTGACCTTTACTGTCCATATTCCTTCTGGTCTTTTGAGCTCTGGCCAGTATCACATATCTTTCATTGCTCATAACAATCTGGGATTCTGTAGCCCACATCTCAAACCTTTCTAAACTTCTCCTGTAAACCAGTTCCAAAGATTTTTGAACCATATGCTCAGACACAGCCACAGCAGTGGTCTCATCCCCAGTAACAATTTTCTGTCTTAGGCAATGATACCACTCCTGGTACTAAATTCTGTATTTATCCTTTTCCTATTTCTGGGACAAAATGCCCAGCTTCTGCAGTTTAAAGAGGGAGAGGTTTATTTTGGCTCACAATTTCAGTAGATTCAGTCCATAGTTGGCTAGCTCCAAGCAGAAACTACATGACAGAATGGCACTGCAGAAGAAAGCTATTCATTGCATGGTGGCCAGAAAGCAAAGAAAAGAGGACCCAGTGACAAGAATACATTCTTCCAAGTCATGCCCCAGTGACCTGATCCTTCTGGCCATGAGACTTTTGGGGGTCATTTTAGTTCTAAACCATAATAGACAAATTTCCATGAACTCCTTCAAAATATTCCCCCCTGCTTCAAACACATTTATCCTATCAATATTGCCACTTTCTGAAGCAGTTCTCTTTTGTTGATGTCTTTACAAGATGTGACCAGAAATATGGTGAATGCTCCTGCCAAATATTCAGGACACTAAGTCATCCAAAACTGTACAACTAAAGCCTATGTGATACAAATCAGTCAATATATCCAGGCATCAGTGGGAAAAGAGTCAATTGAGCATCTGGAAGAGGTTAAAGAAAGTGTGGAAGAATATAAAAAAACCTGTTTATTAGTATCAAATGTATGTTACTCTGTGTTTACTAACAAGTAGATGTAAGTCAGAAAAATGAAAGAAAAATGAAAGGTAATTTGTAGACAGAAAGAGTGGGGCAAATCAGTGCAGAAATTAAAAATAAATACTAGAAAAATTTATATAGAGGGAAATATATATAAAAAGTGAAATCAAGAGAACTTGTATTGAGTTTTTCATTCTTATATTTTGTTTGTTTGTTTGTTGCTTTTGAGATAAAGTCTCACTATGTTGTGCAGGGTGGTCCTGAACTTGGCTGAAGTGACCCTCCTACCTTAACCTTCCATGTAGCTTGTACTACATGTGCACACTGCCAATCACAGTTTTCTAATGTAAGTTGACCATTCCACTCCTCAGTGTTTCCTTCTGGAAATTTTTTTTTAATTGCATTCTTACACATGATTTTGCTTGGAGTTTTCAGTCTCCTAATACCCTCAGATGGATCATACTCATATAATACATCCCCTTTTAGAGTATCTTTTAGTTCTTAAAAAGAAAGTGTTTATGCAAGTTGACACATAAAACTGACCATTACATTGCCTCTGCATGTCACAGAGGGCCCACATTTGTCAAAAGGGAGCACTGGAAGCAATAGGGAGCCGTTTCACAAGTGTCTGGCAGAGCCACCTGAAGCAGTATCTCCTTAATCGACATCTTGGAGGCATCAGAGCTGATGAAGGCAGGGAAATACAGCAGGCAGGAGAGGAAAATGGTGCATACCATGCAGTCACTGAGATCTGTACCTGCAAGTATGTGTGAAATATCTTTGGAGAACTCCAGCAATGAAATAGAGATGAGAAACTTAAAAATAAGTACAGATCTTTTTAAAATTTCTATTTACTGATCATTATTTTGATCCTCATGTTATTTCTAGTCTGTTGTGATCTGACAACACAGACAAGACTATTTTATGCCATAATCATACTGATCATGATGAAGGTAGTAGTAGTGATTTATAATTTAAATGACATTATTGTGGAATTTATGTGCTTTATTATTGAGCTTTTTGAGAGCATCAAAGAGTCAAAGCAATGTATCACTGAACTCAGAGATTTTTTTAAATTCATACTTGCTCATGATTTCATTCCAAAATGATTTAAGAAATAAAATGTTCTCTTCAGCAAAAGAATGTTATATGTTAGTTCAAAATCCTACACAAGTGATTCACTATGAACTAACAACTATCAATTAAATACCTTTTCAAGTTTTGTACATAGAACTATTTTAGATATCACAAGTCTTTTTTATAACTTGCTTATCCAGTGAGTCATTAAACATTTCCTCTCTGCAAATAGATGATTTTTGCAGGGGCCAGAGAACTGGTGATCTCACGCAAAATAGGACCCTGACACAGCCTTATAGAATGAGTTTCCATTAGCCCTTCATAAAAATCTCATTCTCTTTTGGACAAGAAGTGGCCTGTGAACCACTTCCTGCCAATGAAACTTCAATGTTAAGCTGATATTTTCCTTCCAACCTAAAAAAGGAAAATACAAGAGCTTATCCTTTTCTATTTATGATACTGATGTGAAGATATAATACCTGGAGATGGATGTGGCAGCTATCTTTCACATATGAGATGAAAGTGCAAACATGAAAATCTGAAAAGCCCACTGAGAATGGTAAGCTTGACGGATGGAAAGGATGGAAAAAGGCAGATTCCTGAATAACATTTCGACAACTGCTAACTTCTACATATGCAACTTGTATAAGCCACTTTTTAGCTGGATTATCTCTTACCAAAAGCATTTCATCTCTTGATCATACAGGCCAATGAAACTATAACTTTCTGCGTATGTTTTATGCTTTAAAATATATATATATTTCTTCAATAGTTTGAGAAACTAAACAAACCATTTCCAACTAACATTTAATAAAATAATTTAACATATTCTTTTATTGTCACAGACCCAGACAGCTTAAGCATGACAAAGTGGCTCCACATATCTGAATGTGTTAATACTTTCCATTGGGTAACATAAAAAAGCCTATACAAGAAAATTAAAATAGGACTAACGTGGAGTAAAAACACAAATATACAAATAAATACAGATATTCTAAGATAACATTTCCATATTGGCTCCTGCTTAATCATTTTAACTAAAGTCTATTTAAGAGATATATAAAGGGATATCTTCTTAGACAGTAAAAAGATCACAAATATGTGTTTATTCTACCTTTGGGAGAAACAGAAGGATTAAGTGATCTGTCAGTGATCACTCAACTAGACAGTGACAAGCAAGATTAGAACACTATTTTTTCAAACTAAAGTTTTTCTCACTGTATTATATTTTTGTACTCTATTATTATATCAAACTTCTAAATGAAGAAATAGAAATACTGACATAATTATTGAAATTCATTCCCTAGGAAACAATGGCCAGCTGTGACCTTTCCAAAATTTCAGTCCGTGATTTTAAGTTCCTGCTTTATTATTTCTTATTCTTGTTCTTCTGCACTGTACTAAAATTTCTTCCTCTTTTTTTTTTGCTTTTCTTTTTCATTTCATTTGTTTCTTCTCTTTCTGTCACATGAACTTTCTCTTCCCCTCTGATTACCTCTTATGTTATTTTACTAACCCTCCACTGGTATCTCCATTTTTCTAACAAGTCATCAATTTTCTCTCCTTAACGTAAACTCATAAGCCCTTACCAATTCATTTATTTGCCTCTGTTCATTCCAGTGTTTACATCTGGGTTTTATGATCTTTTTTCACTTTTAAAATTCTTTTTTAAATACACAACCTTCTTATTTATTAATTTATTCATTATTCCCTGCCATTTTTCCAAAGTTAGCAGGGCAGTAATAATCATAAGGACCAGGGGCTGACACTCTTGTCAAAGCACTTCATTCCACAGTTGCCCCACGGACCTCTGACAAGCAATAGAGACAGTGCACATGCTGAGGATGTAGGAGAGAAAAAGCAGGCCAGGGGGACTCCCAAAAGGTAAGAGAGCCATGAATGAGAGAAAAAAAAGAAGTGAAATCAGCAACATTAAATCGTACTATTTCAAAGCCACTTTATTTCAGCCATAGAGAACAGAAAAAGTGATCAAGGTTTCAGGTTGTTAGAATTGCTGCCTGAGGAAGACATAGGGAATCCCTCTGTGGAGCATCTGGATTAATTGAAGAATTGAACCTGAAGAGGTCAGTGGTAGAACAGAAAGAACCTGTTTAGAGATAAAGAGACATTGGTCAAGGTCTCTCATGTTGATCAATCTTTGTTACCAAACAAGAGGGTGCTTTTGTAGTGTCACTCATCCAGTGTGGTGAGGAGAAAGGCACTAGACAAACAACAAAGAGAAGGACAATATTGTTTTTGTGGGATTAACAGCTCACTGACAAAAAAAGTCTCATGTTTCTTTGTTGTTCTTACAGGTTTGGTTGATTTGTGATTCTGTAGTTAAAGCTTTTGCTTTTGAAAAGGAAAGTACTATCTGTTGCTGCCAGTTTTTCAGCATTCCACCTCACTGTGGCATTTGTATACTTTATTAAAATGAACTCTGAAAATTAAAATATTTTCTTTAAAAGTTTCTTAGATGATACCAATCAAGTGTGTGTGGGTGTTTAAAGCGATTCAAGTACTCTGTTTCTGAGTATTTGATTAATCAGAGAATGAAATTCTGCTATTTCTATTTTTTAATATATTTTTAAATTAATTTTATTGGTACACTTTTGGTATACAATATGACATTTATCATTAGAAAGTAACATCTTTACATAATCTTTGTTGGTTCTTATTTTTCCCCATTCCTCTGCCCTCCCTTCAACCCCTCCTTCCCTCCCTATTTAAAAAGACCTCGTTTCCATTTATTCATTTTCTCATATTAATTCCATTCCCTTCTTTCCTTTCCCCTACCCTTCTGACTCCCCTTTCCCTTTGCACCTTTTCTTCCTATTTCACATTATCTATTATACATTTTAATCCTTATCCACACTTTCAGTTTCTCTCACTAGACAAACGATTCCGTATTTACACATGTCCTGTTTATTTCACTTAAGAGTATCGCTTCAATGTGCACCCATTTAGCTATAAATGTCTCTAATTTCTCATTTTTTATAGTAGAGTAGTATTCCCTTTTATAAAAAAACCCACATTTTCTTTATCCAGTCTCCAGTTGATGGGCAATTGGGCTGCTTCCAAGTTTTAGCTATTACAAATTATGCTGCTATGAACATGAGTGCACGTGTATCACTGTGGTATAATTCTTTAAATTCTTTTGGGAAGATACCCAGCAGGGGAATAGCTGGGTCAAATGGGACTTCCGGTCCTAGTTCTTTGAGGTATCTCCATAGCAATTTTCACACTGGTTGCACCAGTCTACCCTCCCACCAGCAGTGGAGC
>NW_004624751.1:26329160-26340171 GCF_000247695.1 Heterocephalus glaber
TTTCTCTCTCAGTCAGTCTCCTGTTGGTGTAGAGGAAAGCTATTGATTTTTGTGTGTTGACCTTGTATCCAGCTACTCTACTGAACTTGGTTATTAAGTCTAGAAGACTTTTGGTGGAGTTCTTGGGATCTTCTATATAGAGTATCAATGTCATCTGCAAATAATGACAATTTGACTTCTTCATTTCCTATCTTTATTCCTTTTATTTCTTTCTCTTATCTAATTGTGGTGGCTAATGTTTCCAAGACTATATTGAACAGGAGTGGTGATAGTGGAAATCCTTGTCTTGTTACTGATTTAAGTATGAAGGATTTCAGTTTTTGACCATTTAGTATGATATTGGATGTTGGTTTTTTATAGATGGCTTTTTTCTCAGATTGAAGTAGGGACTGTCTATTTCCAAATTTTTGTAGCGTTTCTATCATAAATGTTTGTTGGATTTTGTCAGATAGTTTTTCTGCATCTACTGAGATGATCATATGGTTTTTGTCCTTGGCTCTACTGACATAGTGTATTACATTGATTGATTTGTGTATGTTAAAACATTCCTGCATCCCTGGTATGAATCCTACTTGTTCAGGGTATATGATCTTCTTGATGATCTTCTGTATTCTATTTGCCAGTATCTTCTTAAGGATTTTTGCATCTATGTTCATTAGTGAGATTGGCCTATATTTCTCTTTTTCCATTGGGTCTTTCTCTGCTTTGGGGATCAAGGTGATGCTTGCTTCCAGGAATGAATTCAGGAATATTGCTTACCTTTCAATTTCATTGAAGAGTTTAAACAGTAGTGGCAGGAGTTCCTCTCTAAATGTCTTGTAGAATTCAACTTTGAAGCCATCAGGACCTGGGCTTTTCTTAGTTGGTAAGTTTTTAATTACATTTGCAATTTCGTTGATTGATACTGAGTTGTTTACAATTTTTAGGTCTTCTTCATTCAACTCTGGTAATTCATACGTATCTAGTAATCTGTCCATTTCTTTTGTGTTTTCCATCTTATTGGCATATAGGTTCTCAAAGTAGGTATTGATGATCCTGTGGATTTCTGCTGGGTCTGTTGTAATTTCATCCTTTTCATTCCTGATTGCATGGATTTGGGCCTTTTCTTTTGTTTTTCTGATAAGGTTGGCCAAGGGTTTGTAAATTTTGTTTATTCCTTCGAAGAACCAATTCCTGGCTTCATTGATTTTTTTTTATATCATTCTCTTAGTCTCCATTACATTGATTTCTCCTCTGATCTTTTTTTTTTTTTGGTACCAGGGATTGAACTCAGGTCCTTGCGCTTGCACAGCAGGCGGCAAAACCACTGAGCTAAATCCCTGGCCCTCTCCTCTGATCTTTATAATTTCCTCCCTTGTTTGAGCTTTGGGTTTGTCCTGCTCTTCTTTTCCTAGAAGCTTGAGGTTCAGCATCAGGTTGTTTAATTGGGCTCGCTCTGTTTTCCTAATATGAGTATTCACTGCTGTGAATTTCCCTCATAAGATTGCTTTCATTGTGGCCCATACATTCGGATATGTTGAATTGTCATTGTCATTTAATTGTAGGAACTGTCTGATTTCTTCTTTAATTTCCTCTGTGACCCATTGCTTATTCAGAAATGTGTTGTTCACTTTCCATGTGCTTATGAAATTCTTGCAGTTTTTTTTGCTATTGATCTCCAATTTCATCACACTCTGGTCTGATAATATACAGGGGATAAGTTTAATTCCTTTACATTTACTTAAACCTGTTCTATGAGCAAGTATGTGATCTATTTTGGAGAACGACCCATGTGCAGCTGAAAAGAATGTGTATTCTGCTTTTGTGGGTTGGAAGACTCTGTAAACATCTGTTAAGTTCATTTGTTCAAGAGTTTGATTGACTTCTAGTATTACATTGCTTATGTTTGTCTAATTGATCTATTTGTGACAGTGGGGTACTGAGGTCCCCCACTACTATTGTATTAGTGCTTATTTGAATTTTCATGTCCGTTAGTATTTGTTTTATACAGGTGGGTGCACTAGTGTTTGGTGCATATATGCTTGTGATTGTCATCTCTTCCTCTTGGATTGGTCCTTTTACAAGGACGTAAAGTATTTCTTTGTCTCTCTTAATCTGTGTTGGTTTGAAATCCACTCGATCTGCAAAGAGCATAGCTACTCCTGCTTTTTGGGGGGGTTCCTGTTACATGGAGTATTGTTTTCCATCCTTTAACTTTTAGTCTATGAATTTCTTTTTGAATTAAGTGTGTTTCTTTCTTTTTTCTTTCTTTTTTTTTTGGTACCGGGGATCGAACTTGGGATCTTACCCTTCCAAGGCAGGCAGCAGAAACACTGAGCTAAATCCCTGGCCCTTAGGTGTGTTTCTTGTATGCAGCATAATGTTGGATCTTGCTTATTGACCCATTCCACCAGTCTTTTGATTGGTGAATTGAGGCTGTTAACATTGATGATTATAACTGATACATACTGACTTACCATTGTCATGAATTTTGCTTTTTGTTGGATTCTTCCCCTTTGTTTTAATTTCTTGTTGTGCCCAGTGGATTCATTCTGCTGGGCTTCCTGGGGTTGTGATCCTTGTTGTCTTTTCCTAGGGTATTGTCTAAAATTCTTTGGAGTGCTGATTTGGTATTCATGAAGTTCCTAAGGTACTCTTTGTCATGAAAGAATCTTATTTCTCCATCAATTTTGAAAGATAGTTTTGCAGGCTACATCAATCTGGCTTGGAGGCTGTTTTCCTTTAGGGGTTGAAATACATCACTCCAAGCTCTTCTTACCTTAAGTGTTTGCATTGAGAAGTATGCTGTGATTCTGATGGGCTTTCCTTTGTATGTGATTTGTTTCTTTTCTCTAACTGCTTGTAGAACTTTGTTCTTCTGTTGGGTTTCTGTAATCTGAACAATTATATGCCTATGTGTAGATTTTTTTTTTTATCAAGGCTGGTTGGAGTCCTATATGCCTCACTTATCTGTATGTCAATTTCTTTTCCCCTGGTTGGGAAGTTTTTTGCCATCACTTCTATGAACAGTTTTTTTATGTCGTCTGCACCCTCTCCTGTTTGTTCATTGACTCTGATCAGTCATGTTATTCTTCTTTGCATCGTCTAGCAGCTCTGGATTGCTTTCTCATGGACTCTTACTATTTTAAAGAAATTTTCTTTTCCTAGTCACTAATTGCAATCTTTTCTTTTATATCTGAAATTCTGTCCTCACATTGTCTCATTCTCCTGCATAAACTTTCAGTGAAGTTGTTAGTCTCCTGGAAATCTGTTTCCATCTGTTATATGGATTCCATTTCCTATGTTTGGATTCCATCACGTTCCTTAGCTCCTCTATTTATTTTAATCTGTATCCTCTCTAGATTTATTAATCATGTCTTGCTCTATGGGCACAATCTCTGCTGTTATCTGAGAAATTATTTATCTTTTCATTTTTTCGAGAGCCTCTTTCATTGCCAGTTCAGGGAGTCCAGTTGTTTAAGTATCAGATTGTTACATCTCATTTCCATTTGGGGTTGCTTTAGCTGAACTGGGAGTCTGGTTTTGAGACTTGTTTAAGTGTCTTCTCATTTCAAAGGGTGGGCGGGTGTTGCTGACACCCATGTGGCTTACCTCCTTGGTGCTGAGGCTGGTGGTACAGCGGCCCAGAAGATTCACCTCCTCTATGCTGGGGGAAGCTCTGCTCCTAGGCAATGCAGACTGTGGTAAGGCTGCCCAGCCCTTCTGATATTTCTTATGACTCTTCCTGACCTTTGTCTGTTTGAAGCACTCACTGGTATGTAGTTTGCTTATGTATATGGAGTGATTGAGGGGAAAAGGGTAAGGAAGAATGAAAATTATCTCAACTCAATAGCTAAATAATAAATACACAGTCCAGATTTCCACAGGTCACCCTAGGCTGGATCTAAAATTGAGGAATCTGGGTGAGGGGTTAGATACTTGTTTCCTTAGAGCTGTTGTAACAAATTATGGAAAGTTTCATAGTTTAAAATTACAGAAGTGTTTTCTCTCTGTCTAGAGGCCAGAAATCCATAGACAGGGTGTGGGCAGGGTAAGAAGGAGTCACTGAGGGAGAATTCAGTTTCTAGCAGTTTCTGGCAACCCAAGCCTTTCCTTGGCTTGTAGATGCATCACTCCAATCTCTGTCTCCATCTTTACACAGCCTTCTTTCCTTTTGTGCCTAAAAGTCCCTTTGCATTCTTTGATAGAGAAAACAGTCCATAGGTAAGATTATCTTATTTTAGAAGCTTAACTTGTTGGTTTTCTGTTGCTATAACTGAACACCACAGACTGAGTAATTTACAATGAATAAATGTTTACTCAGCCTATGATTCTGAAGGCAAGGAAGGCAGCATAGGGTATCATGTAGCCTGATAGAACATCCTAGCTCAGATTTATGATGCTCTTGTTAAAGAGCCACTGTCCCATTGGATTAGGGACCTATCCTTATGACCTCATTTAATCTTAATTACCTCCTAAAGGTCCCATCTCCAAATTCCATACTTGTATTAAGTTTTGACTCTCCTAATACTTCACAATAGGATTAAATTTCAACCTATTTTCTCAGATCCATAAGTTTGCTGAAACTCTCAACTCAGTCACCCTTCCCAAATTCTGCTTTTCCAGCTTATGAAGCATTACCGTAGTACACTCAAAACACTTTTTTGTCAGTTAAACACACACACACACACACACACACACACACACACACACCCCTGAATGTCCCAAAGTGATACCTACATTCCATCCTATGGACACATCCCACGTGATCACCTTGGCCTCTTTGTTATAATGTCACCTACCTGTATTTTCATCACGGCTGCTCCCCTGCTCTGCTCTGAGGCTGCCCTGCTGAAGATGGTGTGATGAAACTATTCTCTCCTCTTGTCTACCAGAATTTCTTTAATTTCCACGAAACATGAGCTTTGTGTCTGCACCTTTGTTTCTAATACTCTAAACAAGGAACTCTTTATCTTGATTTCTGGAGATGGGGCTCCAGGGAAGAAGCCAAAACCCCAAGTGTCCTTTCATCATCTTTCTCTCACCTTTCTCTTGCTTGGGCAGTACTTACTTAAAAACATTTTATTTGTTCTATGCTCTCTGTCCTCTGGAAATGCCTGGATATGTATATGGATTAGACTGAAACTCTCTCCCTAAACACATAGAAACATTTCTGTAGATAAACTTTCTTGTTTCTCCCAGCAATGAGGAGTATACAAGAATTAATTCCATTTCTTGTACTTAATGAGCACCTAGTTATAAATTATATAAATAAAATGGGTATGAGAGTCCTACTAGCTAGATATTTTAGAATGAGTACCATTAGATATTCATTATTATTAATAATTATTATGTATTATTATATATAATAAGTATTATTATAATTATATTACTAGATCAGTGCAGCCTGCATGGGTCCAGAATTTCCATACATGGAGGAGAAATATCACACATGCAGAATGTGGAACACATACCATTATGCCACAGTCCTGGATCAAATAAAAAATTATATTCTTTACTTTTACAAAATCAAAAATTGTATTTTCAGTTCTCTCCAGGGAGCTAATTTACACCAACCAAATTACAACACATTCATAAGAGAAAATGCCAATTACACTGAAAAATTAACTTCTAGGTAGATTGTAGTGCTCACTTCAACATTTGGAAAGGTACCTTCTAAATGGAAATGTCTACTTGAGGAATAAAATTAAAAGTACAAACTATCTGTGGTTATTGAATAGAATATAATACCTGAATGACCCTATGGCATACAGCAACTTATCTATCTACCTTGGGGTTTCACGTGCCAAGCGGACTATTTCTCATGTTTTTCAAGAGTGAGCTAAAGTGATAATGGAATATGTACATTACCTAGCTCTCAATTTTCATTCTTCTTCATTGTTGGACAAAAGTTTAAGTAATAAAGTTGTCCTCAGTATTGGACTTTTCAGCATTATTACCCACCTCTTCGTTTATTTTCAGTACATTTTTAGATTCACCTTTCCCTGACAGAAACTTATATATATATTTTTTTCTTTGTACCATACTTATATGAGCCATCCTATTGTGAAATTACATTTTTTTTAAAAACTCCCCCTTCCAAGATGCCACCTTTGTGTGAATTTTTTTTATTTCAGTCAGACTGTTTCTGGAATATCCAGTGGTAGTCAGAGGTGCTCATGCTTGTTGAAAGACAGATCATCTCTGAAATTTCTTTTAACTCTAAAATTTTTTACAAAATGTTGATGCATTAATATCCAGATTGATGAGCTGGGGGTGTAACTCAGTAGTAGATCATTTGCCTACTGTCCATAGGCTCTGAGTTTGCTCTCCACTGCACCGAAATAAATAAATAAATAAACAAATAATAGGGCCAGGGATTTAGCTCAGTGGTGCTGTGCCTGCCTCACAAGTGTAAGGTCCTGAGTTTGATCCCCGGTACCAAAAAATAAAAATAAAAAAATAAATAATAAATAAATCTGAATTGATAAATGAATTTTTTATAAATTTATTTTTTTCTTGAACAGTTTTCTATATAATCATTCAGTGAACATTCATTGCAAATGACCTATGTGTCAGGCAAGGTCCCAGATCGTGAAAAGCTTACTTCACCCTATTCATTTCAATGTTTTCTACATATTCTTACATATTTTATTCCATCCCCACCCCTGCACTCCATCCAAAAATGACCTTTGTATGCTAATAATCTAGGCATCTCTCTTTAAAACCAACTCCTTCTGTCCATGTTTTCCTTTCCCAGTGAACTGCCTCAAGATTTATTTCTTTCTGAGACATGCTTGTTTTGCGCTCTCTCTCTCTCTCTCTCTCTCTCTCTCTCTCTCTCTCTCATTACCTATTGTTTTGTAATCCAAGTTCAGGAGTTCAGGAAAAGTATATTTTAACAGGAAAACAAGAGAATGAGTGAAGAAGTCTGGTGGCTGTCTGTTTATTTGATCCCAGGTGGTGAACTGCTCACATCTGGAATACTGGCAGGTCACCAACATCTCTGTCCCAGGATGGGATTGCTCCAAGAACATGAGCAGCACCCAGGTCTCCATCTTACACCCTCTCCAAATCCCCACCACCACCAGGGTGGCTAAGAAGGAATCCAGCCAAACATCCTGCAGCCACACATGTGTGTCCATTCATACTCTCACTCCTGCAGGTTTGCACAGGTCTCTGCCCTCACACGGACTTCCCTGGACCACCCACGGAGCCCTCCCTGAAGTCCTGAGCATGCCACTTCCCATGCTTGCTTCTTTCAGTCTTGTCCAAATGCATTCACTCTGCACCCCACTTATCTCACCAAGGTCATTAGAAAGGGAATTTTAAAGAAAAACATGATTTTAAATACCTTAATATTTTAAATTTGAATAAGACCAAGCCAAAAAAGTTAAGGAGAAGTGTCTCATACAAGGATGAAGAGAAGAATGAGGAGGAAAGAGGTACAGGAAGTAAAAGGGATTGTACCTATTACACAAAGGGGTGTTGGTTGCAAGGGTATCTTCATGTCATCTAAGATGGCGAAATCTCTACCAACTCAATAAGCATATTCCCTAGTCCCAATCAACCAAGACCCAAGAAAATCACATCTAAGAAAACCAGAACCCCGAGTCACTAAACTCCTTGTTCTTAACAAGTTTCTCTGACCTAAACAATAGGCCTATCCCAGCATGGTGGCATACTCTGTTGAAGGTTTGAGGGCAGGATTAGGATTAATGACATGTCTAGGGTACTATTCAGCATTTTATAAGGGATCCACAAGAACCCTAAGTAGTCAGGCAAAATATGGCAATAAATTGGTGGCCTCTAATTACCACCTTATGCTCTTCTTCTTTTTCCCTATATAGTACTAGTATTTGTGTCCACAGTGTCATGAGTTGCTGCTTTACCTCAGTTCAGCATAGGCAAGGATAACCAACCTCTGCCCTCTCTCTTACAAAAGTTAAATCTTAGCTCTAGGGAAACATGTTCTTTAAAATATAATGCTTTTTTCCACCTAATCAGCTCTGGATCAATAGAAGAGTTTGGTTTAACAGGTAACTTCAGCCTTGCTAGAGGGACCTTTTGGGTGTAGGATCAGGTAAATCAATGCTTCATCATATGAGCTCTGTTTCATTTTAGAAATATCTTCATAAAAAGATAATTGGTGAAAAATACAGATACTTGTGTGAGAGTATTTATTACAGCATTTTATATATTTGTAAAATTTTACTAAGTCAAATATTTAGACTAATAAAATAATTGCTACATATCGATATATTAGAACACTAAGCAGCCATTAAAGTGCATATCTTTCTTTTTTTCATTTTTTTAGTGCTGAGGATTTAACGAAGGCCTCATGCATGCTAAGAAAGCACTCTAGGGCTCGGAATTTAGCTCAGTGGCGTTGCTCCTGCCTTGCAGGTGCAAGGTCTTGAGTTTGATCCCCAGTACCAGAAAAAAAAAAAAAGAAAGAAAGCACTCTACCACTGAGTTACATTCCCAGCCTGAAAGTGTATATCTTTATTGATTGATATTGAAAGTTCCCTGCAGTTCATTACTAAATTTAAAAAAGTATCAAAAACAACATCTATAATTTCATTTATGATGTATATACACCCATACCCCTCACATATACACAAACAGAAAAAACTTTCATCAAAACGTTGAACAGTTGGACCGGGGATTTAGCTCAGTGATTTCGCCGCCTGCTGCGCAAGCGCAAGGACCCGAGTTTGATCCCCGATACCAAAAAACAAACAAACAAACAAACAAACAAAAAGTTGAACGGTGCCTATCAAATCTCCAATGTGGAATTTTAGTGATTTCAAACATTTCCTCTTTCTGTATTCTTTGAACTTGCTAAAGTAAAATTAATATTTTTTAGAAGTTAAAGGAAAAAAACTTAATTATCTATCCTTATTTTAAGGGTAGAAAAAAGAAAAGGATATAGACATTGCAATTAGACAGGTGTAGTTTCAAATCGTGACTCCCAATTACTACTCATGTGATCCTGGACAATTCTTTTACCTATGGTGAGCTGCAAGTGCCTCACCCATATAACTATCCCCTCTCTAACATAATAGTTGTTTGGGACCAGAGATTTAGTGCAGTAGCACCATGCCTGCCTTGAAAGTGCAAGGTCCTGAGTTCAATCCCCAATACCCCCCAAAAAAGTTTTTTACTGTACATAATATGAGAAAACAGTGACAAACTTTTCTGAAATATTATCCAATATGTCTTTCTTTCAATATTTTACACCACTAATGAAACTCAAATAGGGAAGCTAAGGCTCAGAGCCTCAAGAAAGAGAAGAAATACAACATTATGCGGCAAATATAGTGGGTTAACAGTTATATTTTTGTCCTTAAATTCTAAAAAAATTTATTATTTTTAGAAGAGACAGTGGACTCTAAATCCACATGCCACTTAAAAATTTTTTCTTGCTTGTTTTCTCCATGTTTTTTGTAATGTATCACATCTGAAATAAAATCTCTTTAATTTTAAAAGGGAATAGTTGAATTTCAACTTCTAAACAAATCTCCAAATCTAATTCATTTATTTATCACATAATGGAACATTTTATTCTTTCAACATCTTTTTCCCAGCATTATTCTAGGCACTTAGAATGTAGAGGTGAGAAAAAAACCTTCTTTAATTTTACAAATTTACTTTGTAAAATATGTAATGCATTTTTGTATTACTATAATTATAAAGGGGAAGTGTACTGTGAAGCAACCAAAAGTAGATGGCTCAACTCCTGAGGAAGCTAATTTGGTACTGGGCCACCATGTTGAACATCTGGGAACTCTGTAACATAGCAGCAATTCCACTCCTAGGCATATTTTCAAGAGACAGAACTTGCACACATACATCCATCTATCCAGAGACTTATACAAGACTAGCATATCATAACACTGTAAGCACAAGAAAAATGAAAACAAGTCAAAGATCATTGGACAGAAGAATGTCTACATAAACTGAAGTATTTTTATACAATGGTTAAAGCAAATAAACCACAGCTACATGCAATATTATGTATGATAAATCTTTGAAAGTACTTTTGCAGACAGTACTTCCTACAAATGGTCACAGTAGTATTGCCAATAAAAAAATGGTCTTCCAGAACAGTGCTACCACCTTTCCCTCCACTTCCCTCATTAAAAGGCAGAATCTATGTCCCTTCCTCTCAGATTTGGGTGGGTCTTTATGACTGCCTCAATTCTTAGAGGACAGGTTTCTAGTGACTTCCAAGACTAAGTCATAAAATTAGTGTTGTTTCCATGTGAATTTGGAGCCCTGGGCTGCCCTTATGGAGCCCAGCACCCATTGCCAAGCTGGAGAGGCCCAATAGAAAGAACTAGAGATAGATGTTCCCACCCATCCAGTCGCTAATCTCATCCAGAAACATGCTTACACAATTAAGTCCATTTGTTCAATAGCTTGGTTCAGTTCTAGAATTTCATTGTTAATTTTTTGTCTAGATGATCTATCTATTTGTGATAGTGGGGTATTGAGGTCCCCCACTACGAATGTATTAGTGCTTATTTGGTTTTTCATGTCCATTAATATTTGTTTTGTATATTTGGGGGCATTCGTATTTGGTGCATATATATTTAGGATTGTCATCTCTTCCTCTTGGATTGTTCCTTTCACATAGATGTAATGACCATCTTTGTCTCTCAATTAGTTTTGGTTTGAAATCTACTTTGTCTGCAAATAAGATTGCTACCCCTGCTTTTTTCTGGGTTCTTGTCGCGTGGAGAGCCATTTTCCATCCTTTTACTTTCAGTCTATGAATTTCTTTTTGAGTTAGGTTGTTTCTTGTATATAGCATATTGCTGGATTTTGCTTCTTAATCCATTCTGTCAGTCTACTTCTTTTGATTGGTGAATTGAGGCCATTTACATTGATAGTTATAATTGAAAGATATTGACTCATCCTTGTCATGATGTTTTACTGTTGTTGGCTCATATTTCTTTTTCCCCCTTTCCTTTTAGTTTCTTACCTTGTCTGGTGGCTTCCCTCTGTTGAGCCTCATGGAGTTGTG
>NW_004624751.1:26341473-26363091 GCF_000247695.1 Heterocephalus glaber
TTTTTTTTTTTTTTTTTGGTACCAGGGATTGAACTTGAGTCCTTGCACTTGTGCAGCAGGCAGCAAAACCACTGAGCTAAATCCCTGGCCCAATCTCATTTTCATTATACCGGGAAGGAAAACTGTTTAGATCAATCGCGACACCTTAGCCCAAGTCATACAATCAGCAACACCATAGCATCAAATACCTCTTAAAGAATGACAATTTATGGTAGTTACTAAATTATTACCTTTAAAAAATAAAGGGCCTCCTTCAAGGTGTGTCTCTGCTGTCACAATAGACAATGTGGGCAGCAGTGTGCAGTTATTAGTAAATGAGTCTCAGTAAGCTAGTCCCAGACCCGTGAGATTCAGGCAGATTTCTGGTTGCAAGTCCCAAGTTGAGCTCCCTGTCCTCCTGCAGGGTTGCACTCTGCAAGTTTCTACTGCAGGTTTCAGCTGCTTTTCCCCTGAAGAAAGACCAGTTTCCGATGGGAGCTGATGATCCCTCCAACTTACCAATCACAGTGGTCTGGTGTGCCTTTATTGCAGAGATTCCCTTCACTTTTCCAGTGGGCTTGTTTTCATCAGGGAGCCTGAGACAGGCACTCTCTCTGTTGTTCACTTCTGGAGCTCAGGACAATGGCTTTTGTCCCCCTGTGCCTCTGCAGTGTGTAACCAAGTAGCTGCACAGCCAAAAGGCCGGAGGTGGGGTGGGGGGGGGAATGGGGAAGATTGTTGGAGGCACCCACACAGCCAAGCCATCAGCTGGTGGGCCTGCGGGCGGGGGGGGGGTCCTCCTTACCCTGTCCTGGTGGCTGATGGAAAGCCTGTCCTCCTATTAACTTTCTATCATGAGCAATGATAAAATTAGCATGTTTCCTATTTCTTCCCTTCTCTCCTTCCCCTTCTTTATTATGTTTTTTAGAGTTTAATAGTGTAGTTACATATGCAAATCTTTGTGTCACTTGATTTGTTTGCTTTAAATCATATCTCCTGGCTTTCAACTATTACAGAGGAAACCATCAGCAAATTTACTCCAACTCTCATCCCTACTCATTTCAGATTTTCTTTGTTTATATACTTTCTGCATTTGGGGATATAGAACATATATATCTATTCTGTCATCATGTGCTCTTACATTTGATTGAAGCTTTCCCTATACTTTCAATATTCCATGAAAGCTCCAGCCAAAGTTTCCCAAGTTGTCTGCAAGAATTTTCTCAAAATAGTTCATTGAGGCAATATTTCCTGTGTTCTTCTTGGCTCAGAAGTTTCTCAACTGACTTTTGCCTTCTTTTTTGAAGGATAGTTTGGCTGGATATTTAATCATATGCTCATAGTTTCTTCTAGGAATGCTGTATAATGTTCAAAATATGTTCCTTATCTACAGCTAAAATTTTATTATTGTTTTACATATTTTTACTTTGTACTTTTTATCAGACTATATACATTTCTGCATGGGTCACTGATTCAGGAAGCCCACCCAGCAGAAACTTTTCCTGTTGTGTGCTAGCACAGAGGCAGACTCTTCTCTACAGTGATGGCTCCTCCATGTGGCTATTTAGCCACACCTCTTTTCCATACCTTACCCACGCACATCTTAAGGGACTCTGGGACAGCCCTGGTGACACAGTTCTGACCCCAGTCTTGTAAACAAGTGACCAGCGTTTGCACTTTGGAGAGTTCCTGGTCTTCAGCAAGTGGTTCCATCTGAGCTCTAATCCTCTGTGCTGCTTATTTCCACCTCCTACTCTGGCTTTTGGCCACACTTACATGATTTTGGAGCCAGTTGATTAAATATAGATCCTAATATCTACTTTTTCTTCCTTTGGTTTTTGTCTTTTCTCTATGCAAAGAAGGGAGAAATCCAGACACACACAATATTTTTCATGTCAATATTGCAAAGCACTTTTGGTTCACAAGAACTGGACTTCCTTAAAAAGAAAGAGATTTGTGGGTTACAAAGATCCAGAGCTTGACTGACTTACTACATAGATTTTATACTATAAACTATAGTATCAAAGACTCCACATGATGAAAACAGAGCAGTTCCCCTCATCCCAAAGGAGATAAGAGAGGAATTAGATGGCTGGAATTAATTAATTTGGAACAAACATGATTAGATCATACAGAGGTCTTTGAGAAGTCCCCAGAATTTTGTACCAATTTGGAATGAAAATTAAGAAGAGGGCTAGCAGTGAGTAACTCTCTATTTTGGGGGAGATTCTGAGAGCAGAAAGGACTATGGCTTAGCTTCCCAAGATACAATTTTGGAAGATGTATTTTGGAGCAAGTTTCCAACACAGCACCTAAAGAGTAGAAAAAATGGACTGAGAAAGATGTTTACATGAAAGTTCCCATGAACATAGAAACAGCACAGTCAAGAGAGGAACAAGACTATGCATATGCTGAGACAACAGGCCATGAAGGAATTGTGGCATTAGTAGCACTACAAAAGGAAGAAATAAGGGTGAGCTAAATCTCATTGGAAGCCAGCAGGGTCAAAAGAAATTTCTTGGCATGAATACTTGTCCCCAAAGCCAGGATGACAGAAAGGCAAAAGCATTCATCTTAACACAGATTATACCAGAAGAGAAGGAAAGATGGGAAGAGAATAGCACATTAACTGAATATTTAATTTCAATTGGCAATATATAGACTATCAATGATTAGTTATCTTGAGTTGGGGACTGTAACATTTTTAATGTGCTACATGTGGAGATGTGCCTGAATTCCAGGAACATTCGTGCAAAGCATATTTACACCATGAAGTAATTCAAACCTTAGAAAAGAATTGGAGCAGGTCAGAACCATGATCCTATGAAAGAAGTGAAGTCAAAGTTTGCAACCTTATGCCATGATATCAAGTACACTGAGCAGATATTGACAATCAGGTGAGAAAAATAAAGGAAGTGATATAGAGTGTTGTATTTAAAGCCAATAGCTTTGACTGTGAAATGCTTAAAGAAAGAAACTTTTTTGTCATAGAAGTTTATGGGTACCAACTTATGCCAGAAATGGGATAGATGGCAGGTTGCTTAAAGAGTTTGAGTTTGGAAGAAGGAAAAAGACATCAGGTTCAAGATGCAAAGAGAACTCCCAGTTGGCCATGCAAAAGCTAAATAGGCAAGGGGGACCTTGACATCCTGAAGAATGAAGGTGCCATGGTGATGCGCCTCAGGGCCCAATGATGGGACAGTCATATCCACTGACATGCTATTAATCATGTCCTGCAAGCCTAAATTCAAACTCCTGTTTACCTTCAGTTATGCCAACTTCAAGGTAGTCCCTTCTATAGGACAGACTTGAAAGGGAAGAAAAGAAAAAGAAAATCTTAGGAAAATCATGGCAACCTAATTATGAAACAAGCAACAAGTTCCCTTCTAATGCACATGTATCTCTATAATCTCAGACTAGATTAGAGGGAAGGTAAATTAGTAGATGAACAAAATTTGAGTAAAGCCAGTATCATCTTGGAAAAATAATTTTGGGGGTGCAAATACATATTAGAAGTATAAAAGAAAGGGGCTAATGGTTTTGAAAATTTAGCAAATATAATTCATGTTTGTAGTCATTCTAATGTTCTCTAATGTAGCCATTCTAATTGTTATTGGATAAGTAATATTTATTGCTTAAGGAGGGGCAAAAAGTTACTCTATCATTTTAAATTTGAAAGTAGGGGTTTAAAAATTCAGAGCAGGAGCTGAGGGGTTTAGCTCTGTGATAGAGCATTTGTTCATATATGAGGTCCTGGGTTTGATCCATGGTACTATGAAAACATAAACAAATAAATAAAAATAAAAATTTAGAATGAGCACGTATAAAGATAAGGGTCATGTTTAGAAACCTAGGATGGTGGGCAATAGGTTCAAGAGGATCCAAGACCAGAAGGACCTAGCTTAGTTTCCCCACTGCATTGCAAGTGTTCTAGAGAAGCTTAAATTCCAACATCAAACCACTGCTGTGGGCTAACAATAGCAGAGTAAAGTTTCCAGGTTCTTGGATCTTAGAGATCCCTAACCTAAAGTTCAGTGTGTAGAAAGCCATTAGGGGCTTGCACTGAGACAAGAGCTGGTCCATATGAGACTATATGTTTGAATAAGGAAGATGAAAAAAGCATGGTCTTACCTCCAGAAGCCACTGGAGAATTAGAGACTCCTTGGGGAGTGCACCACGTATTCAAGTCCAGGAAGAACCAGCTACAATGTCCTGGACTGAATAAGCACAGAGGATATCACAACTGCACCACATGATCCATCCTAAGGCCAGGATGATGTTTTTGCCAGTCCCTCCTTCAATTACTTTCTGACCCCGTATTAGCTTAATTCCTGGCTTCCAAAAAAAAATGAGAGCAAATTGTGAACTGATTTGAAATTTTAAATTCACTGCATTGAATTCAAGAAATTAATGAGTAAACTTGAACTGACAAAACAAAAATTTCCACCATCAGGGACATTGGGTGTCTTAAATTTCAGTAGTATGAGTTATAATGGAGGAGTAAAAAGCAATTTTATTCTTAACATCCAAATGTTTTAAATCATAACATATATGTTAAGAAAACAAGTCACATAGCAAACATTCAATAAATGGTGGTTCTTGTTATTTAATATGTTGTATCTTTCAACTTTTACTTGTATTTTATGCTTTGATTATGCCAACCTTTAGATCTTAAGAGCTCTCTATTTAAAAACAAATATCTAAGCTAGAGGGTGTATCTCAGTCATAGAGCACTTGCCTAAAAACAGACATCTTTAAATGTCCCATAAGTTTATCAGGTGGCACAAAAGTACTAGCAAATATACCTTTGGTTCTTAGGGAAGTGACACAATCATGGGAAGGATATGGGGTTGAAACCTGAAGATAAAGAATAATGTCTGATGGGGAGTACTCTAGAAAAATGCCTCTACCTTATAATTTCACCTGAAAAAGAAAACAAGCTTATCTGGGCCCTTTATCAGATGAGATCAGGAGCATTCAGGGTGGTATGGCCATAGACTGGGCCCTTTATCACATATGAATTATTGGTACAAGGATGGCAAAGAATTAATAATGAGAAATTTAGCTTAATATCCCTGCCCACCAGCCTGTATTGAAAAATAAAAATTTTTTAAATGTCTTGGTAAGTCTAGGATAAAAGGTGATGTGCTGGGTGGTCTTGAAGGTTATTTTCATCACTCTAGGAGCCCAGTGAACTATTTTTCTCCATTAACAGACTGTGTCACCAAAGACGTCTATTTATATTCCAAAGTCAGGCCATCCTCTTGCTTGGAAAATATTGCCAAAAACGAACCATTCTTACATTAGTAAGCATCTCTTTTTATTCTCTGGGAGTGTCAATACTCTTTATTTCATCCTGGTCCAAGCCACCAGTCTTCTTTCCAGCAAACATTTTAAACTAATTAAGTAGATCATTTTTTAACTTTCATATTACTTTCACCAGCATATGAGGAACTATCTTTATTACAAATGTTGTTACTGTAATGTTTTCAAATCTCAATGGAGATAACTTACTTCTGTCAAGTCTATTTCCTGATGATTTGTGTGCTTATAAATTTCAATCATTTCCTAACCAGAATTTCTTACTGTTTCCCTGGACCTTCTCCTATCTGTGGGGCTTCTTAGTTTGGGGTTCATACAGCTTTGTCTGACTAAAAACCTAATTACATTTTATTTTTATCTAGTTGTAATTGGTATTTTAAAGTGGAATTAGGATTTCCTTCAAAAAATGGCATTTTTTTAATGCTATCTCAAGATCTGTAGGTTGGAGCTATTAGTCTTCAGTCTCCTGTCCATACTCTAAAGAAATCTCTCAATCCACACGTCTAATGATTTAAATGAGTTTACATTCATATAACTAATTGGAAATAAACTCACTTATTGAAAATCCTAATCAGGGAGACAGTACCACCATTTCATTATATTACAAGTAATTAATAATAGTAAAGGGAATTTTGTTTTTTAATTCATGGAAAAAAGCCTTTCTACTGAAAACAATACTGTTCCATGTATGAGTATATAAGGCTATAAGTTAGAAAGGTATCTCCCTCATTCATTCAAAACTTAATTCAGAGCTGAGCCTGGTGTCACACACTTGTAATCCTTGTACTTTGAGAGGCTGAAGCAGCAGGACAAGCTCAAACCCAGCCTAGGTAACTTAGCAATTTATTGATACCTTGTCTCAAAATAAAAAAGGGATGAGGATACAGCCCAGTGCAAAGGCCTTGGGTTTAAATCCAGTATTGCTAATAATAATAATTCAGTAGATAATAAATATCTGCTATATTCCAGGCACTTTTCTGGGTAATGTGAATACATCAGTTAACAAAATATACCAAAAAAATCTGTTCTTACTGAGATTATAACATAATAGGGAGGAAAAATTAAAAAATAAAGTATGTTTATTGCTCATGTTGATATGTAGAGAAAAATATAGGGGGGTAAAGAAGGTAGAAAGTTGTGGTTTGAATATGGTGTCCCCTCAGAATCTCATTTTGAAATTTGATTGACAGTGTGGTTATCCCAAGGCCCTCAACAGGTGATCAGGCTATTAAGAGGGATTAATGCCTTTCACAAAGGTCTGGATTAATTTTTGTGAGACTGGATTTACTAATTTGAAATGTGAGTACTCTTCATGTTTTATCTCCTCCATGTACACCTACTTGCCCTTCCACTTTCCATCATGAGTTGAAGCAGCATGAGATACCACCAAAAGCCAAGCACAAATTGGTTCCATGTTCTTGGATATCCTGAACTCCAGAACTGTGAGCCAAAGTATGCCTCTTTCCTTTATATATTAATCAGTCTCTGGCATTCTGCTATAGCAACAGAAAACAGATGAAAGCATAGGACAAGATGGGAAGAAGCTTACTGTTTTTCAAATGTTTTTCTAGGAAAATCTCACTGACAGGGTCAGAAGATAACAGAAGGGAGGAAATGCAAGAATAGCATATGTCAGGCAGAGAGAGAAAGAATAGCAATTGCACAGCCCTGTGGCAAGAGGCCTGATATTTTCGGAAATCACTAGGAGATCAGAGGGGCAGGAAAACAAGGAAGAAGCAATTGATGGAATGAATAGGAGAGATCACAGGTAGCCAGACATGACTGACTTGACAGTGTTTGAGAAAAACTTTGCAGTGTGAATAGAAGGGGTCATACTGTGAGAGTGCTCAGCTGAGGGTTGGTAAGATAAGATTTGACTTGTTTTAAGAGGATCCCTCTCAATAGCATCCTGAGTCTGGAAGAAGGGAGGGTGAAAGCACAGAGTCAATTTAAGAGTCTTCTGCAATAATCCAAGAGAAGAATGAAGCCCTGTAAGAATAGAAGTGAGAGAATACCAGATTCTAGGTATAATTTAAAGGTAGGATTCAGCAGGATTTACTAACTAAACATAAATGAACTATAAGAGAATAAGCCAAGAATGAAACTAAAGCTTTTATCCTAAGCATGGGGGAGGACAAGAAATTACTAGAGTGGACCCTTCACTTAGGAACTCAATTTGTTCCCGAGGGCTGGTTGTAACTCAGTTGGAGGCTCAAGCTCCTCTACACAGCCTTCAAAGTCTCTCTCCTGTATACAGGCAAATCTAAGTAGAGAGACCTTGACTCAGGATTTCTCAGTTAACCCCACATAGGAAAGGATGTTGTAATGTTCCTTCCAGAATTCTTTAAGGGTTAAGTCTGTACCTGAGACTATCTGAAAGCACAAGCAACTGGCATTAGGGTAGTAACTCAAGACTTTGTTCATAAGTTAAAACTAAAATACTGGTAGTAACCCAAGTTTTTCATATGTCAGGTCAGTTGTAACTTGAGGGTCCACTGTACTTACTGAATTGAAGAAGGCTACAAGGAGTAGATTTAGGACCAAGTTGGGATCACATATGAAATGGAGTTTAGTTTTAGTCAAGTTAATTTGAAATGCTTATAGCAGATATGTGTGTAAGGATAGAAGAGGAAGTAGAATATGCAAATCTAGAGTTAAAGGCACCTTAACATACACATTGGAACATTACCAGTGTATAGATACCATTTAAGGTCATCAGTATTATATGAGCTCACTAAAGGACAAGGCAAAGATAGTTAAGGGTGCCACTGGTGAACACTGGGAAAATCAGAAAGCCTGGCTCTGTAGTATCTGCCTATAGGGCATCTACTAGGAGGCTGAGGTGGGAGAATCACGCCAGCCCAGGAGCTCAGGTCCAGTTTGGGAGACATTGGAAGACTCTATCTCCAAAAAACGGAAGAAAGGAAGGGAGAGAGGGAGGGAAGGAGAAAAAAGAGGTCAGAGGATGTGATGTTCTGGAAAGCAGGAAAATAAAATGTTTTAAGGAGGAAAATGGTGCAACTGTCTATTCAACAGTCAGTCTTATTGTTTAACTTCATCTTCTTTACCTATCCATGCCAAAGTACTGATAGGTCAAGATGATGAAGACCAAGCACTAACTATGATTAAACTATGCTCTGGATTTAATTGTTGCTAACCTTAATCAATGCAGATTAATAGACTCGTAGGACAAAAGTTTTACTGAATTAGTTTCAAGAGAAGATGGGAGAAAAGAAATTGAATACTACAGAAAAAAAATTGAATACTACAGAAAAAAAAATAGAGTGCTTTTAGGTAGACTTTTGTGGTTACAAAGATAAGAGAAATGGGATGAGACTATGTGGCCAGGAGAATGGTTTTTGTATTTTTTTTAATACTGGGTAAATGATAGCATATTGCATGCTGAATGGAGTGATTCAGTGGAGAAGGAAAATCTGGTGATGCAGAAGCGAGGAAGTAGTTCTTGGAACAATATACACGAGTGGATGAGGAGACAAGCAATCTAATACCCAAAGTGAAGGTGTTGGCCTTAGACAGGAGCATTGATGGTTTCTCCTTCGTAGCACAGAGAAGGCAAAATGTAAGAAGCTGGTAGTTACAGTGTGAAACTACACATGTACTCATTTACTCCTTATGGCTTCTATTTCTCAGAGAAATAAGAAGCAAGCCCATGAATGGAGAATGTGGATGAGGGACAAGGTATTAGAAGGATGAGGTGAGATAGGAGGTATGAAACAGTCAATGGGTTGAGGGATCATGCAGGATTTCTGGGCAGTACCTAACACACACACACACCAGCCACTCAGAACCTAAGTTCCCTGGGCAAAGATTCCCAAAAGGTTAAAAAGTGTGTTTGACAGAGTGTGATTACATATTTTGGCAAACCACTGTATACTGTGTGGGGTCGTCTTTCAGAGTCACAGTATATATCAAGTAACAAATTAGCCTCTGTAGCATCTTCATCAAAGAAAGATGTTTAATATACATAGCCAAAATTTTTCCAAATGTTTGAGAGCACAGACCTCTTTGTAATATCACCTACTTGCATCCAATCAAATAGTAGTCCACTGACTCCACTCTCGGAAATCACTGACACATCTACAGCGTCATGGAAGAGGTCTATCTGTTCCCTAAGGAAGGCTCTTGCAGTCCTTGCATTTCATCTACAAAGCACAGTATGCAAACCAGACGAAAAGTACAAAACGTCACCAACTCTAGGTAAGGGATTAGGGAAAAACTCACTAATCTTTTCCTGAAGCTCCTCATTCATGCCTCATAATGGGCAGGGGCTATAAAAGCTTAACCATAATTTAGTTTCATTAGAAGAACAATGTGCTCTGATCCAGGATCCCAAACTTGGCATACACAGACTATGTGATCTTAGCAAGGCTTCAACCCTTATTGCCTAAATGTTCACTAACAAGTCACCTGTCTACCAGTAGTGGGTAGAGAATACACAGAAATTCTAAATACTCTCCTGAACTCAGACAACAGAGAAGCAAATCTCAGCTCCACATCTTACCAACTGTGTTACCTTGAAAAGAAGTTAATCTCCCTGGGTCTCAGCTCTCTTCTTTGTAAGATAGAAAAAGAAGGTGACATATACTTTACCAGCTGCTGTGAGGATTAAATGAGGAAATACACATCAAACAGTGCATCTTTTTGTACATGTATTGGAAAAAACAGAATGCAATCACTTTTGTAAAACATTCTATATATTAAAACTCACATGAAATTGTAAAGCAGCATTAGTTCTTTTGTAATAGCATAGCAAAGAAAAGTAAATTTAGTTCTAATCTATTGCTCTTTATCCCTTTAAAAACCAGTATCTCTAATCTGAACCCCTCTCCCCCAGTATTTAGACAACAGTCTACACAAGAGGTTTATCAAACTTCTACTACATTACAACAGAAAGAAATGACCTTTCTGTTGGGGATAATAAAAGTAATAAAATAACACTGCTTTAGATCTGTGGTCTAGCATTATTTTTACAAGCAGGTATTGCTCCTGAAGGAAAATAAAGGTTACAGAAGGGTTAACTAACTTAGTGAAGGTTAAGATCATGGCACAGTCATTTTGCCCATAGACCAATGGGAAAGTCTGTACTTCTGACATATTTATAACTCTGTGGTTAAGATGTTTGCTTAATGCTCTTTTTTATTCTAAGGTCTCTGGCCATTTAAACCTTTCCCCTTTTAACTTAGACTCGCTTTGCTAGCTATTAATGCCCTCTAAGTACCTTTTTTATGTTCACACTAAAATCTGGACCTACCAATTTTCAGAGAGTTCTACTTTGATAAAATTCCAAGATAATTATAGGAATTGTGTTTTTAAAAACATGTTTAAGTTAAAAATAAAACCTTCCTTTAGATTGGAAATTTCAAAGAACTAAGTTTGCCTGCTTGTTGTAAGAAGATAATTCTTAGACCATGTGATGTTAAGAATTACATTTTGCGTTTAAGTTTTAAAATGAGTTTCAGTATGTCTGTTATTAACCTTGGACCCCAATCCAAGACCAAGCTCAGAAATAGGAACTAAAAAACCGAAGTTTAGGTTTTATTGCCAAATCCCTAGAGAATTATGCATCTTCCTTCTAATTCTGCTATTTCCAGATAAAATGGCAAAATATTTTTTTGCTGCTTGATTATATGTTGCTAAATAAAGGAGATATTTATAAGTAGTGCTAGGGTTAAATTATATAAATATTTTTATTACCAAATGATTGTAAGAGATACAGATCCCAAAAGTAGATGTGCATGAATGGACACAAGTCAAACACATGCACAAAAAGAGATAGAGTTACCTATGGTGTGTGTCTAGATTTTCACAGCAGACCCAGCCATATGTTTCTTGTCTCAGTGGCTGCCCAATGAATTCATGCATGTGGGGAACAGTTCTAGGGAAGCAGCCACATAAACAATGAGTATAGCTCATAATGAAACAAAGAGGCACGGTAACAGCCCATTGTATTGCTAAAATGAACACTACTCAACCAAAAATTTTTAATAACTAATTTTGATAAATGAAAAATGTATTAACATAATCATCTTATTGAAAAAATAATCAGAATTTTGATAGTGAAAGCCTGTATGGCATTTCACACAGTAAGACATGATGGCTGTATCTACTCCCTGCCTTTTCCCCAGTTACCTGCATTGTTAACTATATAGTCAGCAGGGCATGCCCAAGCATAGTACTGTCTAACCCAATGTTAAATTCTATGAAACGTTTTGTTTATTTTTTTCATTGCAATAGGAAAAACACTGCTTGTAGTTTTAAATATAAATAAATGAAAAATGCAGTTCAAATTCATTTTCGCTCTATGTAATAAATTAAGTATTTCTCTTTATGTAATAAATTGAATTCCATATTTCCTGTTAAGTGTGGGGAAGGCAGTATTATTAAGCTAGAGAATTCCCTCCATGTAGAAAAATTGATATCTGTTTAAAGTAAGCCTTTCATTTCACCTGATGTTTTCTCCTGAGAAAATACAGCCACCCTGTTTAATTCAATGAGAAAAATATTTAATAATTGATGAAGATTGGTGGAGTTGAAAATTGTAAACAAAACAGTATTTCAACAAAACAGTTCTAAAATAACTGAATAGACTTATTCTGTTGTATTTATTTACTATTTCTATAACACCTATCATCTTAATACTTAGGCATAAAAGTACCAGGCATAATATGTGGATGAAAATATTATTCTAATTTTTCTCAGTGAATTAAAGTACAGTGTTCAGCCATGCATATATTCCCCCATGTTTCTCTGCTTAGTTTCTGAGACTGAAAATGCCTTATGATCTATAAATACAATGTATTTATTGATGTAAAAAAAACATGAAGCACTCGATTTGGAAATGACCCTGTAGTTTATTTAGATACGAATAATATGCAAATATGCAGATACACTGGTGGTAGCTAATAGCCATGCATCTGATTGTTCTTGTCCTGGTTTCATTACCATGTTTGAGTAAACTTTCATTTTTAACATGACCTTATGATAACCAGTTGAGTTCTTGAGACCCATACTCATCTGCTGGGCCTGTTAATGTTAGCAAGTTCTTTCTTGCTATTATGGCTTATATTTAGATGTCCCCAGAAAGACTCATGTGCTCATAGGTGGGGCTTCTGAGAGGTGACTGGATCATGGGTGTGTGATACTGGATCATGAGTGTGTGATGCTGGATTAGTTTTCTTATTGGTTTAGCAGAGTTCTGGGTGTGGATGATGGATTTACTGAAAAAGAAAAACCCACTCTGGGAGTGGGTGGCACCAACTAATAGGCTTATAGCCTGAATGGAATGAAAAAGGAATGAAGGAGGGCTAGCTGCTTCCTACCTGACATGCCATAAACTGTTTCTCTTCTGCCTTGCTACTATGCCATACTACCCTACCTTGGAGTAGTTGACTATGGACTGAAACCTCTGTAAACTATGAGCCAAGAAAATCTTTACTCCTTTAGATTGAGGATATTTTGTCCCAGCAATGAGAAGAGATGCTAAGACACCTGCAAACAAGTAACATGTGAAAATGCTTTGTTTCATAACACATAATGACAAATTGCACAAAATCCTGGTCATTGTATTTTTGAAGATTATGCAATATGAAAGCATCAGATGCCTCAGTTTCCTCACCTGTGCAACACAAATTCATTCATTCACAAATAGTTATTGTCTACTACATACTAGGTATATTTTCACACAATGACTTGCCATAGAGGCCACGACAGAAAAGTCCTTTGCCCTTGTGGAGCTCCTACTGGAGAGGTGGGCTGTGGAGACATATTTCTTTCATACTGAGATTAACTCCAGCCCTTTTTTATTTTGGGACAAGATCTTGCTTAATTGTCCAGGCTAGGCTTGAGCTCACAGTTCTCTTGCCTCAGTCCCCCAGAGGCACTATGCTCAGAGGGAAATTCTTTGTTAAGAATCTATTTTAAGTATAACAGTTTTAAGTCATAGATATAATTTATTTTAATTATATACACATTTTCACTTAGAACTTGAGTCACTCAAAACAGGTGCATATTAAATCTAGAAAAATATTAACCTTAACAAATTAGCTTTTATTTTTTGCATTGTTGTGACTCAAACCCAAGCTTTAGATTTGCTAGGTAAGCACTCTACCACTCAGTTATATCCCTAGCCTGAATTACCTGCTTGTTAATATTTTATAGAATTTGAGTATAGAAATCACATATTTTTCTTTAGATTATTTTTCCTAACAAACATCTCTACTATTCTGGTAGGTGATTATATTTAGGTATATTTTAATAGTATTCAAATAGTAAGTTATTTGTATTAAAGACACTAACAATTCTAGTTATTACAAAGGGCAAGTAAATAATTATACGCCACCTACAATATACTAGGTGATTTGGAAATAAGTTTCATTTGTCCAACAAAAATCTTTTTTGGGGGCTGGAGATTTAGCTCAGTGGTTCTGTCACCTGCCTTGCAAGGGCAAAGACCTGAGTTCGATCCCCAGTACCAAAAAAAAAAAAAAAGCTTTTTTGTTTTTTTGTGATACTGGGGATTGAACCCTCAGTCTTGGCACAACCCTAGCCCCATCCCCACTCCTTAATTTTTTTTTTTTAAATTTTGAGACAGTCTCTAAGTTTCCCTTGCTGGCATCAAACTAGTAATCATCATGCCTCAGGATCCCTGAGTGCTGGGATAGCAGGCTGCACCACCATGCCTGGCTTCAGCACAAAGCTTTGAGGATTCATGTGTAGGGTGCTAAGTTAGGCCCTGGTGAAATAACTGAGAAGTGGTTAGACAGTTCTTGCCAAGCCTCATGGAGATTACAGTCTTGCAAGGGAAAGTATGTTAAGAAGCATTAGTTCTTCACATCTGTATAAAAAAAGTGCCAGCCCAGTGGTACCCGAGAAGTAATTTAAACCAATAAAACCTGAGCAATCTGCTGTGAAAGGACACAACTGAGCAACAAACCCAGAATCAGTTTGGATCTTTCTGGTTCTTAGGAGTCTGGCTAGCATCTGAATGTGAAATGCAAATGTAGTTTATATTTTTGGTGGCATAGATTTACCTAATTGTGACTTGCATATCCATCTTTAAAAAGTAATGTTCATTTTTCAAAGACATGTAAATTGATAGAGTGGAAAGATGAGGCATAACCAGACTATATAACTGGGTAAAGCAAATTGAGATTCACATTTTGCCTTAGGTAAATCACACATGGATTAATCTAAAAGGGACGAGATTATGGTTTGTATAGTTTACTGATTTATTTTCCATATAGTGTGGCAAATACATGTTAAGAAACAATACAAAATATTTTTTAAAAATGTAATTTATAAATTACTGTCCTTAAAATGATAGTGGCAATAACTTGTGCTTGTGCTTTTCTTTTTTTGAAAATCTTCTGCCTGCAAAAAATTCAGCAGAAAGCCTTGGTAATATAATGGTTTCTCATTTAAGACTAAAAAAAACCTGTATAGCAAAAAAGGCAGACACTTTCTGTTGGTTATCTCAAATACTACCCAAGAGGCCCTTCTCCATGTTCTCTTTCCTGTGACTGGTCTCTAGGAAGTCATGTGTCCCAGTTCTGGCCAATGAATAGAAGCAGATAACAAGAATGAGGCTTCTGGGAATCTTTCTAAAAAGAAGAGACTTAGTTTTTGCTCTTAGCCACTTTTCTTCCTACTAGGGAGGGCAGGGGGAGATGGGAAGCTACACTTTAAGAAGGGGAACAGGAAAGTAAAATAAGCTGGGCATTTCCTGGTACCAGAGAGCAGCTGCACAGTCTTCAACAATGGCTTCCTATCTTAGACTTTTCATCCCAATACAAGGGATGAACAAAATATATGAATCTTAGGTTTACATTCAAGAAGTATTCTGTTTTCTGCAGATGAAAGCAATACCAATCAATTTCATGATCTTCCCTTTCGGCCCTTCTTTTCCTCTCTCCCCTCCTATTTTCATTTCATTTTACTCTATTCTCAAGTTTCTGCCCAGGTTTCACTTCTTTCTTCCTTTCTTCCTTTCCATTCTTCTTTATCAGCTAATTTATTTTAGCTTTAACTGTGGAAGAATCAATGATCTATTTAGATGTCGCCCACATTTATCGAAATTAAAACCAAACTAATCATACTGAATTAAGACTTGAAATATGAGACATGGTTTCCTATTCTCTTTCTCTTGTACGCGTTTCCCAAACAAGTTATAGGGTTTTAGAGTGTGAATTTTAATGACTTTCACAGCTGTTCCAATCTTCATTTTCTATCATAACTATTCGATTTCAAACTCTCCTGATCTCTTAACCAGGCTATGGCAATAGCATTATTCTGCTATGGCAGAGTAAAGCATCCTTCCTGACAATATGTTATTTATATTCCAGAGTAAGTCTTTACTCATCAAAGAATTAAACCTGAAGTTATTCTTAGTTACCAGTTTTTCATCTTTTAAAAAACAGCATACTAAAGAATCATCCAATTGTAACAAGAACATAGGGAAAATGGCAATTTCAGATATGATATTGTCATTGTAAATGGGTAAATTTTTTAAAGAAATAATTTGGTAGTGTATTTCTGTAAAGTTGAAATTTTATATTCTCTTTCAGTAACATAACTTAGGAGAAACTATAAAATTTTTTTAAGACAGAAATTAAGATATTTACTGTAATGTAAAGACAACTGAAAAAATTTGGGAAAAATTCCAATACAGTGGGATAGGTGATTACAGTGTCAACTTGACTGGCTTGGGGATCTGTGTAGTTCACTGGTGCAGCATGCTCTGGATATGTCTGGGTGGGTCTGCGAGGGTCTATATCTGGTCCCTCAGCCCTTCCTCTCTGCCTCTGTTAGTCTGCTGTTTCCTGCCGCCATGAACTAAGCAGCTTTGCCTCACTGTGCCCTTCTGTCACATGGACAAAGCCGTGGAGCCAGCTGACCATGGACAAAGTCCCTTGAAGTATTCACTAAATTAAACCTCTCCTCCTTCAAATTTTGAGTGTCAAGTATTCTGTCCACCAGTGGAAAAGCTAATACACAGAGATAAGAAGTTAAATGAATAATGGCAATCTACTGGTAGGAAAAATGATAACTATGAAAACTTAAGGGCAAGGTTAAAGTACTAATAAAAATTTCAATGAAATGATAAACCCCAGGTTGGAAAGTAATTTTCTTAAAGAGACAGAAATGGGAGAGCTGATGTAATGACCACAGTGTGGGTGCAGTGGGGTAGGGAGGCTTAGAGATTATTGCAAACATTCTATGTCCCGAGGCAGATAGCATCCACAGGAACATACCTTAACATATTTCACATGTATGACATAGTTCATATTAAGAAATAAAATATCTAATTCAGTTTTTGAAGATGTTTAAGTACAACCTTCTCCATAGTGTTAATATTTCTAAGTAGATATAATTTCATCTGGAGTATTTTAATTGTACCTCATATTATAGCTATTAGCTATTTTTAGTTTTCTCATCTTCCTACACTTATATGTTAGTGCTTTGCATATAGCATGAAATTAAAGTGGTATTTTGTAAATTATCTATACTTTTACTGAATTAAATTATTTCCATGGGGGTATTGTTTACATTTGCAAAATTAAAATTTCAAATCTCATATGCCTCAATTTATTATATTTGAAATTACAGATTATCTCTATTACATCTTCAATGTTTATAACCTAACAGTTTATGAAACTAATTTTGCTGAGAATTTTCCTTCTGCAATCAAAATATCCAATTTTTATTTAATTCAGCATAGTGGTATATAATGCTAATAAAAATAGTGCAATTGATTGAATAATTTTTAAATGATTAAACATGAAAAGGACAATGAAATTAAGTAGAATGCTCCAAATTTATGTAAAAACTTTAACTTAAAGCTGTTTAAAGGATGTTGGCAAAATTAATGTTCAAAGGTATTTATCAGCATATTCCAGAGTTTTGTTTGTTACTTTCAATATATGCAACCAAATGGAACCTCAAGTTTTCTGCTGAATTATGTTTAAGGTATGTCATTCTAATTTTATATACAATTGTTTCTTTGATTCAACAAGCATTAATTACCTAGTATGTACAAAACAGCGTGAAGAATAAAAGAAAAGCTAGGTGACTAAGGTGCAGGTCTTATTCTCAAAGGATCACAGGTAATACGAGGTGAACCAATGGTAGTTAATGGGAGTAGAAAGGTATTAGCACCTTATGGATAAGTAAGGAAAGCAACGTTTGTTAGATGCTGACCTGGGCCAACGTTGGCCCAAGTAGGCATCCAATGATTATTGGTCCTTCAATACGAGAAAAATAAAGTAGGCGGGAAAAAAATGAGAATCAGAAAGAAGCTTAAAAACTAAATTAACAGTGGCTGAGGTACTCTTCCCATTACACCAAAAGAATCTTCAAGACAGGAGAGATTATTTTTTAACGAGAGGATGGACTATGTCCATATTTATGTGGAGTGTCATCAAATCATTTCCAGAAGATTCAATGGGAGGAGTCAGAAGGGCATCCTTCAGTAGCGTAAAGGCATCTAGGTAGGATGCGGCATGACAAGCTGTCTACCTGGGCTAGAAGGCAAAGTATGAGATATGGAAATTGAAATAGGGCCCTTATGCATCATATTGTACTGAAACTAATTTGTGCCAATTTAGCTTTGTAAATATAGGTTGCCATACTTAAGGCTTTGCCTTGGGAAAGGTGAAATGGATCTAGGAAGGAGGAGCCAGAAGTGTAGAGTTGGAGGATGGGGAGGGGATGTGATAGTGGAGACCGGCTGGAAAAGATCTAAATGAAAGTGAATGGAGGGACTTGGAAACGAGTCCCCATCTGAAAATGTGAAGATATGTAGAGCAAAAGAACGAAAATCTGTATTGATTGCAACAAACTTATAAAATGGCATTTTTCTCCTAATTTGCAGACAGCTCCTCACCCAAATCAAAACATGTTGTTTACCATGTAATCACGTAATATCACCAGCTGTTTGAATTTGTAGTAAGGCTTTTAAATGTCTTTTCCATATTTGAAGAGGAAAATTCCTCTTTTCTGCACATTATTGCCAAAATATGACATGTAAAAATATAAGCATTGAAAGCCCAACAGTACATATGCACATTTGGCCCTAGGAAAAATCAGGACTGTATTTTAAAATTTATGTATAACTCTGGGAATCACTTTTATTTTTACTTCTAGTTGATTCTGATCTTTCAAAAAAGTGTTTATCTCCGAAAATGGACTCTCCTCCATCTCCCAAATTATGTTAGTGTGAAATCACTCATGCAATCTTTGTCCTAATTCAAAGACTTAGAAACTTTAAATGTGCATACACATTCAAGAGTCTTTATACGACAGACATTAGGGAGTAGTATGGGTAACATAACTCAGAACTAGAAAAGATTTTCAAATGGAGACACTAATATTCCAAACAGTATCTCCACTGCCTAAGTTGTAAAAAACCAAAAAAGTTTATGGGTAGTTAACATTTGTTTTTACATTCTCTACTTAAAATCTCTAGCTGTAAATTTTACTGTATCATCAGTATGATTTGGACGTATTATGTGCTCTGGGGTATTTGGGGTGCTCTTTTCGGGCTATGTGTTAGGCAAAAAATATTCAATACATGTATCATGCATAAGAAACTCAGAATACCAAGTTGTTACCATCTTTGTTACTTCTTTTTTTTGTCCTGGTATTGGAGATCAAACTTAGGGCCTTGTGCTTGCAAGGCAGGCGCGGCGCCACTGAGCTAAATTCCCAGCCCCAAGTTGTTTCATTTTTAATGGATATTTTGATACAGACTAAGTAAATGAAATACATACAGTTAAAATTAGGTAAATGGGTCAACATTTAGAAGTGAGTATCATATAGGATTCTATTTGACAGATTCTTTGAACTTCACATTCTAGGATTCTGTAATTTCTTTTTACACATTGTCAGAATTATACACTGTGGTTAAACAATTTTGCCATCTTTACTTTTCCTGATTTTTCACATCTCTGGAAACATATGTAGGTAGAAAGTAGAAAGGTCTAAACATCAAAAAATGCAAGTATCTTTGCCAGGCTAGGGTACTTCCTTCGCTTCTGTTCACTGGTTAAGCTCTATATGGAGGCAGTTGATATGACCTGCATGGAAAAAGTGTGCCATGTACACACAGTCTAGGGCTCTGCCAATAACATCCACCCTTTCAAATTCTTTGTTTTAGCTCTTCCACATCCACTGACACAGTGGTTCTCCCTTCTCGTTTTTTTTTTCCCTTTTTACAATGGGGAGTTGCCTTATTTTAACATTTCTATTTTTTTAAAACACCACCTAACTTTTAAAAAGCTCCTAGCACTTCTTTGTAATACTTGATGTACTTCCTTTTTTAAATCACACACCCTGTTCAGACTGTAGATATTAACCTTGACCTCCCCTTAATTTCTTATCCCTCTGGAATGAATTCTTGTACATTATTTCCTATCTTTCATCATTCTATTAACATGCCCGTGGCTGTTGCCATAGAAAGGGAGTGTGCAGTTGCTTTTCCACGTGTAGAAGCACTCGTTATAGAACATACTTATGGTCTGTTAGCACTCAGCTCCCAGCTCTCTGCAAAAGAGCTGCTGGTGCAAGAACTGCCACGATGACATAATTTCTTATAGCATCCTTCCAGCCTCATGGTTAAACTCTCTTCCTTCACTCCCTGTCCCACCCAGAGTGAAACTTTGCAGTGATTCCAGTACAGGCAAGTTTTCCGTTTAAACGCTGTGCATTTGTTGGTATTTCTACCGTTTTCCAAACTTGTCTTCTCATGTTGTTTCTAGCTGGATGCGGTAGAGTGGAAAGCTCCTTTGCCTAGAATCACCAGAGGGTGGGGTCTGAAACTCTGCGTCCAGACCCCGTTTCCATTCAGGATTCCAAAATCCTTCGCCTTCCCGCTCCTACTGCTTTCTGGTCTAGGGCTCTTTTGTTCCTCAAATTTCAGACACTTTCAGACTTATCTCATTTGTTCTTGGAAACCCTGAGCCCAGGACTGCTCCATCAAACCTGTTTTATTCTAACAAGACGCAGGCCTGCAGATGCATCTCGTCAGGACTCCTCCACTAGGCGGGAGGGACCACCTTTCCCCATCCCATAGCACCAAACGTGGTGGGGGGCCCATGCGCTCCAGGCAGTACCCCGCCTTTGTTTTCGTTCCGACGCACAGCCAGCTTTAAGAACTGTTTGAAAAATGCCACAGTGCCACAAGAGAAGTAGAGCCCAGCTTTTCTAGGCTTGAATAAGCTCCTTCGCTCTCATTTCCAAGTCCTCGGCCTCTCTCGTTTCTCTTCCCACCCCACTTCATGCCACAAGACTGCAAATCTTTCTCTCCTAACACAAACTTCCCCTTCCCTGCCTTCCTAGGCCGGCGGGCTCCGTGGCTCGCAGAGCGGTGTCTGGTTACCCCGGCGGCCCATCCCGCGCACCTAGGCTTTCGAGAAAGCGGCCCCGCAGTCACCGCCTATCGGTGACCGCCTGCCGGCCCAGCCCAGCTCCTGCACCCCGCTGACCCAACGCCCTCCGAGCCCCGAGGGAACTGCCGGGCCGCTTCCTCCATCTACCGGCCCAGAATCCGGCGGATCCAGTCCCCGGGGCAGGAGGGGTTGCTGAGGAGGGGACCGGGGACTCGGCGCCCCGCCGCGCGCGCCTCTGGGACTCCGCCGCGGGGCGCAGCCTCTTGCCCCGGGGCCCTGGCGGGCGTCCGCAGGTTCCCTAGCTTTTCTAAAGGCTCGGGGCGGGCCGGCGCCGCCCCTCTCCGCCTCGCCCCATCCATCCCGCCAAGGTGAAGCGCCAGCGGGAGGACGCCCCAGCCTCGCCCGCAACGTGCGTCGCTCCGGAACCAAACAATGATTCTCCTGCTCCCCCTCCCGGCCCACCGCCGACCCCGCCGGGACCCCCATTGTTGCCCGGTGGGATCCCCGCGAGCGGCCCCCGCAGCCCGGCTGTCCGCCCGTGCCGGCTCCGCCTACACCTTTCCAAGTTCGAAGGCGGGCGAGCCGAGCCGGGGGGGGCGCGGGCGCCCGGACCCCTCCCGCGCGCCCTCCCCGGCGCCCCCACCCGGACGGCAGCGAGGAGGAGCGGGGCCCGAGCGGCCCGGCGCTTTATTCGTCTCCGAATTCTTTTCCTCAGGCTGCCTTGCGCGCTTTCACACAAAAGAGGGGACTTTCTCGCGGCCCGCGCCCGGCGAGTTGCCATCGGGGCTCCGTCCCGCCCGCGCCCACCACTGCCCCCTCGGCCGGAGGCGACCGGCGCTCCGAGGGCCATGGGAGGGCCGCGTGGGGCGCCTCGGCGAGGTGGCGCAGGTGGAGGCGCGGGCAGAGGGCCCGG